>ML777104.1:307365-353666 GCA_009831015.1 Picea engelmannii | reverse complement strand
ATATACTAACTAGATCCAAAAACCAAAGACATGAAATATGGTACTACACATATTATAATATATTATCAAGGAAAAAACAAGCTAAATGAAATTTGGACATTTGAAAAAAAATTTACAAGTTAAATGAGTACATCAATAAAAATTAACATACTAACCTTGCAAGTTCAAAATCCAAGCTATGTAGATCGAGAATTGGATTTGTTCAACCAGTGGGTGACGGAAAAAATAAACAACTCAAACAAAAGCCAAGAACAGTGTCGTAAAGTCTCTTAAAGTCACGTATATATAGATAAAATAGTCAACTAGCTGTTAACACCGACTAATGAGATAGGCAAAATTTGTGTCGCTATTGCCACAAAAGTTAGTCTCTATAGCGACAAAAATCCAGACTAGATTTAAATAATATTTTAGTCGATATTGGACAAACTTTCGTGGAAATATCGACGAAAATCCCACCCTGTTTAAACAAAATATGAAACTAGTTGAAGCGTAGAAAATTTTCATGGAATAATCTGCCCATATGTAGTAGTGGTTGGAAAATCCACTTGTTTCTTGATCATACTTATTTACAAGATTACAATATGTTCTGTGATCCCTGTTGTTGAGTCATTTTTTCCAAGACAATTGTCATGTCGTCAATATGTTCAAAAAGATGTTCAACCCAGAAATCCTTCTATTGTGTCAGCCATTTCTGCAGAGCCTTCTATTGCATCGGCCATCCCTGAGTCAATCCTAAATCACTTGTTACTCTGATCTACTTCAAATCTTGTTACCCATTTCATGTCATTGATGGGGATACATTAAGGCCCTCCTATGACAAGTCTTTTCCTGTTGACTTCAACTCATTATCCATGAACTAGACTTAGAAACTAATTGGTACCTTGGGACTTGCATGCCTCAATGGCAGGTTTCCTCGCTTTCGACAATGGGTTTTCATTATTGACCCCTAATCGAGAGATTCCACCAAGTGTTCGACTTCATCTCATTAATTCACATTCGTTGGATTGTACTAGAGTACCTTGGGATTCATTGACATTAATGGTGATTACCCTCGCACTTGTTAACGGTATACACTAATGACCGATAATCAAGTGGTTTCTACCATGTTAGACTTCAACACATGTATTCACATGGTTAGATTCGTACTATAGAGTGGTGGAGATGAAGACCCTGAATCTTTTGTGACAGATTCAGGGTGTGTTGGAGTATATTCATATTGTATTGTTGAATAGATCCACATTGTATGTCTCGTGGCTATGTTCAAATTTGAGTCTTTAACACATATATCCATAGTGTATTTTTGGTGGCTATGTTCATATTTGAGTCATATTGGCATGGATCCACAGTGTATGTCTAGTGGCCATGACCTGTCTTACTTGACATGGATCTTTGCATGTCGACATTTATGCTTTGATTCATTTGTATTCTGAGTATGGGAATTCCTACCTTAGTGATGATATATTATTGTATTGTATTTCCTTATTTATTGGCAAGTTTATGATCGACCTGTTCCTTGTTCCCTACACACAATCGACAAAGTATTTTAGCTATCACTCTATTCTAACTTCAAACTTTGGGGGGCTCTTTGTTACACATTATTTTTGTCACCCTTATGACCTTTAATGATGTAAACCTATATGTTTCCTTCAGAGGGGTCAGTGGCCTGAATTCTAGAAGAAAGAAGGGAGAACAACTTTTCTTGAGAGAAGAAGTTGTATTTTCCTTTGTAAAACCCTATTAAGGAGGATCGTCGTAGGCTGCACTATACGTAGGGTGCAGAGATGCCTGATTTCCGCACCTTTCTCTAAAGCTATACTGCGACATCTCTGCAGGCTGCACTATAGACTTTGTTATTCTTATCTTCGTTGGCTTGTGTTCTTTTGCAGATATTTCTCCATAAGACTTGTGGTGGAGCTTGGATTGCATTGGTGAAATCAGATATTTGATATTTAAAAGGTATGTTCTAGATCCATTTCTCATTTGATAATTGAAATCTAAGGAAAGAGTGATGTATTGTCTTGTTTTGTTCTAGTTTCGTAGTGAAACTAGGGGGATTGATTTGTGTTCGCACTTAACAATTAGCCCGATAACACCTGTCAAGAACAGGTCATCAATGTATAGTAGTAATATCATTGTTCCATCATCCTCAACCTTGAAGTAAAGGTTAATATCTACACTGCTCTTGGTAAATCCCAAGCTCATCAGAAAACCATCAATTCGACCATACCATGCTCTCATTTCCTACTTCAATCCATATAATTCCTTATTTAACCTACACACATGTGTCTCCCTATCATGTGTCTCAAATCCTTATGGTTGTTCCACATAAACCTCTTCCTTTATTACCCCATTCAAAAATATTGTCTTCGCATACATCTGATGAACCTTCCATTTCATCACAGTAGTTATTGAAAGAACATCCCTTGTTGAATTATATCTTTCCATGGGAGAAAAAGACTCCTTGTAGCCAATTCCTTCCTTCTGAGAAAATCCTCATGCTACAAATCTAGCCTTGTATTTCTCAATCCTTCCATTTGTAGCATGCTTCGTCTTGAATATCCACTTAGAGCTCACAACTGGTTTTTCCTTAGGTCTGGGAACCACATCCAAAATGTCATTCTTCACTATTGATTGGTATTCCTCGACCATGGAATCCTTCCATTCTTTATTTCCTGTAGCTTCTTCATAGCTGGTAGGATCTACATCAATGATATCACACAATAATGCCACATAGCCTAGATATGGTTTTGGTTTCTTGACTTTCCTAGATGATCCATCCTGGGAACCATATCTCTTTGCATCTTTGATGGCCTCTTGTGCCCAAGTTGGTCTTCTCTATGGTTTGGCCATATCCCAATCCTTAGGAATGGATTCCTCTGCTTCCACCTCTCTTATCTTCGCATCTCTAGGAACTCCATTCTCTTTGTCATGAGATTCCTTTGCACGACCCTGCTTTGATTTGTTAAAATATACATACTCATCGAAGGTTACATCCCTACTAATATCGATCTTCCCATGACTAGGAATGTATACTTTGTAGGCCTTCGATGTGTCACTATACCCAACAAATATACCTTTATTTTCAGATGGGTCCAACTTTGTTCTCTTTTCCTTGGGGACAACCAAATATACTCAGGTGGCTGACCTCTAGATTATATCCTGAAAACATTTCCTCCGATGTCTTGCTTTCAAGAACTCAATGGGGACATATGTTTTGTACGTACACAGTTGTCATCGTAGCTTCTTCCCATAGATACATAGGTAAATATTTATCATGGATCATGGCATTCACTTCTTCCATAATAGTCTGATTTTTTCTCTCTACCACTCCATTTTGCTGCATATTATAGGGAGTAGAGAGCTCCCTCTTAATCCCAACTTCTTTGCAGAAATATAAGAATTCATTTGAGGTGAATTCTGCTCTTGTAATACCCCAAGGTCGAGCCCCAACTGAATTGTAAACATGTTTTATAGGCTAGTGAGCCAAGTGATTATAAGCTAGGAGGCTTATGTGATAATTAGGTCAGAGAGCCTAGATGCTTAAGGCCAATGAGCCTATTTTTGTATATGTAAAAAATCATATCATTTTTAGATCTGATTTAGAATGGCGGGGGAGGAATATTTCACCTCCATGACCAATCTTGGACTAGGTTGGGTGGGATCTTTCACCATCGAGCTGGTCTCTAGGGTTTGTTAAGTCAAAACGCTCAAAACCCCCAAGTACATGGGCTCACTAGCAAGAATCCAGATATCAACTAATAAACAACATAATGAGAGAATAGAGGCCCCTATATCTCTTTTATCCTCCCTGATCACCTTGTCTCTCCAAGTGAATTTTACTTTATTTAATTATTAATTAATTAATTAAATCACTTTAATTAATTAATTAACCATTTTATCTCTAAAAAGTGGTTTATTCCTCCTTGTGGCTTCTCTGGCCACTGAAAGTCACTTCTCATCATCCTATCCTGTACTATTATTCCTCCCAATTCCAATGAGCTATTACACTAAGAGGTTCCTCCAAGTATTATGCCCAATATGACCTCCTTGGTGAATTTAATTAACATATAGCCCAAAATAACTCAAAATTACATAAATCATCGGAATGCCACAGAACTAAATCCAAGCTGTATAGAATGGATAATGATTATGAAATAAGACAAGTGATGCAATTTGGACCCCATAAAACCCCTCAATAGACTATGTACTCACTATCACCTCCAAGTGGCTACTCTAGTCATCACAACACTCTGTAATATAATGATGTCCCAAATTGGGGACATTACAATCCTCCCTGCTAGAATATTGCTTGTCCTCAAGAAATAAATGAATCAATCCACATATAATATTTGGGTCCCATGTCCTCCCGTGGGATGCAAAGTAAGATCCATCCAAAGTTGAACTATCACACACTCTACCCCCTGGATCCCATATCAAGACTCGAACTGCAATACCCTGTGAGGCATAATATTGTAACATAACAACACTATGAGTCTCATGTAAATGACACATGGCCTCAACCCAAAATGAGTCTATATTCCAAGTCCATACCAAGGCCAACATGGTCTCCCCCAACTGAACATGCTACTTCCATGGTGAGGTATTACAAGACCTCCATGAATCACTCTCAAGTGACGTGCTCCCCTCAATACTGAAGCTTAAAGGAAAGTAAAAATGACTTTCCCTTGCAAAGGTACACTCACCTCCATCAGTCAATGAGATGTTAATCCCTGTGATTCACAATTCCCATGCTATTCTATGCCAAATATCACCACGTTGATGTTGCACTACTCTGATCATGACTGTCTTCTCACCATATACATACTGGATCTCCCACTCCTGGATCCTCATGTTGGAATTCCTGTGGAAACTGGACCTGTTGTCCAGAAGTTGCATCTTTAAAATTACATCTATGGAAGTAACATCTTCGCAACCATCTCCATAGTCGATAATGAGTATCAAAAAGGAGAAATTGTCTCACTCCATAGGACAAGCCCCTGCAAACCCTCTCAAAACCATCCAAGAGTGAAGTATGTTGTTCTCTATCACAACCTGGGCCATCATAAGGTGAAACAACCTACTAACCAAATGGACTCCTAGATCCCATGGAAAACTTGGAAGTTCATCACTTCCAATCCCCACTAACTTCTCATGTTTCATACTAATAATTGTTGGAATCCCTCCATGTTCATCCCCATGAGAATCTGGATCTTTGTCGCACCTTGAGATGTTTGTTATCCCATGGAATAAGATGCTCACTATCACACATAAGGTCTCAATTGTTTGCCTCTGATGATCCACCCCTATGATATTGTGTGCAATATAGACTCTCCTGTCAGGGGGTCTCAGCCTACCAACTCTCCATGTCCTCTGCCATTGTCTTTCTTTCCCTATGTTGTTGTCCATGATTAAAGTATCGGGAAAAGATAACAGAAAAATATGTAACCAACTGTAGGACTGGAAAGTATCATATTCTTTGGTCAATCCCCAGGACTGGACCAAAATATCATCCAGTGACACCCATTGTGAATAATCATCTAAACTACAACTATCGGTTACAACAGTAGATAACTCCACAAACTACTGGTAAATCACTTTCCCTCCATCATCGCTCAGATAGTTGTTGCTATTGTGAAGGTGATCTCCCAAAACT
This sequence comes from Picea engelmannii, assembly GCA_009831015.1. Taxonomy (NCBI): domain Eukaryota; kingdom Viridiplantae; phylum Streptophyta; class Pinopsida; order Pinales; family Pinaceae; genus Picea; species Picea engelmannii. The sequence continues at coordinate 348,013 of ML777104.1, read as the reverse complement.
AAGTGTTGATTCCAAGGAGAGTTATCTCCATGCTCCCCTAAGTGTGTCTCCTCTATGCAATCCAATGTGGCCATCTGAGTCCCACTGTACATCTTGGCATGTCTCTGTGAACTATCACTCACCACTATATGCTCCTACATACTCATGTAATCTCATGTATACTCATGCAGCATCATGGATCCTAGGTGTACTACTGGATCAACCTCTACATGAAGGCCAACCAATCCTAGAATACAAATGTAAGTGTTCTCATAACTGCCCCTGGCTCTAGAGTCCCCATGCGTATGTGAGTGCTCAACTGGCTCAAAGATCCTTGTGGAGGATAGCTGTTGTGACACAAAGATATCCTCCTGTGTCTTTGGATCGTATCTCTCCATACTCATCAATGATCCTAGGTACTCCTCATGCTCCTCCATCGACTAGTGCTACTCTGTTAAACCACCAACATCCTCTAGCAATGTGGCTGAAGGATATATCTGACTCTCTACTAAGACAGATGTAGTGTATCTCTATCTAATCTCCTCAAGGAGCTTCTCTTGTCTAGACTCTGATTATTGAAGGGTTGTCTTTGTCCCTTTCAAGAATCCTCATTTCCCCCCCCACTCATGATTGAGTCATTCCACCTCCAACTCCTACTCCCTCACAACCCTGTGATACATATCTCCAACCTCCAACAGGTAGTCTTTGTCCATCAACAACTTATTTTAGTTGGCCCTTATCATAGTCACTCTCTCCTTGAGAGTATGAAAGTCATCCATGGAAAACCCCCCATCTGAACTATCATGTGCCATTGATGCCCTCCAACAATAATATGCCACCAATTCATGTGTGTCATTAATGTGCCTAGTGGTTTCCATGATCATGTCCTCATTGAATCTCAAATGTCCTGCCAAGTATCAAAACTCTTGATCATAGTCCTGCAGAGGTGCTACCTCATGCCCCTCATTGCTAGTGTCAACCCTGGAAATCCAAACAACACTCTCCGCAAAAGATCCCTCACCAATTGCTACCCCCATATGAATCACACTATATCATGTATGGGCAGTTGTATCCTCATGTGCACTCACCCTGCTACTATCATATGTGCATGGATCCCATATAGAGGTGTCTAGACACGTGCTATGGTCATCCTGACCAATAAGGAGTGCATCCTCATCACTACATACTGGTCCTAGAAGTAAGTGTCCCATCAAATTGTCCACCTCCGTTGTCTAATGAAACAATGGAGTCTCCAAAAGAAATGACTCACTCTCCTCATACTGATACATATGTGTAAGGTAAAATGTCTGCAAGTCATGTCTCTCCTCATGGGTCTATGGATCCATATGTCCCTGGTGTGCATCCCTCACACAAGGCTCCTCCATCATATAAAAAATGCCACTGATATCCTTGTGTGTCGTGGCTATCATGGGTGTCTAAAAATGTGAAAAATGTGTCACGGTCATCATAGGAATCACATCCTCCTCCATGCATGACTCCTTGGTATCCATGTATACACCCAAGGGTAGGTCATCCAACCTCCTACTCTCATCATATCTCAGTGCTAACTCATGTGAATCCTCACACGTGTCACCATTGTGTTGAAGTGTTGAATCCTCAACACTTCTTGATGTGGAAGATAAGGAGTATGTGCTATCATCATGTCCATCCAATTGTCCCTCAAATGCGCAAGAGTCACTAGCCTCATCAGACTACTGTAAATAGGCATCTATGGTTGCATCCTCCCATAACTCCTCATCCCCATTGTCATAGTGCACCTCAACAATGTGCACCTTCCCTTTACCTCTGCATCTGTGATTTGGATCCCAAGGCTCTTTGCAAATGTAGTAAATCTCCATGCTCCTACTAGGTGTAGAGATAATCCGTGCTTCCCTCCATTTAGCTTCTCTGGCTCTATTTTTCTCTGCTATGTTGACCCAATATGTAACCTCATCTTTGTTCCACCTAGGATTTTTATGGATATAAACTGTTGGAGTGTTACTCCAACCCTCAATCCCTCACTAAGGACGTAGTATTCCCAGTCACGACATACAATCTCTCTAGCAAAGTCCTTAGTATCCATCTCTAGTGTATTTTTGCATGCACTAATCCCCACTGGCTAGCAGGATCAATGCTCTGATACCACTGTAATGTTCCCAAGCCAAGATGTCAGGAACATTGTGTTTTTCATTAATTTTTATGGGTTTTGTGGTTGTGGCATTTCGTCAAGGACTTTGTTGATTTTGATATTTTAGGTTGCACTAGGGTTTATATTGATGATTTTAATGTGTTTTTGCATAAATGATCAAAAGATATAGCAATGGAACATATCTCAACAAGATACAGTATCAACAACACAAGGAATAACCAAAAATACCTCAGATCTAATTGTATTCATAGTAGTAGAAGATCTTGACATAGTAGATCTACAGATATGGAACAATATAGATGAGAACCCATAAAAAAATGATAATAACCCAAGAAGAGATGATACAATCCTCCAAAGTCCAAATAGTTGCAGAAGATAAATGGCAACTGAGATATTTTCCCACAAATGGATCAAACCTTCAAGATGGGACAGTTGCATACTAGTTCTTGGTTGTAGCTCTATGGATATTTCGGCCCTCTTCCTCCTTCTCTCCAATACACCTCAAAATGCCTAAGAAGAGTAGATACAATATCTCAAAACATTGTAGGAGGGTTCCTTTGCTAAAGAATGGATTTGTGCCCCACACATGAATAGATCCTCTTCAGGAAATGTGCACTTCACTAAGGGGAATCATGGCATGCTCATAATAAATCATATCTCAGCCCAACCACACCACAAGTAGACCAAGAAAGGAATTATGGACTCCACCAAGATATATCCACAGAAAAATCCCTAGAATCTCCCTATCCTTGCCCAAAACAAATGGATCTAGTCCCTCTAGTGTGCCCTCCTGCTAGAAACCCTCAATGATGTGCACCCCTTCAATTATGTACGTGTGGCTGATGTAGAATCCACCTGTGAGTGAATAGATATGATGTATAATTGTGAGAGAGGAATATTTCATCTCCATGACCAAGATTGGACCAGTTTGGGTGGGATCTTTCACCATTGAGCTCATCTCTAGGGTTTGTTAAGTCAAAACCCTCAAAACCCCCAAGTACATGGGCTCACTAGCAAGAAGCCAGATATCAACTGATAAACAACATAATGAGAGAATAGAGGCCCCTATATCTCTTTTATCCTCCCTGCTCACATTGTCTCTCCAAGTGAATTTTACTTTATTTAATTATTAATTAATTAATTAAATCACTTTAATTAATTAATTAACCATTTTATCTCTAAAAAGTGGTTTATCCCTCCTTGTGGCTTCTCCAGCCACTAAAAGTCACTTCTCATCATCCTATCATGTAGTGTTATTCCTCCCGATTCCGACGAGCTATTACACTAAGAGGTTAGTCCAAGTATTATGCCCAATATGACCTCCTTAGTGAATTTAATTAACATATAGCCCAAAATAACTCAAAATTACGGAAATCGTCAAAATGCCACAGAACCAAAGACAAGTTTTGCATAATGAATCATGATGATGAAATAAGATGAGCGATGTAAGTTGGACCCCATAAAACCCCTCAGTGGCCCATGTACTTGATATCACCTCCATCTAGCTACTATGGTCATCACAAGACTCTGTAATATAATGATGTCCCAAAGTGGGGACATCACAGAATCCATTTACCCAGGTGGATTTTAGTCCCAACTTAGTGGTAACCCACTGTTGAGAGTGATGAGCAGTGTGGTCTAAGGCTGGGAGGTTCATGGAAGGTTTGCTAACAGTTGGTGGTCTTATATAAAAATATAAGTATCAATTATGTGTTCATTTGCATGTCATGTATTTGTACATGTCTTATATTTATGATTTTTTCTTGTATATGTTGTATGTATAGCCTTAATTTTATTTCTGCATTAATCTGTGTATTAGAAAAATGTAATTTTCTGTTAAGTTTTATATGTCTAAAGTTCCTCAAGATTTTTTATGTGCCATAGCCCAGCGGGACTATGGATGGTTATGTACATTTTTTAATATCAGAAACATGAGAAGTTCTCAATGTGGCAGTCCCTGACCTGGGTGGTTGGGGATGTTACAATATGGTATCAGAGCTCAAGTTTTCAACACTGAGCCTGGATGGGCCATGTAAGAGGAACTTGAAGACAAATGTTTAGAGAGAATTGTTATCGAAATGGAAAAAATTGAAGTTTTAGAACATCCATGAGTGCCAAGAGGGCATTGAGAGAACCTTAACTATGTCTGAAAGATCGGAGGGGTAGCGGTTTGAGAAATCCAGTAGAGGAAAGAAACCATAGTAACTGTGGTTTTGGGGGCCACAAAGTTAATATTTTGGGCCGTCGAATCTGTTTGGGAGAAAGAAGATCCTTCACAGTCATTAGAACTAGGAAATTAATGCAGTTGTTAACCCCTCAAGTCCTTCGGAGTTTGTTTCTTCAACAAATTTTAATTATTTGTTGAAAAGGAGGTAAAAGCCTCGAATATCCGAAGTTCTAGAGTGGATCTACGTCGTAGATCATTGGGAGAAGTGATTGATTGTTGGATTTGGCCAAGGACAGATATGAGTCGTTAGATAAAGCATAGATTATGAGGTTAAGCACAATGGTGAAGATCAGATCCCAACCATCAGATATGCACGCAGACGAATGTGAGCGGTAGATCTCATATAAATTTGAAGGTTCAACACTCTGGGAGAAGCAAGTTCTTAAGCTACTATGAGGGAAATGTCCCGAACTCTGAAGTAAATCAGGACCATCCGTGGTCTGGGGTGCATGTATATAGATTAACAAGTATTCAGGAATTCAACATTCAAAATATTTGTGGTGTAGTGTGGAGAAATCTCCCCGAGCCCTGAAGTTTTGAAGTCTGAACTAATCTGGACTGCCCTTTAATCAAAGACATGTGTCCATCGATTAAACTGTTTGGAAGTTCGGTGTTTGGGATTTTTGAAATATGTTGTGCAAGAAACCTCTGAAGTCCCGAAGTTCTGAAGTCTCGAAGTCCCAAACATTCTGAAGTCACGGAACATTGGAATGACATGGCATGATGATGTCACCTGGAGTGACGTGGACCTGTTCGGAAGTTCGAAATTCATGATTTTTGAAATATGTTGTGGAAAATACCTTCAATTTCCTGAAGTTTTGAAGTCCCGAAGTCCCGAAGTTTCGAAGTCACGAAGCACCGAAGTGACGTGGCTTGCTAATGTCACCTAGGGAAACATGGACACACTTGATGCTTTCCATGTGTCATCATGTTCCATTCTTTTCAAATACCATTTGTTCCAGTTACTATATGACACATGTCACTCGTCAGATAGGGCCACGTGTCTGCTCCTTATTTCCTGCCAAGTAGCACCCCCTAGTGCATGGTTGCGGACAAAGACTCTGGGAGTTTGCCAATTCGACATTCAGAAGGAACGATGTGTGGAGTTGTTGGAACTCTCAAAACTCAAAGTTTCGAAGTCCAGGAGCTCCAAATTAATGGAGCCCCAAAGCTCTGAAGAGGTATTGTGCAAGGATTCGCCAGTTCGGCGTTCAGGAGAAATAAGGTGTAAAGGTATAAAAAACTCTAAAGTCCAAATCTCCAGAGAACTAGAGTAGTGACGCTCCAAAGTGCCACTCCAGGAGTTCACCAGTTCGACGTTCAGAGGGAACGTTATGTGGAGTTAGCGGAAATTTTGAAGCCAAAAGTTTTGAAATTTTGAAGCCAAAAGTTAGCGGAAATTTTGAAGTCCAAATCTTTGTCTTATTATTTATTGGGGTTAGCACAAGTTGGGAAGAAGGAGGGTGCACCACAAATTGAGGATCCAGTCTTTTTGGGGGTCAGTTCTTCATTTTTCATCCCAAGAACTTTCTAGGGGGTTTATCTTGGCCTGATATGCATTTTGGCACCTTTCTCAGGGGATTTGGAAGCCTTATTCTTGGAGGCTGAATTATTGGCTTGGTTCAGCTAGGAGGGCTCACCTGTCATTGGAGACACTATGGTTTGGGGGTCTTCTAGTTGATCTATTTCTCTAAGACTTCTCATACCTTCTTTCCATCATCAAATCTACCTTCTCAGAGAGTTTTTCAGTTCTTGGAGGCCATAAGAGAGGAGGTTGTATTTCCCTTGACCTATTCCATCCAGGACTTGTGCATTGTGAGAGAGGGCATCACCTTTAGCAAAGGATATCCATTGGTCTTCAGTATTATTTAGTGTTTATCTTGTAGAGGCTTTTGGTAGCCTAGATCGTCTTCTATCTATTATTTTGGAGGCTAGACACTCTAATATCTTATATGTATTCCAGAGCTACTCCATTTTGTATGAGGATAACCATTGTTATGAATAAAATCAGATATGAGGTATTTTTGGTTATTCCTTGTGTTGTTGATCTTGCATATTGTTGAGGTATGTTCCATTGATATATCTTCTTTGATTATTGTTGCAAACACACATAAAAACCATCAGTATAAACCCTAGCGAAACCTAAAAGACCAAAATCAACGAAGTGTTTGACGAAATGCCACAACCAGAAAACACATAAAAATTCATGAAAAATGCAATGCTCCTGGCATCTTGACTTGGGAACTTACAGTGGTATTAGAGCGTTGATCCTCCCAGCCAATGGGGATTAGCGCATGAAGAAAAATAAGAGAGATGAATATCGCACATTTTTATAGAGGGATTGTTGATTGTGAGATGGAATATCAAACCCTTAATGAGATTCTCAGGAGTATAATGTCATTCCATCAATTTGTGTTCTTTAAAATTCCTAGTTGGAGCAAATATGAGGTTACACATTGGGTCAGAATATCAGAAGAAAATACAGCCATAGGAGTTAGATGGAAGGAAGAACAAAGTATTCCTACACCCATTAGGAGTAGACAACTTTGCTACAACTACAAAGTGTCTTGGGAACCAGATCATGGATGTAGGGGTAAAGGTAAGAGGCACATTATTGGGGTGCACTATGACAATGAGGGTGAGGAGATACATGAGGATGCAACCATAGATTCATATTTAGCGCAGTTCGAGGAGGATAGTGACTCTTGCACACTTGTAGAGGCTAGTGACTCTTGCATGCTTGGGGAGGATAGTGACCCTTTCACACTGGAGGGACATTCATATGGATAGGATGATAGCACATGAGCTTTAGCATTCATATCACATAGTGTTGATGACCTTACACTTCAGTAGAGTGGTGACACTAATGAATATCCACACGTGTTAACACCTAGTCATGATGAGATTACTATGGTGACTATGACACAATTGGCACCTTCTTAGACACCTATGACAGCCATGACACATGAGGATATCAGTGGCATTGTTGATATAGTGGTGGAGCCCTATGTGAGGATTGCACACCTAAGACAGGTGGACCTACATGAGAGACATGAATTGGAGACAGTGGACTTTACACATACCTATCAGTATCAGGAGATTGAGTGGCCTCTTTTGGGGACTCCATCATTTGATCAGATTGTGGAGACGGACAGTTTGATGGGACACTTACTTCCAGGATCAGTCGACACTAATGAGGATGCACTCCTTATTGGTCGGGATGAACATCACACGTGTATGGACACATCTGTATGGGATCCAGGCGCAAATGATAGTAGTAGGGTGAGTGCATGAGAGGATACAACTGCCCATACAGGATAAAGTGTGATTCAGAGGGAGCTAGCAGTTGGTGATGGTGTGCAGTGGCATACAGGAGGACCCAACAGAACAGGGGATAGTGGGAAGTTAAGTGCCTTATCTTTTTCAAAGAGTGTTGTTGGGAATTCCAAGGTTGACACTAGCAGTGAGAGGCATGAGTTAGCACCTTAGTATGACTGTGATCAGGAGTCACAACACTTGGCAGGACAATTGAGATTTGGTGAGGACATGATCATGGCAGCCACTAGACACATTGATGACACACATGCATTGGTGGTAGATTGTTGTTGGAGGGAATCAATGGCACATGATAGTTTAGATGGGGGATTTTCCATGGATGACTTTCATACTCTCAAGGAGAGAGTGACTATGATGAGGTTCGACTACCAATAGTTGTTGATGGACAGATAATACCTATTGGAGGTTGGAAATATGTATCATAGGGCCCTGAGGGAGTAGGAGTTGGAGGTGGACCGACTCCCTTATAAGTTACGTACCACACATAGATTATTGGAAGGCACACAGAAACCCCTTCAATAATCAGAGTTCAGATCAAAGGAGCTTCTGGACGAAATTAGACTACATCTATCTTAGTAGAGAGTCATTTATATCCTTCAGCCACATTGCTAGGGGATGTTGGTGGTTTAGAAAATTAACTCCAATTGATGGAGGAGCATGAGGAGTACCCAGTATCACTGATGACGATGGAGATATATGATTCAAAGACATGGGAGGATGTCCATGTGTCACAGGAGCTACCCTCGATGAGGATATTTGAGATAGTCAAGCACTCACACACGCATGAGGACTCCAGAGTCAAGGGAATTTATGAGGACACTTTCGTTTGTGTTCTAGGATTCACTGACCTTCATGTAGAGGTTGACCCAGTAGTACACCTAGGATCCATGATTTTGTAGGAGTATATAGGATATTACATGAATATGCAGGAGCATACAGTGGGAAGTGATATTTCACAGAGACATGTCGAGGTGTACAGTGGGATTCAGAGGGATGCATTGGATTGCAGGGAGGAGACATACTTATTAGAGAATGGAGATTCCTCTCCCTTGCAGTAATCAATAGATCTAGGAGATCACCTTCACAGTATTAGCAGTTGCAGAATGATGATGGATGGAGAGTGGTTGACCAACAATTTGAGGAGTTACCCTTGGTTGTACATGATGATTGGAGTTCAGTGATGACTACAGGAAAGTATTTACCATGGGTACCGGTGGACAATATTTTGGTTGAATCCATGGGATTGACCAAAGAATATGATACTTTACAGTCCTACAGTCAGTTAAAAATGTTTCTTTTAGCCTTTCCCGACACTTTCAACATTGACAACATAATAGGGGGAGATAGACAGTGGCAGGGGATAGGGAGAGTTGATAGGTTAGGACCACCTGATAGGAGTGCTTTTATTGCATGCAGCAGGATAGGGGTGGATCATTAGAGATAGAAATTTGAGACCTTGGGCATGATGGTGGGAATCGTAGGCCATTGGATAGCATATATCTCAGAGGGTGACACAGATTTAGATTCTCATGAGGGTGAGCATGGAGGGCTTCCAACAATTATCAGTATGACACATGAGCAATTAGTAGGGATTGGAAGTTATGAACTTCCAATTTTACCATGGGATCTGGGAGTCCATTTGGTTAATAGGGTGTTTTATCTTATGATGGTCCAGGTTGCGCCTGAGGGAAACATACTCCACTTGTGGATGATTTTGAGAGGGATTGCAGGGGATTGTCCTATGAGATGAGACAGGTTCTCCCTATTGATATTCATGATAAATTATGGAGATGGTTGGGAAGATGTTACTTCCACAAAGTTAATTTTACAGGTGCATCTCCTTGACAGTAGGTTTGGTTTCCACAGGTATTTTAGCATGATGATCCAGGAGTGGGGGATCCAGTATGTATACAGTGAGCAGACAATCATGATCAGAGTAGTGTAGAGTCAACATGGTGATAATGGGCAGAGACTAGCATGGGACCCAAGGATTGCATGGATGGGAATGTCATTGACTAATGGAGGTGATTGGATCCTTGTAGGGGAAAGTCACTTTGAATTTCCATTGAGCTTCAGTATTGAGGGGAGAATGTCACTTGAGGGTGATTCATCAAGGTATTGTAGTGCCTCACTATGGAAGCAACATGTTCAATTGGTGAATACCTTGTTGGTCTTGGTATAGACTTGGAGGATAGACTCATTCCGATTTGAGGCCATGTGTCATTTGCAGGAGACTCATGGTGTTGATATGTTACAGGATTATGCTTCACAAGGTATTACAGTTCATGTCCTGATATGGGACCCATGGGGGTAGAGTGCGTGATAGTTCCTCTTTGGAAGGAGCCTACTGTGTGTCCCACAGGTGGACATGGGACCCCAATATTATATATGGATTGATTCAGTGATTACTTGAGGAAAAGCAATGTTTTAGCAAGGAGGACTATAATGTCCCCACTTTGGGACATCATTATATTACAGAGTGTTATGATGACCAGAGTAGCCAGATGGAGGTTATATAGAGTACAGGATCTATTGAGGGGTTTTGGGGGGTCTGACTGGCATCACTCATCTTGTTTCATCATCATGATCCATTCCGCATAGCTTGGCTTTGGTTTCGTTGCATTCCGAGGATTTCCGTAATTTTGAGTTATTTTGGGCTATATGTTAATTAAAATCACTAAGGAGGTCATATTGGGCATAATACTTGGAGGAACCTCTTAGTGTAATAGCTCATCGAAATCGAGAGGAATAACACTACAGGAATGGATGATGAGAAGTGACTTTCAGTGGCCTGAGAAGCCACAAGGAGAGATAAACCACTTTTGAGAGGTAAAATGGTTAATTAATTAATTAAAGTGAGTTAATTAATTAATTAATAATTAAATAAAGTAAAAGTCACTTGGAGAGAGAAGGTGAGGAGGGAGGATAAAAGAGACACAGGGGCTTATATTCTCTCATTATGTTGTTTATCAGTTGATATCTGGCTTCTTGCTAGTGATCCCATGTGTTGGATTATCTAGTTACAGGTTACTCTTACTTATATATCATGTCTGAGTTTATTGACTGAGGGTTCATGTCTGTTCGGGTTTCCAACAAAACCTCTAAAACTATCGGCCCTCCTGGTTAACCAGAAGGCAACGCAGTGCACAAGGTGCACTATGTCATATCACTTGAGATAGTCTTAAAGGGTGGCTACAATACTCATGTGTTTGCATCCTCGGATTGAATAGGGAACCTGAGAACTATATGATGAAAGTGCTAATGTAACTTATTAACGCAATACACCGTTATCACGATTTATGCAAGGAGTATAATAACTCATTCATTTAGCTTATCAATATCTATTGAAAGACAATAAAGACATACATTCATTCAATCACATAACATATATGTTACCATGGTTCACCCTCCCTGGGCTACATCCACAAAGATCTGGTTCTTAGCTCTTTTATTATAGTCGTTTTATCCCTACAGTTTCACTCTCTTTACAAATCTTACAGTCGGGTTCAGATCTATTATTAGGCGGACTAGATCGCACCAGGCTCCTTCTCCTGCGAGCTAACCCTCAAGTTCTACCCTCCTTCGGTCCTTTCTAGCTCGACAACTTACAAAAGTAGGTCATACAACAAAAAATTACATAGCATTTCCTTCTTTATGTTCATCTCTCTATATCTCTATCCACTTACTACAACAATTATCATCCTCTTATATTAACAACTATTCCCTTCTCTGAGACCTAGGTATCTCTATTTATACATCTCTAGCTCTTTAGCCATTACAATACATTGCAAAACCCTAACCCTAATGTCGTTAGGTATTCCATGCATGCATGCATGTTGTTCTTCCTTTCAGCTATCGCTTTCCTCGTGCATGCCTTCTTTTCCAAAATCACCTTTATTTCCACTTTGGCCTGCTTCCAATAGGCCCCCAACACTGACATATGGCTCATCTAGAGCCACCTAACCTTTGTGCACTTCATCTATTTCCCTAGTGATCGCCTGGAACTTCTCCTTGAGCTCCACTGCTTGTGTTTGTGCCAGCGCGGTCTCCTCCTTGAGTGTGTCTACTATTTGGATTGCAATTTCGTCATTGATAAATCCTGCTCACTATTCCTGGGTCTGTGCTATATGTGTCTTGGATTCCTCTGCATGTGCAACGACTTCTGCTACTTGCTCTTGAATCGGTTCCATTTGAGCATGATGCTCCTTTTTCAATGTTTGTGCAGTGGTGAGTTTTGCCTGCATTTTCTTCATATCCTGTGCCCCTTTGACGTGCTCCATGATAGACATTGTATTCTGACTCTGCTTGAGGTCTTGGATAGTTGCTCTTATCCTTTATTCTTCCGTGTCCCACCTTTGGACTTGTTGATCCTCCTCTAACTTTGTCCAAAGCTATGATTCTTTATCGAACAAGTCAGTTGTTGTGCTGACATATTGCTCTATCTCCTGCAACTGCTCTATTTCTTCCTGCTTCATTTTCTCCCTTACTACTGGTGGAGTGGTGGGTGAGAGCTACTCATGGAGATTTTCGATCTCCTTCTAATATTGATCGATTTCATGCGCAATCTAATCAATCTTCTCTGTCGATGTGAGATCATTCCTTTTCACAGTTTTTGGAATCTTCTCATAAGTTCCTACCACTTTTCTTTCCAGTATATTCATGCACTCCCTCTCCTCTTGGGTCTCTAGCTTAGCTTGCTCATATATTAATTCTAGCGCATTCCTCTTCTCTGTTGCTTGTTGTAATTCGGCTAAGTTTGTGTGTGCACGAGATTGTACCTCTTGGGTAATGCTAACCTATAATTTGTGTAGAGATTTGGATGGTATCCACGACAATACCAGTTGGAGTTGAGATAAGTCCTTTAGGGGTGTCTGCCCCACGATCTCGTCCATGTGTAGAATGTTGGGTGTAATGTGAAATGTTTCACTCGGTTGTGGTATTGTGTGAACTATATCTCGCTCCCTAGCTTCAGGTTCTTCCCCTGTCTGTGATGTTGACGATCTTGTTCCTATGTTGTTTCCCGCTGCCTGCGCTTCTTCGATCTGCTTGAGGAAATGTCGCATGTCTTCCAGCTCCTCTTGAATTCTATCCATGTGGTGCACAACATTCTCAAAATCCTCAGATGTACAATCTTGAACCATTTGGGCTATCATCTCTACATCATCCTCCATGATTGTATATTCTGGAGGTGTTCTCTGCACCTTCATCTTCTTGCGCACACCTCTCGACTGAGTAGATGGTCTCTTAGTCAAACCTGGTTCTTGTGAATTGGGACTTGGTGTAGTCCCTTTTGCTTCATCGGCATGTTTCTACTATTCTTGGGCTGGCTTCATATTATTCATCTTCCCCTTCTAGGTCCCTATCTTAGTTGTCTCTTCATTTGTCTGCTTTTCTTTGTTCTAGCCCGTCCTTCGTTTCTTTGGCACTGGGACTTCCTGGGGTTGTGTTTCCTCCTGCCCTATCTCCTCTTCCATTGTCTTTGTAGGTATGTCTTGGGTGAGGACTGGAATCTTGAAGTCGTCCTCCAAGTCTCGGATAACCATGTTGATGTTTCCCTCCATGATGCAATAGCGCAATTGTAGCCACTAATTATTGGGGTCCTTCCGCGCTTGTATCCACATCGCATGTCGAGTGGCCTTGAAGTTGGCGATGTCCCGATACTATGCAACAACATGTAGTGTTATTCTCCACATGTTGGATATGGCCTCCTGTAGGTCACGAAGGTATCCTTCGAATACAGTTGCGTTCATCTTCCTGTGCTTGGCATCTGAAGCGACGCCAAGTGATAAATACCTCACTCCACAATTCGACTTGGGTCTGGTGGCGAAGAATGCATAGTTTGGATCCTTCCATCCCATAATGGCTATCAACGTGAGAAACCATGAGTAATGAAATTTGGTTCCTAGATCCTATGCATCCTTGTAGTCATCCAGGAAAAAAATTCAAAAGATAAGGTGTCGAGATAACTATGGTTCCCTCGGCACACTGAGCTGCAACTGCGACAACCCCAGTCAGGACTTCCTCCTTGCAGCATTTTCTTAGCAGCTTGCAGGCCAAGATTTTTGCGGCCATTTGTGTCATGGCATCATTGATCCTTTTGATGATGATTCCTCGCATCCCCCTGTCAGTGCCATATTTATTCTTCATCTCTTCCGCGAGTTTTATCCTTTGTCTTATCATCAAGAAATTGTGTGGGATCGATGCCCCAAGATGGAAGCCCTGTGATGTGTGCAATGAGCTCCACATCTATCGAGACGAGCTTGTCCAACCATATATCACTGCCATGTGTGAATTCCATCAGTTGTTCGATGCAAATGTTTGTGTACTGTCCTCTGGCAAACTGTGGTAGATATAGCAGACCTAATATTCTCGTTTTCTCCAATCTTGTTTCCCACTAGAGTGGTTGATCAAGTGGTTCCCCAACTACATTCACGCCCACAGTCTATAAGTATACTTTCTTTGGCAACTATGGGAAATTTTCTATGTCGGTTACATCATGGTCCAAGTATTTTAGTTTCTTGACATGACCCAACAATTTTGATTTCACCTGTACCCCATCTAATATACGCAGGAAAACAAGGGATACAATGGGTTTCTTTCATGGTGACCTAGGTACTTGATGTTTGTCTTTCTTTGGTAGTGGTTGGCTCGAGGTTCCAGCCTCCATTGTTCATACTTCGGAAAACCATTCTGGCCATCCTGTGACATCTTCCATTGTTCCTTCCGGTGGGTGGTTTGACATAGTTGTTTGGGATTCATCTGACTCGACTGTTGCTTCCATATTTGTAGCCATCCCATTGACTCTTGGAGCTTCTTCAGGGATCTTTGGTTGTGCCTCCTTTAGGGTTCCTATGCCCTGGTTTTGTTTCTCTTGTGCCTCTTCCGGTATATCCAGATTTATACCCTCAGGTTATGGATGTTGGGTTTCTTCTACCACGGTTGTTGGGTTTATCGGTGTCCTATCTGGTGAGGGGATTTCATCTATATTGAATATCTTTGGTGGTTGTTGTTCGCCTTCTTGCGATTGTGCTTGTGCTCTGGTTCTAAATCTGGAGTGTCTGGTAGTCTAGCTTGCTTCTGCTTTCTTTCGTGGTGCCATGGTGGTGAATGTCGAGTGTTTTTTGAGTTCAAAGGTATATGTAATCTCTGTGAGTTGCACTCTGTGCTTAGTATGATTTCTCGCTTTCTGTTTCTTCCAGTCTCGCAATAAAATATTTTCTCCTGTGTCTGTGTTTTGTATGGGTATCACATGAAGCTTTTCAAATACGCTACCTTTATTCTGGATTCAATGAACCTCCGATTCATTCTTACTTGCCATTACTCTCCCCTTTCATTTCCAGTTGGCATGATTAATGTGGCGTCCTGTCGGTCCTTTACGGCATTCAATTTCGCATAACTTCATCATTTCGTACTTCTTTTGTTGTCTTTCCTTTTCCTGCTTGTTTCCCTTTTGACATGGTTGTTGGCCTTGTCCTCACTGATTTTGTGTTCCTAAGTGTGTGTGCTCCTTCTTTCAGTGCACTATGCCTCTATTGGTACTGTTTAATATCCTGGTTTTTTTTGTTTTTGTTTTTTATTTATTGCACGGTGCCTTTTCAAGTTGTGGGTGGTTGACTGTCTTTGTACATCTTCAATCGACTCCCATTTATCATTCCTCTGATTTCTGCACCTGCTAAGTCTTTCATTTGTACAGCTCCCCCATATGTGACAATTTTTACTTCGTACGGTCTTAACCAGTGCATTTTGATCTTTCATGGGTGCTGAAAGGATTTGCTGTCATACATCAACACTAAATCTCCTTCCTTGAAAGTTTTTTTCTTGATGTGTCTTTCATGCCAAGCTTTGTCCCTTGCTTTCTGAACTTGTTGGTGGTATCCTGCTAGGATTAGATCTTCCTCCATGGTCATTAGATGATTTAGTCTCTCATGTATTATGCCTCATTTTGTCATGTGTGTAATTGTTGCTACGTGTAAGCTTGGTACCAGAAATTCTAATGGCACCACTGCTTCTTGGACATAGACAAATTTAAATGGCATGTGCCTTGTCAAATATTTGCACGTAGTCCTGTAGCTCCACAATACTGCTATTATTTTGAGGTCCCAATCATCCCTGTTGACATTACAGATCTTTGTCAGTGCATTCTCCAGGATTTTGTTAAATGTCTCTATTGTGCCAATTGGTTGTGGGTGATATGGTGTGCTCTTCTGATGATGGACTTCAAACTCTTCAATCACAGCGTTGATAGTGTTGTTAATGAAGTGTGTTCCTTGGTCTCTCATCAAAACTCTTGGGCACCCAAATCGAGTGATTACTTGTTGAAATAGAAAGTGTGTTGTTGTTTATGTGCTCCAATCCTTCACTAGTGTTGCTTCTTCCCATATTGTTAGCTATTATGTGGTGGTGATAATGTACCTTTCTCCTGTTCATTTTGTTGGTGGGTTGATTGGTCCCACAAATTCTATTGCCCATTTATCGAATGCCTGTAATGTTACCTGTGGTCGTAATGGCATCTTGTCCCTTATGTTGGGTTTACCCACTCTTTGACAGACGTCGCATCTCTGGCAGTATTCCTTCAAATCTCTGTGAATGATCGACCACCATAGTCCTGTGCGCAATAGCTTATGTGTGGTAGCTTTGCCTGCGTAATGTCCTCCTTCTATTCCCTCATGGGATTTTGTTAAAACTCCTAGTATTTTGTGTTCTAACACATATCTTTGAAAGATACTATCTGTGCCCATTTTGTATAAGTGTCCTGCAATCAATTGATAGTCTACATCTCAAACTACCAAGTTTTTCTTCTGCACGGTGTTATACTCTTGTGGCACGGTACCTATGCTCAAGTACTGAATTATATCTACAAAGTATTCATCAGCGATCTAGACTGAAAATAACTGTGTGTTCGGGAGGTTGTCCTCTAAATTCGTAGGTTCTTCTCCGTGTGTGACCCTTGATAGGTGGTCAGGTCCTGCATTCAATTTTCTTGGCTTGACTATTACTTCAAAGTCAAATTCTTGAAATATTAATAACCATCGATAGATTCTCCCCCCCCAACACTGGCTTGTTGACTAGCTATTTAAGGGTTGAGTCATCTGTGAACATATTAAAGTGTTTTCCTAACAAGTAATGTCTAAAATTTTGCAATACGTAGACCATAGCTAGGCCCTCTCTCTCTGTAGTGTTATAGTTATGCTCTGATTCTAATAAATTTATGCTCGCAAATGTTATAGGGTGATCCAAATATCCTGCTCCTGGCTGCGCCAAGATAGCTCCAAGTGTTATGGTTGATACATCTACATGTACATGGAATGTTTTTTCCCAGTCTGGAAATACTAGTATTAGCTTGGTGGCCATATTTTCTTTCAATGTATCCAGACCATGTTGACAATCGTCGTTCCACTGAAACTTTGTATCTTTTCTTAACAAATATTCCATTGGTGCAGTAATCTACGCGTATCCTTTGATAAACTTCCTGTAGTATCCTGTGTTTCCCAATGCCGCTCTTAGCTGACGGATTGTTTTTGGTGGTGGAAAGTTAACAATTACTGCAATATTTGTAGGATCTACTAGTAAACCTTGTTTTCATACTATATGGCCCAATAGTATCCCAAACGGTGTTCTGAATATACATTTCTTTTATGTTTAGTGATATCTGGCACATCCTACATCTTTCTAGCATCAACCGTAAGACCTCTACATGCTCTTTCAACAAACTATAGACTATCCAGTCGTCCAAGTATACCTCTATAAACTGGTGGATGAATTCCTTAAACGCAACAATGACTACTTTGGAAAATATTGTTGGTGCATTCTTCAATCCAAATGGCATGACTGTGTACTAGTAGAATCCCCATTTTGTGGCAAACATGGTCTTGTATCTGTCTTCCTGTGCTATCTTGATCTGGTGGTAGCCTGAGAATCCATCAGTGAATGAGTAAGCTTCGTGTCCTCCTACGTTCTCCAACACTTCATCTATGAAGGGTGTAGGGAACGGGGCATGTAGGCATGCATTGTTCAACTTCCTCAAGTCGACCCATATCTATATCCCTCCTTTTTTTCTGTCTTGAACTACGATCGAGCTTATCCATTCTGATTCTTCCACTGGTTCTATGATTCCGGCTTCAAGCATCCTCTCGATATTAGCTTTGACTTCCTACTTATATATCGAGTTCAATATGTATGGTCGTTGTATGATCGGTCTCACTTTAGCTCTGAGTGGTATCTTCATTTATCCTAGCTCTCCTTCTATACCCTTCATCTTTGTGAATGTTGTGGGAAATAGGTTGTTGTACTCACGCAGTAACTATGTTATGCTTTCTACTTTTTTCTCATCCCAGTAATCTCCAATGCTAGCCATTTTGGGATTCTTGATTGTCCCAATGTTGACTTTATTTACCTTGATCAGCGCAATAATGACTTATGATTCTATAGGTGGACACTCCACTTCTCTTCCGCCTTCTTCTTCCTCGATCTAAATATCGTGCAGATCATCTTCCTCTGGGGCATCCTCGTGCACATGGTAACATGACAACAGTTCCTTGACTGTCTGTTTGTTTCGTTGTTGTTCTTATATTATGAGTTCCACTTCTGGTTCCTTGATGAATATCATCCCTTTGATATGTTTAAGAGTTGCATATATGTTGAGGTTTTCATGCTTGAATGAAAACGTGACTTTAAAATTATATTGCAATATCGTCCAGGTCACGGTTCCTTTGCGCAATTCCTAGTCTATATACTAGTTTGTTGGTATGCCCTCTAGAGTGTGTATAAAATGATGAGGCTATTCTTCTGGGGGTGTCATTTTCCACAACATTGTGCACTTCTCCAAGTGTTCAGTTGGTGCCCCCTATCCATTGTACTTATGTTGCTGGTTGTTTTTATGTTATGCGCTGAACCTTATGCGTAGTAACTGCTTACATTGGTACCAATCTATGATTGTCTCTTTGTGTGTGCCCCACCGTCTTGCAGGTGTGGCCTTTAGTGTTATATCAAGTGCTAAGAGTCTTTGAATCTCTAAAAATTCTTCTTCATACTATGCCAAGAATACTTCCAGGTCATTTATTCCATGGAAACTAGGTGGTTCCCTTATCTCTATGCCTACCCATCTTACTGCGTGGTCTATTCGTGCACATATTCTCGTGGAAACTTTGTGTAGCCTTTGTTTCCAGTTCTCTAAACCGCTATCTAAGTATGTATCACATGAAGTAATGCTCCACCAACTTAGTATTCCATCTGTAGTTGGGTTTACATAATCCTCATTGCATGCAGTTGTTTTGTACAATTGGTTGATTTCCTCTAAGTCTAAGCAAGTGGGTTCTACAAAACTTTCCCCTTCTATTGGGTCTAATTGTGTGATGACCCTATATTCCCCTAACTCAAATGTCATTTTCCTTCTCTTGAAATTGATTATGGCTCGGTTTTCAAACGCCCAATCTAGACCAGGCAATGATGGATATGGTGTTGTGTTGTCCACTATTTCAATTACTTTGAAATCTACTTTAGTGCGCACTCCATCCAGGTCTACTGTCACTCCTTCTAGTCTACCGATTGGTAGGACTCTATGTTGGTTTGCTAGTTTTAGTTGAACATGTGAGTATCATAATGTGGGATCTCCCATGCATTGTCATGTCTTCTTTGGTAATGCATTCACTTCAGATCCTAAATCTAGTATGATATATCCCATGCTGAAATCTTCGATGTTGGCCTTCAGTATGAACTCCCTAGTTGTTCTTCTCCTTGTATGTAGGTGATTGACAGTTTTTTGTTCTAGTTTTCCTTTCGTCTCTACACTACATCTTTCTAATATGTTTTGCAGTATTTTGACATATGATAGATCATTTAATACTTTGACACATGATTGCAAAAAACCTTTGATTGTACTTACTTGTCCCATGGAATGAATTTCGTTGGTGTGATCCAATGACGGAGGCATCCTATACTCTGGCTCTTCCTTGCTTTGCTACACAGTTGAAGTCGACGCAATATCGTCCTTCTGGAATTCTTGTTTGACTTTCTTAAATATATCTTTCTCCTTTTGCACGTCGAACTGATTCCTTGGTTCGACGTTCTTCTTTACCCACTTGTGTTGTACTGGCTCTTGTCGGACTACGTCGTTCCCTATTTTAGATCCTACGTGGGTAACTATGTTGATGTTTCATCCTTCATCCCTCGCTTCGGCTGAGATCCACTGAACATTCTGGTTGTTTTGGTTCCTCTTTTCCTAGATATTTACTAATAGTGTCAGACATTCTTCTGTATCATGGTCCGATGTGTGACAATACATACATGTTGTTGATGGAAGTGGACATTCCATTGCATAATGTACCAGTTGTTGGTAGTTATTACATACCACTGGTCCTCTACCTCATCCAAAAACTCCTCTCGCTCGTTCTTCATCTCTATATCCTGCTCGATATCCTCTTGGCATGTTATACTGAGGCGCCTGATTGTACTGTGTAGTATTGTATTGCGGTTGCGTTGTGTTGTACTATGGTTGTGCATTGTTATATGGTTGTTGCACAATATTATATTGTTGTTGTGCAGTATTATATTGTTGTTGCATAGTGTTATATAGGGATGGAACTTGATTAAACTATGGTGTGGCATGCCCAGTCATCATTTCGGCATGTACTCTATATGCATATGATGTCCTTTCTCACATCAACTCCATAGTTCTACAATCTTTTTCATCATGGCCCACTGACTTGCAAAAGTTGCAATATGAACTCTTTGGGACTGTATGGTATTTCTACATCATTGGGAAGTGATATGGCTCATGGACCAGTTTCTTGCAGATTTCGCACCATATTCCTCCTGTTGGTAATGGATTTTGCATTCCTACTGCCATATACTGCGCGAATGTTGGACATTCATTCTTGTGGTGTCCTTATGTCCTGCATGTAGTACACCAAACGAATTCTCATTTTTCCTTACTCTTATTTTGGTTTAGTTGGAATGTTAAGTTCTTCAGATCCTCCTTTATTTCTTCGATGGTTGGATCCATCTACTGATATTGGTTTTCTTCCAGTTGTAGGGATACTTGCAGAGCCTCTACCTATGTCTAAAACTTATGTTGTCGCAATGGATATTTTAAGTGTGGTAGTAGTGAATTGATCAAAATGTGCCTATGTTGCATATCAGTCATGAGATATTTCAACTTTCCCTTCAATCCCTTGAATCTATGGTCAATATCCCATACAGATTCTCCCACTTTTTGTCTAATTTCGATCATCTCATTCATGTACTGATATTCTGAACTTGACTTATGGAATTCATTTATCAACAGTTTCTTGATGTCTGCAATTGTCCTAGTTGTCCCTGGTGGATTGTTTGTATCTAAACTCATATACCAATCACTATCTATTCCAGTTTAGTATATTTGTATGTGATTTGTTTTTCTTCCCAAATATTCTCACAGATGAACAAAAAAATTTTGGGTCCTCTGACGCTTCTCCTTTAAATTATGGTAACTTGATGGTAGGATCATGTCCTTCCATTCTGATCGCTGAACTACTACCTCTGTGCAATGTATATACTTGACTAGTGTTGCCCAAACTAACTCCTCTAGTTGTTGTTCCTTGCATAGATATACTTCTTGTTGTATGGCTTCTTCTGAACTTCGGTTGTCTAAACAGTGGTGTTCTCATTGGTGTATTAGTCGCACATGGGTTTATGGGTTCCACACTGACATTAATATGGATATGATTGTTGCCTTCTCTCCCCATTCTTGGACCTCTAATATTCCTCTCATATGTTACACGCAATATTTCCTCAATCTTCTCCACAACCCGAAGATCCTCTACCACTTCCTCGTCACTCGCCAATCCTTCCCTCACGACTACGACTCTCTTCTTGTTATTCACCTTGTATTGGTAGGGTACTCCACTACGCATATTTACAGTTGTCGTTGTGATCTTCTTGATTTGGTCGCCATCCATCATTATTGGGTCTAAGGGTTCTTCCTTCTTTCCCTTATCCTTTCCTCCTTCCATTTCTCCTTTTTCTGTCAGTGTTTCCCCCCTTCCCCCATGCACGCAAGGAAGTTTAGCCATTTGAATCCATTGTCATTACACCTTTGTTGTATAGCAGTATCTTCATAGAAATATACAATGATATAATGTACCTTCCTCGAGGTCCACGTAAAAATTCTTTCTCCACTACATTGTACGACTTCGCTGTATCCACTGTAAACTTTGTTTTAAAGCCAGCCACAATACTGTCGAGCCAAAATTCTAATGTGTGGGTGAACTTGTTTTTCACCTTCTGTAACTTCAAAATCTGTACCGGGGTCCACTCTAAATATTGGGTCCAGTTCGTTGTGTGGTTATCCTTCAACTTTAGTATCCACTCCTGCAATAAGTGTGGAAAATCACAAAAAAAAGACTTCATGCAAATCAGTAAACACGTATTTCGCAAGATATTTGTGGGGTGTTACTCTAGGGTTTATGTTATCTTTATGTGAAAACTCCAACTCTTTTGTCCTTAGATAGCTTTCGATCTTTTCTTTTGTGGGATTCCACAGTATCAACATCCCCTTCTAGTGACTCATTGATTTCTTCTCTGCTTTAATATTCTCTTGAGATGCCTCCCGCAGATCTTACGTATTTTTTACCAGATCTTCAACATATCTCATCTACTCAATCCTCTACTGCTCCTACCAATGGTAACATAATCATTTGTTGGATTATCTAGTTACGTCTTACTCTTACTTATATATCCTATCTGAGTTTATTGACCCAGGGTTCATGTATGTTCGGGTTTCCAAGAAAGCCTCTAAAACTATCGGCCCTCCTGGTAAACCAGAAGGAAACGCAACACACAGGGTGCACTGCACCGTCTCACCCGAGATATTCTTAATGGGTGGCTATGATACTCATGTGTTTTCAGCCTCGGATTGAGTAGGGAATCTGAGAACTGTATGCTGAAAATGCTAATGTAACTTATTAACACAATACACTGTTATCATGATTTATGCAGGGAGTATGGTTTGGGGGTCTTCTAGTTGATATATTGCTATGATACTTATCATACCTTCTTGCCATCATCATATATACCTTCTCAAGGAATTTTGTAGTGCTTGGAGGCCATCAGAGAGGAGGTTGTACTTCCCTTGACCTATTCCATCCAGGACTTGCACATTGTGAGAGAGGGTGTCACCTTCAATAGAGGATATCCATTGGTCTTCAATATTATTTGGTGTTCAGATTGTAGAATATTTTGGAATCCTGGATATTCTTCTATATTGTATTTTGGAGGCCAAACACTCTACTATCTTATATGTATTCCATATCTTCTCTATTTTGTATGAGAACAACCATTGTTATGAATAAAATCAGATCTGAGGTATTTTTGGTTATTCCTTGTGTTGTTGATCTTGCATCTTGTTGAGGTATGTTCCATTGCTATATATTCTTTTATTATTGCTTCAAACACACATAAAAACCATTAGTATAAACCCTAGAACAACCTAAAAGACCAAAATCAACAAAGTGTTTGATGAAATGCCACAACCAGAAAACACATAAAAATTCATGAAAAACACAATGTTACCGACATCTTGTCTTGGGAACATTACATGTAAATAAGGCATGTGTACTTTATGAGAGGACCCATCATGAGTCGAATAACTAATTCGGATCTGAAGAAGAAGAATATTTGTATAGAGATTGTCGTCCAGGAAGGACAATTGTTCAAATATCCATAACTTCCTGCTCAAAAATCAAAATTGAGCAAGGGAGCAGTCATTGGAAAGATCTGGGACATTATAACATAATTGTTCCCTTAGAAAATTGAGTTGAATAGTCAATTTCTCATAAATTCAGAATAAAGAAATATGATATATTCTTGAACCAGAATGGGTCATATTTTCATTAAATTGTTGAGACAGTTAGCCTGGCAAAGTTCTGTTGGTTGCACATTTTGCAGAATTAACAAAAACTAGATCATATCAGAATCAACACAGAGTGTAGAGAGATGGATGATACACAGGGGGATTATATCAAGAAGATGAGATCATAGGAATGGATTTCCATTTGGGTATTGAAGGAACAAACTCCAATGGACATGGAGAGGGAAAGGATGAAAACTTGAATATGGCAGAAACCATTAGAAATTTGCAGAAAGATATCCAAAGTCACAAGGATGATAATTAAAGGCTTATGAAATCCAAGGAGCAACAGGGAGACTTCAACATGAAGTTAATGTAGATCCTAGATAGAATTTAAAATAAATTGGATAAGGAGAATGGCTCAAGAAAATCAAGAAGTCATAGGTCTCCTGATGAGAAAGAAAGATTAAGGAGTGTTAGCAGACATCACCATATCTCCCCACGGAATTCTGATAGGAGAGCATCCAAAATATCTAGTTCATCGCCTGTCAGGAAGCATCAGAAGAGGTTTGGATTGGATGAACTGTGAGGAGAAATGAGCAAAATCAAACCTCCTACATTTGATGGTGAGCACAAGAAGGATGAATATGTCGAGACATGGTTGTTGGGCATGAGAAAATATTTTCAATTGCATAATTATTCTTCTCATGCAGAAGGAATAATTGGTATCTACCAGCTCAAAGGAAAGGAATCCATGTGGTGGCATCATCTTGTGCAGGTGCAACACATCAAAGAGAAAAATGCTACTTGGAAGGAATTCAATAAGTATTTTGAAAAGAAATACTTGACTAAGAGATACTATGACAAGGAAAGGAAATATTTCTTGGAACTCAAGCTTGGAAGCATGACCATTGATGAGTATGAAAGAAAGTTTTTGGAATTATTGAAGTATGTCTCCTTCCTCAAGGATGACACCATTAATATTCACAGGTATCTGAGTGGGCTTCCATCTTTCATCAGTGACAAGATTCAATATGATTATCCCAAGACATTGGAAGAGACCATAAGGCAAGCTAAATTATTATATGATCAGCAGAAAGGAAATCCAAATTTCCAAAAGTTTTTGGAAGGCAAGAATCAATTCAATATGGAACAGAGGAAGAAGGAGAATAAGACAACTTTCTTCAGAAATAGTCCTCAGGGAAAACCACCTTCTAGACAGCCTCGAGTGATTGAGACAAGTGGGAAAAGGCCAAGGCAGCCACCCATTCAATGTTGGGGTTGTAAAGGAGATCATTTGTATAGATATTGTCCTCACAGAAGTGACTGAGAGTTGTTCACAATGTACAGCAAGATGAAACAGTGGAGGACATGGTCAGAAATATACCAAGGATCTATGTAGCTCTGGAAAATAAGCAAGCACAATTTCAATCACACGTGATTGAAGTGGAAGGTATGATCAACAACTAAACCATTGAAATTTTTATTGATTCAGGATCTAGTCATAGTTATATAGATCCTAAGGTGGTGGAAATATTTCATTTTCCAAGAAGAAAGCATGGAAAATCTTGGTTGGTGCAATTGGCTACCGGAGCCAAGAGAAAAGTTAATGAGTTGGTTAAGTCATGTCCATTAGACATGAATGGGTTGAGCACCAAGGCAGATTTGAACATATTTCCTTTAGGTTCCTATGACTGTCTAATTGGGATGGATTGGTTGGACCAACACCATGTTGTCTTAGATTGTCATAACAAGGAATTTACTTGCCTGGATGAGGTAGGGAACCTAAGGACAGTCCAAGGAATTCCCAGAGCAGTAGATGTCAGAGAAATCTCAGCAATGCATCTAAAGAAGTGTTATAGAAAGGGTTGTCAAATATTTGAAGCACATATGGAAGAAACACCTAAGGACAAGGTGTCAAATATTGAAGGTGTCAAAGTTTGAGGATGTGTTTAAAGAAATACTAGGATTACCCCTTAAAAGAGACATTTATTTCTCTATCAATCTAATGCCTGGAGCAGCTCCACTATCCAAGAGTCCTTACAGGATGAGTACACCAGAAATGAAGGAGTTGCAAATGCAACTTGAAGAGCTTCTGAAGAAGGGATGCATACACCCATGTGTGTCACCTTTGGGTGCCCCAATTGTATTTGTGAAGAATAAGGATGGGACATTGAGACTATGTATTGACTACAAACAGTTGAACAAAGTAAATGTAAAGAATAAGTATCCTTTGCAAAGGATCACTGACCTCTTCGATCAGTTGAAGAATGTGAAAATATTCTCAAAGATTGATCTCAAAACAGGTTATCATCAGGTAAGAATTAAATATGAGAAATCAGCAAGACTACTATCAAAACAAGGTATGGGCATTATGAGTTCACAGTGGTGCCATTTGGGTTATCAAATGCACCAGTTGTCTTCATGTATCTAATCAATAGTGTTTTCATAGAGTACTTAGATAAGTTTGTCATTGTATTTTTTGGATGCCATTCTTATATATTCCAATTCAGAAGAGGAACATGAGCATCACTTGAAGATGGTATTACAAGTGTTAAGCGAGAATCAGTTGTATGTCAAATTGAGCAAGTGCTCTTTTTATCAAAACCAAATTCATTATTTGGGGCATATCATATCTAAGGAAGGGATCGCAGTGGATCCTAAAAATATTGAGGTCATTAAAGGATGGTCAGTGCCTATGAATGTGAAAAAAGTTAGATCCTTCATGGGTATAGCTGGCTACTACAAAATATTTATTGCAGGATTCTCAAATATTGCAAACCCAATTACTTCCTTTCAAAAGAAGGGAGTGAAGTTCTAGTGGTCATTGGAGTGTGAAAAGAGATTTCATCACCTGAAGAAATTATTAACCAGTGATCCAATTCTAAGGATTGTTGATCCGAATGAAGATTTCATGGTATGCATAGATGCATGAAAACAAGGACTTGGTGAAGTCCTTAGTCAGAATGGGTTTTCTATATGCTATGAATCAAGGAACTTGAAGGAGCATGAAAGGAATTATGCCACTCATGATTTGGAGTTGGAAGACATAGTGCATGCCTTAAAGAAGTGAAAACACTACCTCATGGGAAAAAGGTTTGATATGAGGATAGACCATATTGGTCTGAAATATTTATTTGATTAGCCAACTTTAAATTCCACACAGAGCAGATGGTTGAAATTTCTCAGTGAATATGAATTTTATATAAAGCATATCAAAGGGAAGGAAAACAAGGTAATCGATGCACTCAGTAGGAGAGTGCATGAGTTGCATTCCACAACCATCATCATGTATCAATATGATTTGAAAGACAGAATCTTGGAAGCTTAAAAATTAGATTTACAATACAAGGAATTAGTGGCAAAATTACAGCAAGGTAATTTGCAGTAGAAAAGTGGGTACTACAAGATGAGAATTGATGAAATTCTAATGTACATAAACAAAATTTATGTGCCAAATTCTCTGAAATTGAAGAATCTAATATTGAAAGAAATTCACGATGTTCCTTATGTTGGGAACCTAGGGTATCATAAAAATATTACAGCTGTCAAGAGCCAATATTATTGGCCAAGCATGAAGAAAGAAAGTGTTGAGTACATTACCAAATGTTGGGAGTGTCAAAAGGTCAAGGCTGAAAATAGGCACCTAGATGGTTTTTTGTAGCCATTACCCATTCGTGAGTGGAAGTGGGAAGTAGTGACAATGGATTTCATCACCAAGCTGCCCAAAAAAAACAAGCAACGTGATTCTATCATGGTAGTGGTGGACAAGCTTACTAAAGCTTCCCATTTCATTCCACTGAAGCTCACTCACAAGGAAACTGACTTTGTTGATATTTATATGAGGGACGTAGATCGATTGCATGGTATACCCAAGAAAATTGTGTTTGACAGAGACCCAAAGTTTAACTCAAAGTTATGGAAAGGTTTATTTAAAGGATTTGGAACAAATCTGAATTTTAGCACAGCTTATCATCCAAAATTTGATGGGCAAACAGAGAGGGTGAATCAAGTGATTGAGGATATGTTGAGTATGTATGTGATGGATAAAACATCAAAATGGGAAGACTACCTACACTTGGTAGAGTTTGCTTATAACAATGGGTACCAATCATCTCTAAAGATGAGCCCATTTGAGACCCTTTATGGCAGAAAGTGAAACACACCTGTAAGTTGGGACAACCCAGCAGATAGAGCAGTAGTTGGGCCAGAGTTTCTCAAGGAAATGGAAGACCAAATTTCAAAAATAAAGAAGAATTTGAAGGCTTCTCAAGATAGGAAGAGAAGCTATGTTGATAAGGACAAAATTCACAGGGAATTCTATGTAGGTGATCATTTATTCCTGAAAGTGAAGGCCAACAGAAGTTCCCTGAAATTGGGAAATTTTTCCAAGTTGGCAGCTCGTTATTGTGGGTAGTTTAAAATCCTAGAGATGATTGGACATGTAGCTTATATGCTTTCATTACCTGCATCTATGTCTATTCATAATGTATTCCATGGATTATTTCTCAACAAATATATACCTGATGCTAATCACGTTATTGATTGGAATGTGATTCGGGTGTTGCAATAAGGCACTTTTCAAGTGCATCTGGTGTGCATACCGGATTGGAAGATCAAGCAGATTCAGAATCTGGCCATAGGGCTATTAAATGTCCAATGGACCTGGTACGGTCCTGAGGATGTAATGTGGGAGCATGAAGATGCTATGCGGGCAAAATACCTACATATTTTTGAAGATTTTTGAAAATCATGATGGTAATATGTAAATAAGTTGCATTGAGGACAGTGAAACAATAAGTGGAGAGAATTTTAATACCCCAAGGCCAAGCCCCAAATGAATTGTAAACATGTTTTATAGGTTGGTGAGCTAAGAGATTATAAGCTAGGAGGCTTATGTGATAATTAGGCCAGAGAGCCTAGATTCTTAAGGCCAGTGAGCCTAGTTTTGTATATGTAAACAATCATATCATTAATATAAATACATCGTTGGGTGTAGACCAACCACGATAAAAGAGTATGGGGAACTAGGCTCCAATAGGAAGGGAAAGGGAAGGGCTAAGAGACTTGGGAACATGGATAGGCTTGAAGTCTTAACTCTAAAAGGAATATTATATTATTATTTCCTATAGACTATGGTGAGGATAATTGCTTTATCCTAAGTCTCATGGAAGAGGGAATGAATCCCAAGTGGAGAGAAATGAGCTCCAAGAGAGCCATATGTCAATCATGGCACATGCAAATATAGGTGGGGGAAAATAGTCTTTGTTTCCATCCTTTCCCCATTCACTCACGCACGGATCCATCCCCTCCATCATCGACCCCTACAACTTGCACGCACCTCTAGAACCAACAGGAATCTTGAGCTATCCTGTACTATTTATGTGAAGCACATCGCACCTGTACTTTTCCTGAGCCTATACCATGCCTTAATGGTTTTTTGTTGCATCATTCCTTAACATTTTTTTGTTGTTTCCATCATTTTTTCTATACCCGAGCTTTGTTGCTGCCATCACCCTTACATAATTGACTAAGGAGCTGGACTAAGAAGTAGGTTGGCAGACATGTGGTTTGAAGAGGCATGTTCTTAGGCCTATGGACTGAAGAAGCAAGTTGTCAAGCATGTAATAAAATCTCTCTAGGCAAGAGAGGTTTCTGGTGAAGTTATTTTCCCATAGGGAGCCCAACGACAACTATAGTGGTCTGAGAATTCTTGTCTAGCTTGTTGTTGAAGCCCTGGAAGGGAAGTGGGGAAGTTGAGGGACTATTGAGCAGAGAAGAGGCACACTTATTGGGGATGGTCAGGCCCATGCACTAAAGAAGAAGGTTGTCAAGAAAGTAAGCAACTCTCTCCAGGCGAGAGAGGTTTTTGGGGAAGTGATTTTCCCATAGGGATCCCAATGACAGCTATAGTGCTCTGAGAATTCATGCACGGCTTGTTTTTGAATCCATGGAATTGAAGTGGGGCAGCTGAGGGACTATTTATTAGAGAAGGGGAACACTTCCCAGGGTGGGACACGCATGTGGGGAATGAGAGGTTGTAGGCTATTAGTGTGAGTTGGCTCCTGGGATGAAATCCTTCCTGTTGACTATGCAACTTCCAGTTGTCTCATCCTAGCCTAGGAATCCCTTTACCTAGGTGGAGTTTATTCCCAACTCGGGGGTGACCCATTGTTGAGAGTGATGAGCAGTATGGTCTAAGGCTGGGAGGTTTGTGGAAGGTCTACGGGCATTTGGTGGTCTTCTATAAAAATATAAGTATCGATTATGTGTTCATTTGCATGATGTGTATGTTAGAATATAGAGGATTGTGCTCATTTAACCATCGACAATACCCTCGTCACCGAACCACAGGCCGAAGCCACCCTCCAAGCACTTGACCTTGACTGAGAAGAGAATCCTGGTAGCAATCAATAGCCAAGAGAGGCTAAATGCACCAAGCAAGAGAATAGAAACTGAATTGAACAGATGATCCCACCCAGAAACTAGAGCACCACTTTCCCAGCTTTCCCAGAAAACTTCTGCACCAAACTGTTGCTACCTGCAAATGCCTACGCAGATTTAGCTCTCACTGCAACTACTGAGATGTGAAATAATGAAACTGGTGCCCTATATTTCTAGTGGACTGGCCAGTTTAACTAGGGCCGACTTCTCCTTCTGGGCATCAATAAATTCAATTTAAATATATTTGCTCAGCCCACAACTTGTCTAGGGTTTCCTTTAATTCTTTGCTTCCTTCCGGAGGATTCTTGTCTCGTCATAGGTCACAATAGAGGTTCATACCTACCGAAGCTACCATAATATTAACACTCCCTCCTAGCTAGGGAGGTATGGTCTTGAGCACAACAGACCAATCAACTGGTAGCACCACGAGCACCTATCATTATTATCCGACTGGATAATATCCTATGACAACTGGTACAATATCAATTAATAGAACACACCTGTGTCTATTCCAGTAGTACACAACTACTCAGACTTGTGAAACAAAATCACAAACAGTAGCATATCTATTGTCATTCATAACAAATATCTGATAGCAACCTGCATGGAAACAATGTTATGACAAGAACTGAATCATCTGGACCAATCTTTCACTCACGTCTGTGAGATCTGAAAGAGTGTCTGCCCTCAGTATAAAACATCAATAATAATCATCTGGGCCAATATTTCACTCACTTCTATGAGGTTTGAAAGAATTTTTGCCCTCATTATAGAACATCAATAATAATCATCTGGGCCAATCTTTCACTCACGTCTGTGAGGTCTGAAAGAATGTCTACCCTCAACATAGAATATCAATAATGGGCTATCTACCCCATTCTTCTCAACCAAGGAAGAAGGATTGTTTCTGATTTCTGAACCTGGACCATTTCCCACCCTGGGCCATTCTTCCGACACTAAACAAAGTGTAACCTGGAAAGAATGAGTCTTCCCTCGAGAAATGTTTGGACCATTCCTTACCCTGGGCCATTCCTCTGACACTAAACAAAGTTTAACCTGGAGGGAATGAGTCTGCCCTAAGGAATGACTATCCTGGACTATTCCTCACCCTGGGCCATTCTTCCGACACTAAACAAAGTGTAACCTAGAGAGAATGAGTCTGCCCTCGAGGAATAACTGTCCCTGATTGTTGAGCCTGGACTACTCCCCACCCTGAGCCATTCTTTCAACACTAAACAAAGTGTAACCTGGAGAGAATGAGTCTACTCTCGAGGAATAACTGTCCGGACCATTCCCCACCCTGGGCCATTCCTCCGACACTAAACAAAGTATAACCTAGAGAGAATGAGTCTTCCCTTGAGGAATGCATGTCCTGCATCAACCTCCAAAACAGATGATTCTTCAAAACTGCTCACAATTGTGAACTTCGAAAGAATGACTGCCCAGTGAGGCAAACCATTCTACTTGACCACTACTCAAAGTGACTGCCAAGAAGAATGACTGCCCTATACCACTCCCCATAATGGGAAGTCGTTGTCTATGATACATCAGCAATCAGTCTACCTCCCATGTTAACTACAATGGGAAGTCACTATCCGTCAGAAATCTCAATCCACTTTCAGAACAGGAAAGTATCTGTCCAATCTGGACTATTACAAAGATAAATAATATTTTCAATGCTCCCTCCTAACTGGAGATTTATTTCAATCACAAGATAAATGTTTTTAAATAATATTTTTGCGTACCTTCTCTATCCTGGAGAATCTTCCCTTTCAGCTAAGGGATTTATTTCCACGATCCCCATCTTCTCTCGAAAATATGCAAACTTGATTCTAGAAAGAGGTTTTGTCAGGATGTTTGTTGTCTACTCATCAGTGGGGATATACTCGAGATTTACCTCTCCTTCCTGTACTTTATCTCGGATAAAGTAGTATTTGATCTCAATGTTCTTCGAACTTTCATGAAACATTGGATGCTCAGATAATCTTATACAACTCTGATTATCACAATATATTGTGGTTGATTATGGAGTCTGATCAAATAAATCAGATATTAACTTCCTTAGCCATACTGCTTTTGTGCATGCTTCACAAGCTTCCATATACTCTACTTCTATTGTACTGAGTGCGACAGACTCACTTGAATCCTATGCCATATGGTGGGAAAATATCCTATGCCATATCTCACTTGAATTCACACTATCATGAATCAATGTTGAATATGAGCATCCCTTTAATTTATACAGTCCTCCTTCTTGGACACTGATAATAACTGCATCATCAAATGTCTTTCCTTTTGAACACATGAGAACTTCTCTATCTACAAATGAAACCCCGAAACACTTCTCATACAAAGCTGAAATCGAGAGAAGGTGCTTCTTCAAAAATGGTACATAAAGCAGGTCCTTCATCCTCATTGTCTTCTTGGAATCTAGTTTGTAGGAGGCCTCTCCTACTCCTTTGATCATATATTGATAATCATCACCCAGCTTCATATTATGAGGTGAATATTTATGAATTATGTTTGGCAGAGAGCCTTTATACCCTTTCATGTGATTAAAAGCATCGATATCCATCAACCAAGTATCATTTCTAGGGGTGATTGTTCCTGTGAGAGTTGATATTAGGATGTATTAATCATCACTTGAATCATCTTCTCTTGAAATTTTCTTCAGTGGTTCATCATCTTCAATGACATGAGCATGATGCCTCTTGTCCTTTTCCTTTTCTTTTAGTTTCAGAATAAGGGGACAAAATTTTACAATGTGTCCCAATTTTTCTTAACAGAAACACATCATATTTGAATAGTCTCTTTGATTCTTCTTCGAATTTTGAGGTTTCTTTTGGGATGAGGGTTCTTTCTTACTATTTCCTTTCCTTGTATGAGCAGCTACAGATTGATCATCATCCCTCAATTTCTCTTCTCTTGCTACTAGCCTTTCTTCCTCTTGAGTGCAATATTCCCATAATTTGTTAAACTATATTAGCTTCCTCCTTGAGCATATTCCTTGAATGAATTAGTCCCATGACCTTGGGAGAGAATTCAAGGTGTTCATCACCATTTCTGCTTCGTCAATAGTGTCTCTAATAGCTTCAATATGTTCCTTGATCTGATTCACTCTCAAGAAGTAAGAGTGAATGGACTATGAATCTTGAAGCTTCACATTCATCATTTGGGTCTTCAATGCCATCCTTTTGATGATGTTTTTTCCTTCAAATAGATGACTCAATGCATCGATCATATTCTTTAGAGATTTTAATGGAGAGACATGATGGATCAGATGATCCATGATTGAGTCTGCAATAATCCTCTTATCCATGGCCTGTTTCTTTTTATTCTTTTCCTTGGCCTCATCTTCCTCTGGTTCTAGAACTTCCTCCTCAACAAATCTTTCTGAATCACGTTCTTCTATAAGGAGGACTACTCTGCACTTCCATTCTCTGAAGTTTCTTCTCCTTCCAACTTCTCGTCAATTTTGGTGTGGGTATTCATCCTTCCTGGGAAGATGAAGTCAGTTTTCCAAAACACTTCCAAAAGTATGCAGAAAAATATTCTTTTTCAAGCCTACTCTGATACCATGTTGATTTTTTTTTTTTTTTTTCCAAAAGTTAAAGTATTATATTATTTTATTATTATTTAATATGCAAAAGGATCACAAATGAAAGACATATATCCATAGAAAAATAAGATATATCCTCAAGGAAACCCTCAAGGGGGAGAAAACCCTGCAAACTTTCCTCAGTATAGATATCTCCAACATGTACAATGTCATACAATGATCTTTTATGAAATCAAGACCAAAGAGACCAAGACACGAACCAAGAAAAGCCTCCTAGATAAGTGAGTACTACTCTCTTGTACTTATATTCAATGAGTGATCAAAATGACTTGATATAACCTCTATTTATACTCTAAAATACCTAAAAGACATGACTTATCAATAAACCCTTTCACAATTGCACTTCGGAATAACCAATACAATTACAATTAGGAATAACTTACAAAATTACATAAAATCTCAAAACTTTCCACCAATATTTGACATGGAGAAGGGATTTAAGTAGCATGAAGGTGATCATTTCACCATCGATTTTTTTTTGGACAGAGTAATAACATTCTAGCATATTCAACCATTTCTCTAGAGCATCTACATCTATCTAGCCTTCAAATAAGGGGATATCAAAATTGAATTGTATCTTGTGTTGGGCTCTAAAGATGTCCTAAAAACAACCTTAGTTTAACATTAATTTATCAACTGAGGATTCATCTTTTCTTTCAAGAATATCAGCAAAGTCTATGTAGATAGTTGTAGAGGTTAAAATCATGTAGTTAAAGTAAATATGAGTTTATCAACAATCAAGTTCCTCACACTTTCATTAAAACTCTGAAACTAAGATCTTACTCAACAGGATTATAATCTAAACAATAATGTGTTGTGAATTAAAGGCTTTAACCAATTTTATGAATTCATCTAGCTAAGAAACAAGAATTTAATCTATGAAAATACTCAATAAACTGATCTATCAATGATTGTCTAACCAGCTGGAAAAGAACAACTAAGTACTGTAAAATTGAGAAGGAGTAGCAAATGCAGAATTAAGCGAAAGGAACAACGACTGTAAATTTGATAAAAGGACAACGCATGTGAAAATGAGAGGAATTGTCAAGCAATAAACTACAACAATGGGAAATGGAAAAATAATCGATATCATTCAAATGAAATATCTATCTATTGGCATGATTTACAGGAAAGCATGTGCTTGTCATCGATGGCAAGAATAGCCAGGATGATGGCATGATTACAGGAAGAGTGTGCAGAAGGAATGAAAATCAGAAGGAATCAAAGCTTAGGAGGAATAGTGTGAGTTATGCAAAGATCACAGCTCAGAAAGGAAAGTGCAGTATAGAAGCGAATGAAAATAAAAGCTAGGAGGGTTAGTGAATGAATATCTAAGCTCAGGGTGAGAAGCTTTAACACTCGTCCGATCAAGAAATCGACTATGTTGATCATCTCATATTATGGGCATTGATCATATGAGTGACCGTGTTCTTAAGGATCGTTGGAGGATCATGATCGTCGGATCTACAAGCCAGATTAGCGGCAGGGATAAATTGCGGGGAGTGAAAGAAGAATTAAATAACTCGCTAGTTCTAATCCTGTAATTGGTCTAGATCATTAGATCTAATAGACTCGAAGATCAACAACTGTGGTTGATCTAACAATAGATCAGTTTAAGTCGAATTGAGTTGTGACCACCGGATGTGCAATTGCCAGATCAATGGCAGAGATAGATTGCGGAGATTGAAAGGAGAATTAAATATCGCGCTAGTTCCAATCCTGCAATTAGTCAGGACCATCCGATCTTATAGCTTCGAAGATCGACGATTGTGGTTGACTCACCAACAACACACATATTCAAATTGTGGAGTTTGGGTGCTGAGTTAAATCACTCACAAGTTTTGGTTCTGCAATCATCGTCGACCGTTAATCTGCTTCGAGTGTCCTCACGACTGTTGGATCACATTTTAGTGGAAGGATAGGATAAACTAAAAGGGTTGAGAATTTGATTATCCGAATTCTCGTTAGTCGTTGGATCATTCTAAGTGGAAGAAAAGGATAAGATAGAAGAGATGCATTACATAAATATTGATTCGCCAATCTAAGATCCTAATCAATGAACAAGATTCACTTCAGATCTAAAGAAACGAGGAGGTTACACTCTGGAGAGATTGAGATTTGAAATTCCCGAAATGCAAATTTTCGTCAGTCGTTGGATCATTCTAAGTGGAAGGACAGGATAAGATAGAAGAGTTGCATCGCAGACATATCGAGCCATCGATCTAGGATCATGATCGACGAACAACATTCACTTCGGATATAAAGATGCAAGGAGGTTATGCTCCGAAAAGTTTGATATTTGAAAAACCTGAAGCCTGGAAATCTGAAATGAATAAGGACCACTGGATCTGGGGAACATACAATGACCATTAGATCAGGGAGATCTACGTCAGTGGACTATGTCATAAAGGAAATGTGGTAGACCACGTGAGAAGACCATGTCAGCATGGACATGTGGCAGACCATGTTAGTAAATACATATGGCATATCACGTCAGAGACCACGTCAGCAAGTACACATGGCATAATCAGATGATTACATGTGTCAAGAGGAAAATGGCTCATGCCATGTCAACACGTGATGTCAATAAGTTACATCACTATGGAATAATTACTTCGGCAGTTTCACCACTAACAAATGACAAAAGCTTCAAAGTCTTGAAGTGGACACGAGACATCCGATCTAAAAGATCACTCTGTGAGCATTCTCATCCGTAGATATACTCCAATGGAAGGATAGCGTAAGTTGAAATCCCCAAAGTCTGGAGACCCGAAGGAGATCTCGACCGTTGATATGATGTCAGGTGCACTCTCAACCATTGATCAAGATACAGTGGAAGGATAGCGTAAGTATAATAGTCAAAGACCCAAAATAAAAGGTGGCCATCCATCTCAATGGTTGATTAAGTCCTGGACATCAGATTAAGCCATGTAAGAATCAAATATGATGATTGATCTGTTTCCAAAAAATAAATTTAAACCATCCGATCTATTCAGGAAATATCATTATGAAGTTTTGAAAGGTTTTAAACCCAAAAGTT
Organism: Picea engelmannii; assembly: GCA_009831015.1. Classification (NCBI taxonomy): domain Eukaryota; kingdom Viridiplantae; phylum Streptophyta; class Pinopsida; order Pinales; family Pinaceae; genus Picea; species Picea engelmannii. The sequence goes on along the minus strand of ML777104.1, from coordinate 311,396 downwards.
CTGAAGGGTGAAATGTTGAAGTTACGATAGTCGTCCATTTCAAGAGAATGAATCGTGACCATTGAAATTGATAAGTGCTCAAGCGCTCGTTAAGCCTAGGTCTATGGTCACTGCTAGTGGTCACATGAAGGAAGGGGCTTAGAAGCCAAAGAAGCCATAATTGACTGGTTGTAACTGACAGAGAAGATGAAGAGTTTTGACTGCCAAAGAAGCTAAGGAATCTCAGCATAATTCCCACTGATGATGAACACACTGAGCATAACCGCCAGAGAAGATGAAGAGTTTCCATGATGATCCGGAAAAGGACTCGACGTGATAAAAAGATGCAGAAAAAAGAAGTGAGGTTGATTCTCTCGTCATCTATGTGGTGAGGAAGATGCGACACAGTGAGCAACCTGTAGGGAAGAATAGTGACACAGTGAAGAGCATGCATATCCATAGTGCATAGAAGGTATATGGCGCACAGATCATAAAATGTAGAAGAACAGAAAGTGCAAGGCATGCAGGTAGAAAGACACTGATGCAGGCAGAGCAGAGTAATGTAGCAGAACAATGATGAGACTGGTAAGCCAATTATAAATGTTATATCACTGTGATAAATTTAAGAAAGCAAAGATTTATACTTCAGGGTGGTAGGGAGGTGCTAGTGGGTGCTTGAACACAAGGAGTTGTAGCTTCCATCTGGTTACAGCCAGAAAAACCAGGGTGGTAGGGTGGTGCAAGGGAGAACTATCGTTCTCTGTTATACAGGTTGGTGCCTGTGTGACTGGAAGTTGGTGCTTCCATCTAGTTGGTGTTGGAACACTCAGGGAGTTGGTGCTTCCTTCTAGTGGGTGCTAGATAAGCCAGAGAGTTGGTGCTCTCAGCAAGTTTTTGCTTGTAAAATAGAGGTTGTATCCTCTAGAAGAGTTGGTGCTCACAAGAATGATAGTGTACAAAAAATAAATATTACTTATCATATCAAGAAGAAGAGGTTTTTCCCTTTATGGGTTTCCTAAGGAAATATCTTTCTCTGTATATTTCATGTGTGTGATTGATGTTGAATATTCTATTGCTTATTGCCCTTCATTATTGTGATCATCATTGAGTGTTTCGTAAAGAGTTTAAAATGGGCATAATTGTTTAAGCATAGTAACAACTGATTCACCCCCCCCCCCTCTCATTTGTCCAACAATTGGTATCAGAGAAGGTTCCTTTTATCTAAGGGTAGATCCTAGAGCTTAAACACAACTAGCCATGAAGGAAATTCAACCAATAAGGCCCCCCTGTTCAATGGAACAAACTTCGCCTTCTGGAAAGTTAGGATGAGAACCTACATAATGGCCTTAGGTGCAGATGTTTGGGATGCGGTAGAGACTGGTTATGTAAAGCTAGTTGTACTAGCTTCTAAGGATGACAAGCTAGAATTCAGCTTCAATGCTAAGGATATAAATGTTATTCTGAGTGGGCTTGCAGAAATAGAATTTGTAAAAGTTAAGCACTTATAATCTGCCAAAGAAATGTGGGACAAACTCATCAGTAGTTATGAAGGTAATGAGAAGGTAAAGGATACCAAGCTTCAAACCTACATATTACAGTTTGAACAACTAAATATGAAAGAGGATGAAACTATTGGGAAGTACTTTCTGAGAGTTGAAGAACAAGTAAATGCAATGATAGGACTTGGTAAAAAAAATGAGGATGTCTCTTTAGTTCAGAAAATTTTGAGATCTCTATCATATAGGTTCAACCCAAAGGTCTCTGCTATAGAAGAACTTAATGATCTAAACGCTATGTCTATTGACCAACTCCTAGGAACTTTGACTGCCTATGAAATGACGATAGGTGAATATAAACCCACCTCTAGAGAAGCATCATTTAAAGAAGATAAGAATGAGGATTATGATCCTGATGAAATTGAAGAAAATATTGTGAGAAGACTAAATAAAGGATCAGGCAAGTACCAAGGAAAATTTCCCTTCAAATTTTTTAACTATGGAAAGATAGGTCAATTTGCATCTAAGTGTCCACATAAGAAATAGGATCAGAATTCTGAAGGTGAAAAGAATTACAAACCCAAGAGATTTGGTAAAAAGAAAAGTTTATGTGTAAACAATGATGACTCTTTAGAAGATATATGATCAGGGGATCAAATTTTGCTCAATTTTCAAAGTGCTCGGAATGTGACGAAAACAGTGCCATTGCGTCTGCCTCGTCTTCCTGATTCCTGTGGTATATTTACTTTGTCAAATGGGTGCCATATGAAGAAGATATCGCGATCTGTTCGCCAAGCCAAACAGGCAAAAAATTGATGCTGACTGTACCTGTCCGTACAGTCCGTACAGTCTGTACAGTCTGACATGGCAGGGTCGTACAGACCGTACGATGGTGACGTGGTAGTTTTTTTATTAGTTGATGGTTGACGAATCATGGAGCGACACGTGTCTTGCTGACGGGAAATGGTATGAGGGCACGTGGCCCAATCCATGGGCGCCACGTGTCCCTCATTGGTTGGTTTATTATTGTTGTGTAAAAGCTATGGGAGTCCACGGGGTTCGACCCCCAGACCTCCCCCACTATGAATGCATTGTATAAACATCCGACCAATGCGCCCACGGGTTGTGACTTAACATATAACCCATTGCAATGTTTTTAAGGTCATTTAAATGTGTAAATGGGCGGGGGTCGGGCCAGGGCTTAGCCCCAGCTCGTGGTTTTGATTAAAACATATGACCACATTATATAGCCTGACTGTTACGCATGGATTTGTAACATATAACCCATGGTTCCATATAGTATATGGGCGGTGTTAACAAAATTGCACGTGGGTTATAAACATTTAACCCCGGTTTTAACATATAAACCTTTATATGAGCGCGCAGGAGTTGGTTTACACGGTTTTCAAACGGTAACCACCTTTTATCAAAGCGCGAGGTCACATGGCCATATGCCCAAGTGCTGAGGTGGTTAGGGGTTGGCGCACCCTTAACCGTCCTACGGTTTGCACCATTGGCATGATTACGCCCGGTGCTGGGTTTTTGTGCTTAAAAGAGCGTGTGAGCCAGGTTCATTCAAGGAGGGTGCGAATTGTAGAACCAGAGACAGCAAGCTTGAAGAGGGAGACTTCTAGGAGGCCTAACTTCTTCATTTTTCGACCGATTGAGGTGCCAAAAGAGCCCAGACAGGGGTTTTGGGATGCTGGGAAGCCATTGGAGCAGTCGGTTTGTCAGTTTGAGCATTGTAAGACATGTTTTGGAGCACTTTTTGAGCAATTAATAATAATGATCCATTGGAAGTTGGACCAGGAGATGTAGCCCATAAGAGGGGTGAACTCCTTTATCAATTGTTGTGTTTTATGTCTGCTGTTCAATATTTATGCTGTTGTCTATGTGTATTTTGCATAAGTAATCCTTAATTTATGTGTTGCAAACTGATCCATTTGCTTTAAACACATGACATTTCACTTGCAATAATTATTCAAGTTTTTCAAGTCTTCTTCATTTTTAGATCAAATTGGTATTAGAGCACTAGTTTTGAAGACTTGATTGTTTGCAAGTTTTGTTTCTGATGCTCACAAGTTTGAAACTCACAAGAGGAGAAGGTCAACTTGTGGAGCCAAGTTCTTATCCGACAAGGAGGAAGCAGTTTCATTCACCGCAAGTTGCAGAGAGACATTCACCAAGCATGGCTCGTGCAGAAAGTCATGAACGTGTTCCAGCTGAAGAAGAAGATCTCAGACTGACTGTCATAGAGTTGAGAGATATGATGAAGATCTTGTTGGAACGGAACATAATGTCGCAGGGTGAAGGCTCTAACCCTTCAATGCATAAGGGAGGCGGTGGTGACAAGACTCCAGGCGAAAATGGAGGGAATGGTGCTTCTCCACCACCCTCTCCTCCATCATCATCATCTTCTTCTTCTTCTTCTACCAGTTCGAAACATCTTCCAAATGGGCATGGTAAAACTCCTTCGCAAATTCCTTCATTAAAGCTTGATATAAAATTTGAGTTGCCAATTTATAATGGAGAAGTTAACGCTGAAAAGTTAGATAA
>ML777104.1:282867-293034 GCA_009831015.1 Picea engelmannii | reverse complement strand
TATATATATATATATATATATATATATATATATATATATAATAATTTGAAAAATCAAAATTTTAAATCTAATAATACTTTTAAAAGAATGATTAAATAAATAAATATAGAAAAAAATAAAATAATCAAATTAATAAAATAAAACTAAAATAAAATTATTAACTAGGTGAGGGCACGCATGAAATCCATGTGCCCCCCCCAGGGCTCTTATCCCTCCAAAACCATACACATAACTCTCCATTCCCAAACCCTATACGCATTCTTTCACTCTGTGAATGTGGTCGACCTCTCTCACTCTGTAGCTGCGACGGAGTTAGGGTAATGGCTTGTAGCTCCTCCCTCGACATCTTAGAGTTTGGCACTAGGATTTGTGTTATATGGCAGTGCAAATGAATCTGATGTGTTCTTCCACTTAGAGGAGAAGCTCTTATTAGAAAATAATCATTCTTTCTGATGTTTGGTGACCTAACAATGTCACAGTCTTGTCCAGGTGCCTTGGAATTTTGTTCCGTGACCACCACTTTTTCTATACTATCCGTAGAGCCATTATCTCCAACTGTAGAAAATATGTCTTCTTTAAGGTTGAAAGAAATGCCTTGAGAAGAATTTTGTGCCTCATCAACACTGTCACGGTGCATTCTATGGTATTTTTGATGTTTTTTTTTTGTTGCAGGGTCTGTTTAGGGGCAAATCTACACTTACAGGGGTCATTTTTTGATCTTTTGGTGGATATTTTAGGGCAGATTTTATTGGGCCTGTTTTGGCCTCCTCATGGCCCCTTTGCGTCATTTTTTTTTATTATTATTTTGGTTATGTTTCTGACAACATGCCCTAAATCTTCCCTACATTTTTTTTTTCCTTTCTGATTCTCTGCAATTTCAGGAAGACTGAAGTTTTCAACTGAGGAAAAGACTGCAGGAGTGCGCTTTCTTTGGCTTGTGACGATTTGGAAAATGACTATTGAAAATCAAGGTTTGGGGAACGACGATGAAGCCGAAGGATGCGATTGCATTTCGGATTTCGGTTCTGTTCACGGGATATGTCGCAAGATCAGGCCGTTGCGATGGATTTCCTGGGGGTCGAGAAGGGTTCTGTGAAAATTGAGTCTCAAACGGAGGAAAATCCTGTCACTGCACAGGCAAAACAAGAACCTGTTTCTACCAAGCAAATGATGAGTACCACTACATCTTCCCCTTCCGAGGGTAGTACAATGAATTTTTCGCAGGCTTTTAGCCTGTTTAGTAAACATTTTAACGAGAAAGGAAATGGCAGCACTGCCATAGGCCATGGAGAAAACGTTTACCTTGGCAATGGGAAAGAGGATGTCAAAGGATCGAAGCCTGTAAATGAGGAAAATGTCTCCACCCATCTTGGTTTATTTTCCCAGCAGTTAGGATTTGGTTCCCTCCGGCCTTTTCCCGTAGCAGAGCAAAAGGGTTTTGCGTCCACAACAGCTCAGTCGTGGTTGTTTTGTGGAATTTTGCCTCCAAACTCACCGTCCATGAGACCGGTCGTTACTTCAACACCACCAATTAAGCCGCCTACTGCACAACTGACTATTTTCTATGTCGGCATGGTAAATGTTTATGACGATGTACCGGTTGACAAGGCCCAAGCTATTATGTTGCTTGCTAATAGTGGAAACCCCTTAAATGATAGCTTCATAAAACCTACAAATTTTGCTCAACAAACCCCATGTGTTTCACCTGTAAGCTCTTCGTTGAGCTCCATACCAAGAACTTCTTTATCTCTTCAGACTTCTGGCGGGACTACAAAGGTGGCTACTCCTACCATGCCCTTGGCAGGCAGTCTGAACCATCACCAACCGATTCATAAATTACAAGCTGACCTTCTGATTGCAAGAAAACATTCCCTTCAGCGATTTCTTGAGAAATGCAAAGACAGGTGCGAGACATTCTTTTCAACATTTTCTTCTCTTTCAGATCTCTTGTTCTGTTGATTTGTCTTTTTAAACCTCTAAAAATTAAAAAAAATGGCAGTTAAAATAAAAATATTGTTCAGTAAATACAAATTCTTTTAATGAGGATGTTGAATACATGTGGGTCATGGTTTCTTTCTTCAGTTGAATATCCCTTCATAATCTAAAGGACAAGCAGAAACATAAATATCTTAGCAGGGAAATGTTGTTTGTAAATTAAACAGGGAATCTTGGTATACTGACTAGTTGCATATTAATTCAATATGAACCCATTAATGTGCTAGGAAAATTAGTCCCCGTTTTAAAATCCATCTCTAGCTTGTCCTTCAGTGGCCAAAAATTTGAGGATCTACAAAAGATCTTCTTATGTCTATGAGATTGACTGGTACATGGCTGCAACTCAAAACACTTATGGAGGGCCTCCTCATAATTGTTTCAAATTGCAGCCATATACATTATACAAAGTGGATGCTAAATTTACAGCTTGCATGTACCCACAGCCATAGTGCACAGGTCAATCTATTTCTAAAAATTACCCACAACCATAGTGCACAGGTCAGTCAGTTTCTGAAAATTACTCACATCCATCGTGCATATGTCAGTTTGTTTCTGAAAAGTAAGATTGGTTGCAGGAAGTCCTGGTGTACGTTTAAACATTAGTGTCCACTGTTTATTTCTTTCAACTACAAGGCATGAAGGCTAAAGCACCTGGGTGAAAGGGTTAAATGGGGGAGAGGGTTAAACTTGTTTATAGAAAATGTGAAATTCAAAATCTTCTTTCTGGCCTGGCAGTTCTGATATTTTCGTTTACTGTACCCAACTGTGTAATTTGGAATTCTGTTATTCCCCAATGGACTACTGTGAACTCCAAGAAACCCGGTGAACATTGAGGAGACACTGAGATAAAATTGAGGAAAATTGGAGTTCACTTCAAACAACATCAAAGAAAATACACGAGAAGGATCCTAGTACTATATTGTAGCCTAGTTTTGTCTTTGGTCTTTAAAGGTTTGTTTTTATTGTGATATTTGTTTTTACATTTTCAATATGTATTTCATTTATATTTATATTTGTGTTAAAAATTTTGTGTTTGGTTTGCAGGTTAGGTGGAGCTGGAGTTGGAGCTGGGAACTTGGCCCTTAAGGCCCCAATGCTTCAAGATGAAGCTCTGATACCATGTGTAATAACCGTATTAATTTAAACATCAATTTATTCCATAAACTAAAACAATAACAGAATAACAGAATAATAACTTCATAACAGTAACTTTAGTAACTTAAATTTATCAATGAATAATAATTTCATAACAGAAGAAAACAATTTTACCTCTTCCTGATGCTAATTTATCCATCGACCCGGTTGTCCAGCCCGCTGCTTTGTTGTTGTCACTGCTTTATTGTTGCCTAATGCGCTTCCCAACTCTGCCCAAACCTTGTTTCCACCCTGCCAACTAGGACAGCTTCCTAGCTCTAGGATACCATATGGATATCCTAGCCCCTGTGCCCAAAACCCCCAGCAAACCGGTGCCCCCTGTACTAATCCTTCCTGACTACAGAACTCAAACTCTCCTCTGCAAATCCAAGAGAACCCTCCAAAAAAATGATTCCCCCTTCTGTAAGCCTCCTCCGCTCATATGCCTCCTTCACCGCCCTTTCTCCTCATTTATTTCCTTACCTACACATTTATTATCTTATCTGATTATTAATGATTTATCCTATTATTAATGCTCCTTATCCTTATTTATTAATGCTTCTTATCCCCTAGTATACGTAGATCATTTAATTAAACAATATAATTTATTAACCCTTTTAAATTTATTACCCTGTTCATTCAATGTGATAGGTAATTAATTTAATTAATTAATTAATCAAAATTATAACAATTAATTAATTAATAAATATTTAATTAATATTATTATGCCAATCTTTGTTTAGTTAAAACCATGTTGAGACAATTAATCACCTAATTAATTATGCCTAATAATCCCTAAGAATATTTTAAACTAGGGTTGTTACAAAAATGGAGTAGTTGAGAGGAAAAACATAACAATTCAGCAAATGGCGAGGTCAATGATGAATGAGAAGAACATTGGTCAAAATCACTGGGTAGAAGAAATACACATAGCAGTCCATATTTTTAACAAATCCCAACTTAGACCACATAGTAACAAGACACCTTATGAACTATGGTATGGAAGACCTGCTTCAATCAAACACTTCAAAGTATTTGGGAGTAAGTGCTACATAAAGAATAATAATGAAAACCTTGGCAAGTATGATGACAGGGCTGATGAAGGCATCTTCTTAGGATATGCTACCAATAGTAAAGGATATAGATGATTTAATAAAATATTGCATAAATTAGTTGATTGCATTGATTTAAAGGTTGATAAAGGAGTCTCAGTAAGAGAGGTGAGCAATATTGAGACTACTATAGAGGACACAACTGAAAATGAAGATGAATAGGTCCAAGAATCAGATGGAGAAGAGACACCCAAACAAGAAGAGTCAGGACAACAATTACCATCAAATCCTTCCTCCAGAATTACTCAAAAGAATCATCTTGAAATTCAGATAATTGGTGAGAAAGACAAAGGTGTACAAACCAGGAGAAGGATAATCAAAGACACCGAGCAATCACATATGGCCTTCATATCCATGTTGGAACCCAAGAACTTTAATGAATCCAGTAAAGACATAAATTGGTTAAAATCAATGAATGAGGAACTTGACCAGATTGAAAAGACTAAAACTTGGGAACTCGTTCCTAGGCCAGGAAATAAAAATGTAATAGGATTAAAATGGGTCTACAAAAATAAGATGAATGAGCAAGGAAATATTGTAAGAAATAAGGATAGATTGGTCTGCAAAGGATATGCTCAAATAGAAGGACTGGATTTTGATGAAACATTTGCGCCCATAGCAAGATTAGAAGCTATCAGAATGTTCCTTGCCTATGCTTGTCATAAACAATTTAAAGTCTATCAAATGGATGTCAAGTCATCTATTCTAAATGGAGATATAAAAGAAGAATTATATATGGAACAACCAGAGGGTTTCCAACTATCAGATAACCCTGACTTTGTTTGCAAGATGAATAAATCCTTATATAGGTTGAAACAAGCTCCTCATGCCTGGTATTACAGACTGGATAAGTATCTTCAAGACAAAGGGTTCAAGAGAGGAACAATTGATAATAATCTATATATAAAAATAGAGGGTAATGATTTGCTCATTGTGTTGGTCTATGTAGATGACATCATATTCAGAAGCAATAATGCTTCATTGCTACAATGGTTTGCTTCTGCCATGCAGTCTAAATTTGAAATGTCTATGATAGGGGAACTGTCATTTTTCCTTGGTCTGCAAATTACTCAGAGGTATGAAGGATTATTTATTTCTCAGGAGAAATATCTAAGAGAAATGTTGAAAAGGTTTCAAATGGACGATTCCACAACTATGAGAACACCTGTGGTCACTCGATGCAAATTAAGAAAGGATGATGACTCACCTGGTGTTGATCAGAGTTCATATAGGTATATCATAGGTAGCCTATTGTACATCACATCATTCAGTCCAGACATAATGGATGTTGTTAGAATGGTAGGAAGGTATCAGGCTGCACCTAAACAGAGTCATTTGTTAGTTGTCAAAAGAATATTCAGATACTTGAAAGGAATAGTGGACTATGTCCTATGGTATCCTAGGAATCAGAATTTTCAACTATCAGTCTATTCAGATGTTGATTGGGCTAACTGTGTGGATGAAAGGAAAAGCATGAGTGGAGGTGCATTATTCTTAGGAGATTCCCTTGTATCATGGTTGAGAAAGAAGCAAGGTTCCATTTCCTTATCAACTACAGAAGCTGAATACATTGCAGTTTCCACTTGTTGTACCCAAGTATTGTGGATGATTCAGACACTTGAAGAATTGGAGGTAAAATATACTGCATCGATCCCAATTCATTGTGATAATACCAGCACAATCAGTGTGTCAAAGAACCCTGTATTTCACTCCAAGACCAAGCATATACCCATCAAGTATCACTTCTTGAGGGAACAGGTGACCAACACTATTGTTTCTTTGCAGTATATTCCATCCAAAGATCAGATTGTTGATATCTTCACTAAACCACTTGCAAAATCTCAGTTTGAGTATCTACGCCAGAAGTTGGGTGTGACCCCATTATCAACCTAAGAGAGTCCATCCTATCAGGGGGAGTATGTGTTGGTTGAATATCTGATACCTCCACAAATTAATACAACAGCTCAGGGGGAGTATGTGTTGGTTGAATATCTGATACCTTCACAAATTACTGCAACAGCTCAGGGGGAGCATGTTTTCTTTGACATTGATGTCAAAGGGGGAGAAAAGGAGTGGCTTGGATTCTATAGTTGGAGGTCCAAGCAGAATAGCGTAGCCTTTTATGGTTTCCATCAATGCCAAAGCGAGGAATTGTTGGCATGATTTACAGGAAAGCGTGTGCTTGTCATTGATGGAAATAACAACAACAACGATGGCATGATTACAAGCAGAGTGTGCAGAAGGAATCAAATCTCAGGAGGAATAGTGTGAGTTATGCAGAGATCATAGCTCAGAAAGGAAAGGGTAGTATAGAAGAAAATGAAGATAAAATCTCAGGAGGGTTAGCGAATGAATATCTAAGCTCAGGGTGAGAATCTTCAGTAGCCGTCCGATCAAGAAATTGACCGCGTTGATCATCTCATATTATGGATGTCGGTCATATGAGTGACAGTGGGCTTGAAGATCGTTGGAGGATCGTGACCGTCGGATCTGCAAACCAGATCAACGACAGGGATAAATTGCGAGGAGTGAAAGAAGAATTAAAGAAATCGCTAGTTATAATCCTGCAATTGGTCTAGATCGTCAAATCTCATAGCTCAGAGATCGAAGAATATGGTTGATCCAACAAGCGATCAGTTTAAGTTAGATTTAGTTGTGACCGTCGGATGTGAAATTGCTAGATCAACAACAGGGATAGATTGTGGATATTGAAAGGAGAATTAAATATCATGCTAGTTCCAATCCCGCAATTATCCAGGACCGTCCGATCTTATAGCTTCGAAGATCAACGATTTTGGTTGAATCACCAATAGTGCACATCTTCAAATTGCAGAGTTTGGGTGTCGAGTTAAATCACTCACAAGTTGTGGTTCCACAATCATTGTCGACCGTTGATCTGCTTTGAGTGTCCTCATGACCATTGGATCACATTTTAGTGGACAGGATAAGCTAATAGGGTTGAGAATTTGATTATCCAAATTCTCATCAGTCGTCGGATAATTCTAAGTGGAAGAATAGGATAAGCTAGAAGAGTTTCATCGCATAAAGATAGATCCCTCAATCTAATATCCTGATTAATGAATAGGATTCACTTCAGATCTAAATATGCGAGGAGGTTACGCTCTGGAGAGATTGAGAATTGAAATTCCCAAAATGCGAATTTTCATCAGTCGTTGGCTCATTCTAAGTGGAAGGACAAGATAATATAGAATATTTGCATCGCAGACAGATCAATCCATCGATCTAGGATCATGATCGACGAACAACATTCACTTTAGAATAAATATGCGAGGAGGTTACACTCCGGAAAGTTCAAGATTTGAAAAACCCGAAGCCTGGAAATCCGAAATGAATAAGGACCACTAGATCTGGGGAACATAAGATGATCGTTAGATCAGGGAGATCTACGTTAGTAGACCATATCAGCAAGGAAACGTGGTAGACCACATCAGAAGACCACGTCAGCATGGACATGTGGTAGACCATGTCAGCAAAGACATATGGTAGATCATGTCAGAAGACCACATCATCAAGTACACATGGAATAATCATACGATGACATGTGTCAATAGGAAACTGGCTCATGCCATGTCAACACATGACTTCAATAAGTTACGTCACTCCAGAATAATTACTTCGGGAGTTTCACCACTAGAAAATGATAAAATCTCTGAAGCCCCGAATGTCGAAGTCCCAAAGTGGACATGAGATATCTTATCTGAAATATCACTCCATGAGCATTCTCATTCGTTGATCTACTCCAATGGAAGGATAGAATAAGTTGAAATCTCCAAAGTCTGAAGACCCGAAGGAGATCTCAACCGTCAATCTGATGTCAGGTGCACTCTCAACCATTGATCAAGATACAGTGGAAGGATAGCATAAGTGTAATAGTCGAAGACATGGAGTAAAAGGTGGCCATCCATCTCAACAGTTGATTAAGTCTTGGCCATCAGATTAAGCCATGTAAGAATCAAATCTGACGATTGATCTGTTTCCATGAAATAAATGTAAACCATCTAATCTGTTCAGGAATTCTGATTCGGAAGTTTTGAAAGGTTTTAAACCCAAAAGTTCTGAAGGGTGAAATGTCAAAGTTACGGCAGATGTCCATTTCAGGAGACTGAATCATGACCATTGAAATCGATAAGTGCTCAAGTTCTTGTTAAGCCTATACATATGGTCACTGCTAGTGGTCACGTGAAGGAAGGGGATTAAAAGCCAAAGAATCCATAATTGAATGGTTATAACTGACAGATAAGACGAAGAGTTTCGAACGCCAAAGAAGCTAAGGAATCTTAGCATAACGCCCACTGATGATGAAAACACTGAGCATAACCACCAGAGAAGACGAAGAGTTGCCATGATGATCAAGTAGAGGAATCGACGTGAGAAAAAGATGAAGAACAGAGAAGTGAGGTTGATTCTCTCGTCATTTATGCTATGAGGAGGATGAGACGCAGTGAACAAACTATAGGGTAGAACAGTGACATGGTGAAGAGAATGCAGAGGCATAGCGCATAGAAGGTAGATGGCGCACAGAGCATAAAAAGAAGAACAACAGAAAGCGCAAGCACTAGAAAATTTGGGTCATTTTGCGACGGTTATTTCTACTCTCTTGCGACGTTATGTCATGGATATTGCGACGAATCTTGAGTCTCTCAAATGCCATATCATAGAACGTGGAAATTTTGACGAACTTGAATTAACATCGCAAGCACGACGACCGTAGGGAACTTCTCACAATTGCGAAAAAAAAAAAAATATCGTCACCAATACGACAATATAGGCAAACTAAGTGAAAACAATTGTTCGTCACAATTGCAACAACAATTTTTCATGGTCTATATAGAAAATTCATTGCAGGATTTTTTATTGTCGTCGAAATTGCGACAACAACTTTTCTTGGTTTATATAGAAAATTCGTCACAGGATTATTATTGTCGTCGCAATTGAGACAACAACTTTTCTTGATTTATATAGAAAATTTGTCGCGGGAATTTTTATTGTCATTGACATTGTGACGACAACTTTTCTTGTTTTATATAGAAAATTCGTCGCAAGAATTTTTATTTTCCTTGAAATTCCAATGACATCTTTTCTTTTTTATATAGAAAATTTGTCGCAGGAATTTCTATTGTCGTCGACATTGTGACAACAACTTTTCTTTTTTATATAGCAAATTCAGGGCAGGAATTTTTATTGTTGTCGAAATTGCGATGACAACTTCTCTTTTTTATATAGCAAATTTGTCGTTGGAATTTGCATGGTCGTCGAAATGGCAACGAAAATTATTTATTTAAAATAAAAATAAAAATGGGCTAATTGTATGCTCTCAATATTGAAGGTATATATTATCTTTATGTATTTAGTACTGACATAATGTTTTACAAGAAAATTCATGAATTCTACGTTAACATGCATTTTCTATAAGATCCTAAAATATTCATGCTCAAGTACCAAAGGGAAATAAATGTACAATTCATGAATGCTACATTAACATGCATTTTCTTGTAGATCCTAAAATATTCATCCTCCAGTACCAAAGGGAAATAAATGTAATGAATGTCCACTAAACTACTTCTCTCAACAAAGAACTATGATAATCCTCCAAAGAAACCATATTTCCATATGCATTCAATATGTTGATTAAGTTGATTTCATAAAATTGGTAGCAAGTAGCATTAACATGGAGCTTTCCTGTTTCTCATTGCATTGACTACACTTTAGGGCATTAACTTGGTGGTAGCTTGGACTTAACCATTAGGTTTTTGGTTTCTTGTAAAATCACAATTGACAAGTTATGTTAGCTATAAGTAACCATGAATGTATGTGTGCAAAAGAATAATGATATCGTTGAGTGGAACATAGTTTTGGAACAACATATTTTGTACAATATTTGCTACACAAGGCTTTCATAATTTTA
>ML777104.1:264159-279835 GCA_009831015.1 Picea engelmannii | reverse complement strand
CATTATACATCACCAAGTCCTATGAATAGGTGTTTATGAACATTGAACATTGGAAAACAAAAATGTTAAGGGAGAACATAATCTGCCACATAATATGCCATAGTGTACCTTACTTGTGGTAGTTTGGAATGGCTTAACTAAAATCCACCATGCCTTCACAATGTTATAAACATCATGCATTTTTCTAAAATTTGGCAACCACCAAAGTCTTACTGACATTGTGGGAGGTGAGAACTCATACATCCTTTGAAGAGTATCAATTCCGTATTGCTCGATTATGTCATCACTCTATGATTTCAATGTTCAACTTGTTACATCCGCATTCTCAATCAAGGTATTTAGTATGTTTATACATGGAAGCAATTCCTCTTTGTATCCCACCTTGCGGAATCACAATACCTTAACATTGAAATCCTTGGGTTCCTATCCTTGGCTTATTTTTATGCTCGCAATGATTTGTGGAAGGTTCAACATCATTGTACATATCATAGAGGAATGAAAAAGTAGGCTTTGAGGCAATGTTGAGTAGCAACACCATGTCCATGACACAATTAAAAGACACAATGAAAAGAATGGTAATGCTCTTTGTCATGTGAGACACAATGAAAAGAAGGGTAATTCTCTGAAAAAATATTATAAAATGATTGAAATGGCCATTTCAAACCCCTCATGTTTAATCCTTAAAACTTATTATTGCATCTTCCCAAAAAATTATTTTTGCATGTTGCACCAAGTTTAAAGTTTGCACATTGCTTGGAAAAAGATGCTTGCCACATGTCACATGTCACAAGACTTTCAAAGTTGCATATATAATGTCACAAGATTTTGGAAGTTGCATATTGCATATTCAATTTCTATTTGTTGCCTAGACTTCATAGCCCAAGCACAAGGCACCAGGTCTTTCTTGCATTCTCATGTCTTGAATCAAGGAGTATTGAATAAATATATACCAAGTCTTATAAGAGAAGCTAAAATTATCATTAAGTGTATAACAAAATTACATTCATAGATATATACAAGCCATAGAAATAGCCTTGTGTATATTAGCAAATGAAAAAGTACCCATAATATCAATGCATTATATACATCATTACATGTTCAGCTATATAATGTACATCTAACTATCTTATAAAATTATTACATGACATCATGAAATTCTTTTAGTCTTGTTTTGTGCTTTCCAGTTCTTAAGCAATTCATCCATCTCCATGTCTTTGTTTACTGGTTTCTCTTCATCAGTTGATGTTGTTTCAATCCTTTCACGCCGAGTATGTTTGGTCTCGTACCCACGGCGTGGACGCTGCTATGAGGGGCCATCACCTAAAAATATAAAAAATATTAAATTTATATGGCCAATTTTTAAATATCATTGAAGTAGTTCATTAATATTAAAAAAAACTCAGCAATGTAATTATTTACCTGGTCCTCTAGTCGGCATCATTGAAATGGTTGCCGGCCTATTCACCTGATCTTCAGGTTGAGGAGGATCATTTATGACATTATCTGCCATTGAAACGTCAAAATTTATAAGTACAAAATTATTAAGTATATGATTAATATATAGACATTTTACCGTCGTGGGCCTCAGTCACAGGATCATCTTGGGGCTGCACCTCACTGGGATGGGGTTGCTCGGGAGCACCATGATATTCTAGTATCTTTGCACTATCAACGCTTTGTTGTCCAGTACTAATGGTTTCATTGATAGTTTTTCTCCCCTGATTAAAACAAAGTAAGACATTAAATTATGGACGATATCAAACATTTACGTATTTTATAAGCAACGAAAGGTTTATGTGGACTGATTTTTATTTACCTTATCCTGCAAATTGGATCTTGGGGTCAGCCCCATGCTTTTCCTATGATCAACCACGGATTTATAACCATACTTGTAACCAAGTCGGAGGTCTTCCTCCGTGGTTTCAGTTCCAAAGTCGTCACCCTGCATTGCATAAAGGTATGGTTTTTTAATGTTTTTGGCTGCAATTACCTTAAAGTTGTAAGGTCATACAAATAATATTCTTAAGATGTTTGGGTACTTACGATTCATGACTGTAACCTCGAGTAGCCGCCCTGGCCTAGCTTGTGTTGGCCATGTTTGGAAATCCTTTCTTTGGTTGCCTTCGAAGTGTCAGGCAACCTATCATCAAAAATTTTAAGTATGTTATATATAACCACACTTTTATTTAGATCTAAAGAAAAATAAAGCTGGTATTAAATTCAAAAAATTGTAATTTACCTTGGTGTACCAGTTATTTGTTCTCTTGATTTTTTCAAAATCTTATCTTTTGCATCAACAATGATCGCCTTCCACTCCCTCTTTGGAATTGAGGGAGGATGCTCATACCTAGGATTTCTTGCCAAGCTTTGTCTATAAACATCCCGCGTATATTTTAAATATTCACCCGCTGTAGATGTGATCGTTTGTTTATTGAACATGTCTACACCAAAGAGGCCTTCAAGATAATTCATAAGTTCCTTTTTCAGGTTGGCATTCTGGAAATTCCACCTCATGTGTAAGGTTTCCCCAAAAATAGACAAGGTGTTTCTCTCTAGGTGCCTATAAAAAAGGTCGTTTCCTACACACAAAAATATATGATCATTAATTTAAAATTAATAATCTAGATGATTTTTGTATGAGGACAACATTAAATGATTAAAATATAAATTAAAAATACCTGGGAGTCTTGATTTTTTTAATGGAATTCCATTATCGTTGACCAAAAATGTGCACGGAAGGGTCCTCGTGCTTGTCACACATCTAGCTCCAGGAAATGCAACCATATCAACCACATCACTATGATCCTCATCTCTGCCACCATCTCTAGAGTTTGATCGAGGTGTGGATGTCTGGTGGTGTGTGTCATGGATCCTATCTAAATTAGGTGTGGAATATGGAGAAGTAAATAGTTCTCTAACAGTTGTATGACCGCCCGCATCAAGACTCTGTAGCGTCTCTGTAGTGCCACTACTACCAACACTGGGTTGAACATGCTCCAAAAATTCCATTATAAAAAAGAAAAAGAAAAAATCGTGAGATAATGTAAAAGTTAAAGAGAAAAGTATCATAATTGAACATATAAGTGCATTAAAAAAAAACACTTTAAATTATGGTTATTACCTTATATGTGTTAAGTTGTGACATAAGGAGCTTGATCTTTGCTTTGACGTCGGGAGTTTGTTTTGGGCAATCTAACAAGCTAACAAGTTCCTTTTTAGATTTAATGATATTTTTTTTAATAAGAGCATTAGATCAGCGCATGAATAAAACCCCTCCGCATCGGTGGAATCATGATCCACATGGTCTGCGGACTACATATAATTTCAGTAAAAACAATATTATTTCAATAAAATTATATAAGCAAATAATAAAAACAACGTAAAATGAAAGTGGAAATTGATAATCATTTACATGTTCTACGGTTGTCCCTTTTCCACGATCATCCCACCACATTATAATATAATTAGAACCCCCAAATATTTAAAAAATTGTTAATGATAACAAAAAAACAATGTTAAAGATAATATTTACAACAATGTTAAAGATAATAAAAAAATATAATGCAATAAGTAGAGGTTTCTTAAAGAGGTGTTGCATAAGAACCTGCACACTATTAGTAAATGTTTCTATTCGATTCAAATGGTAATCCACTAATAACTCTTCCCAGGGAGCTATATTTTTTATTGCGCACAGGACTACCCAATTCTCTTCACGTCCCTCATATATGCAATTTGGTTGTTTTTTTGTTGTCCCAGGTCGTGTGTTGTTTATAAACCTTGCGATATTTCCAGAAGCTTTAGGCCTTCCATCAATATAGATAGTCGCTCCCTTATTTCTATCCTTGTTTATTAGTTGTATATAATTTGTGACGAGTGTGTATCTCCACATACTTCACATGTACCGGACCAGTCGCATCCAATCATTATAATTGTAACATGGTCCGACATAGTCCATCAATTCAGTTACTGTATTGTATTTTACAATTATTCCATCCATGGAAAATATCCCCAAGCCATGCAAGGAGGATGGTGCAATGCAATATGTCCTATTGTTGATAACGAAGCCAACACCTATAGGAGGTAGTTCCTTAGGTACCCATTGTTGCACCAGATGCTTATACCTGAGTGGAACATCTATGTCTCCTATGCTCTCATCATCATAAGAGCATGATCCTTCTTCGGCAAGAAAAAATTTCATGCGTCTGCAAAATTTTATTTTGACTTTTTCACCTCTGGTCCTTGTTGGCTTATCATATCTACTAGATGTAGTCACATTTTCAGCCTTAATTTGTCCTAAGCTTTCCTCACTTGACGAAGAAATATCTGGCAGGTACCTGTTTGGTTGTACCTTCAATTGCATGTCCACGTGTTGTTAGTTAGTAGTCCATCATCATATTCACAGTTCTAAATAAAAAAATTATATCTTTAGTTTTGGATGCACAATTAGACTAGGGTGCAATTACCATTATTATTGGTCAACCACCTAATTTAATGTGATATCCCTCTTGATTTTGGACATATTAATGTGATAACACTAAGGACATGATAAATTTATCATATGAATCTAAGAAAAGAATAATAGTAAGGTTGTTGTTTGTTGGATTTGTGCAAATTAGAATTATTATAAGAAATGTCCATTGAAGATGAGGGTAAATGCTATGGAGTAAGAAATCCAACCATCAGTTGGTGTGTTGAAAATATTGGGTGCTTTAGTGGGCAATATGTCTAAGGCAAGCCAAGAGTAGAACTATACAAATATCACTTTTGTTCGATACAAGAGTATAACTATACAAATATTAGTTTTGTTCAAGCCAAGATTAGAACTATACAAATATTAGTTTTGTTCAATCCAAGTTGAAGAATAAGTTAGTTATGGCAATAAGAATAAGATAATAATAACATTCTCCATTGAACTTGTGTAAATCATTCCATTTGGTGTTTGTTGCACTAAGTGTAAAGAACAATGTTGGAGAATTATAAGATGTAAGTTAGGTATGAGCTATTTGTTACCTCTTTATTACATTTTATTTTAATTGTATCCATATTTTGTATTGATCAAATGAGGAATTAAACTGAAACTGATTCCATTAGACACAAACTCAATCCTAATGTCAACTAAGGAGAAAAAACAACACATGCTAATTAATCTAGGAGTCAAGCATGCAAACAAACCTTCTCACAAAGAAGCGCTAGTTGGTGATGGAATCCAACATCGCAAAATCGATGTACAAAGGGGCTGAGATTAGGTGGGTAGGAAAGTTACGTTGACAACCTGCTTAATGAACTAAATCTTTGGTGCAATTGACCTCACTGAGCAGTGGGAAACCCTCCAAGGAGTCTGAGTGAGTCTAGCCAACGTCGATCCCAGGTACAACACCACCTTCCTTGTGTTGTCACCTTGTGTAGGAAGTATAAAATATTATGGCCTCTATGGTACCACCTACTATACCAAATCAGAGGGGGGACAGTCGACATTTGACACCAAGACCAACAAATCAGGGTTGATTACTCTGAGGGCCCCAATGTGACCTTGTGATTGACCCTTGTGTTAGAAAGGCTTCCCAAAGTCAGTGATATAGAAACTGGATTTCACTCCCTAACTCAAGGCTTTATGTTTGTTTAGCATCTTTGGAAAATTATTCTCACAATCCTATTCTAAAGCTCTACATCTAAGCTAATATGGGTTTGAAGATCCCTAGAAGAGTTGTTATATAAATTTTAATTAGCGCTTGATTCTAGGCTCTTGTTACTCAAAGTAGTGGTCGTGAAACTGATGGCGTTTTGACTCGACTCTTTAAACCATGCAAGAGGAAAATGAAATGCAATAAATTCAACTTTGATGAAAACTATCTATGGGAAGGAGCAAGAGTTTTTAAGAAAAGAAATAATTTATTGATAGATTACTATGTGTGCAGTACTGCAAAATGACCCGATTTTTAAAAATACCATGCAAATGTCATAGTTCACTTAGTACACCTATACAACATTGAATCAAATGTCATCATTTCTAACATAGTAAACTTTTATGATTATAGAGACCACCATTCACATCTTGAATACTCATAAGGACTCATTCATCCCCTCCCTTCTCTACCTCCCTACTTTGTTCCCCCACTTTAAATTTCATTTTAATCCTAAGCAATTAAGCAGGATATCAGGGGTATGTTTGATGTTGTTTACCTGGTGTTCAAGGTTTGCCACAATTTGGCCTAGGATGTTGTTAGCTTTTGGTATTTAACAATAAGTAGAGAGTGGGAACTTTTGAACCTTCTACTTCATTTGTACTTTTCCAATAGTTTCGCTCCGGTAATCTCAATTGAGAGAGGCTTAGAAGTTTGTTGTTTCCTTGCATGTTGGTAACATGATTAATGTTGCATGCCACAACATCAATGGTTGAACTTTTGAAGTGATAGGTCCTTTTCCAACATGGCACAAAATGATCAAATAAATTATCATCGATCCCATTTAATTCACCCTTACTATATTTGCATGCACTCATTTGATTAATGTTTTCTAACCTTTGATGAGGACAATTTCGGGAGCATAATTTCCTGATTCTATAATTTTGGGAGTATATTTAGTAAATTATTATTTACCTGGTGTAAGGTTTGGCAGAGACTGATTTATATGTGAATAATGGATAGTGTTTTTGTGGTAAACTGTAGAAAATCTGTCCTTTAGCCATATTGAATTTGAAATTAGTAAGTTTCATGGTTTGTTGGTTGTAATTTTTGGTAGTAATGGTAAATCTGAAATACTGAGACATGGGATGCCATCAATCAATAAATCTTACTTGCATAAAATATTAAAGGATGATTTTGGTAAGAAAACGTTATGTCTCACTATCCTCATTTTCCATAAAAGAATCTGGGGTTATTTCATTGGTCTATGATTTTAATTTTCATTGTTGCTTGAGAGATAGATAACTATTGTTGATACTGAGAGGGGGGTGAATCAGTATCAAGTATAATTTAAAACCTTTTTCAACTTATACTTAAACCATTCAACTATATCCAATCATCAATGAAAAATAGTATAAGAGTCACACCAATACACCACAATACACCATGCACAATATATGAGAAATAATCAATAGTTATTGTTCAAGGGAAGTAATGACTTCCAAAGGTAGCTACAGCTTCCAAATGTAAAGGGAGGGATAAACCTCCAAGAGGAAGATATGATCCTCCAATATCAATAGAGGATTTAACTCTCCATCCTTTCCTCTTCCTTCCACCCAAGAATATATGAGAGATAATAAAACTTTACATTAAATCATCACCATCAACCAACCATCACATAGAACTTGATAATGCTTCCTCAGACTTCTTCAATTTATACAATTCTTAAATTCTTGGAATACTCTAATATTTTAGATAATATTACTCAATGTATTCTCTGAAACTTCTCCAAGTTTCACTCCTTGAATCCTCCCCAAAAAGAAGTTATAGAGAGAATGGTAGACTTTGTTCAATTCTGGTTTATTCAGGCGACCGAACTTGTACAGAATGCCCTACGCTCAATATTTAACATCCGATTATGAAACTCACACACAAGAAACCACAATCCGTACTCTTTCTAATTAATTTTTACCCACTTCATTTTGATTCTCTATGAATAAGTTATGATTGTTTTACCCGTAACACCTATTTATTGACTAGCTTTAGTACTGGTCAAAAACCCTATCTTCCATAGAGTGTATATCCATAATTATAGTGAATCATGAGCTTCAAATTTTACCATAGGTACCTTGATATGTATTCTCAATACCATAGAAATTTCACTATCTAAATCGTTCTAGAAAAAAAGTTATAGCAAAAATGGTAAGATGACCTGAAAATAACATACCTTAGAACACATCACCAAAAGACTTCATCCTCCCTTGAAATCTAGCCTTCTTTACTTCTGATTTTCCTCTGAAATTCGACTTGTGTATAAAATGAATGTATAATGATATTTATTTATACCATTTATGTCACTTCATTTAAACATTAGGTCCAACCTGACACTTTCTTATTTTGTAATTTTGTTCTTTAATTATCTTCAGGGCCTACATGTACTTCCTTATTCAATTCACTTTGTCATCTTCAAAAATCCATTTCTCCTCAACCATGAGGATCCACGTGACGTGCCACATACCACTGGAAACAACATGATGTATACTATCCATCCATGGGTTTTGTATCTGCATGTGCATTTTCCTTCATGTCCAAATACCTTCATCAATCTTGCGATCCAAAACCCATGACTAGGGTTGACTTCAATGACAACAACCAATCTTCCAACAATCTCCCCCTTTGTCATTGATGGAAACACTAATTCTTTCCCTATCATAATGATCCCAAATTCTCTCCCCCTTTTACATCAATGGAAAAGGGTAGGCAAAAGGTAACTCTCTTCTTTGGGGTTGCTCCCCCTAAACATGTGGCACTCTATAATACTTCATCCTTATTTTTTGTCTTTGGGACTTTTTTTTCCTTGGAATCCTTTTCTGTGGCTTCTATATTCTCTCTCTTATTCATATCTAGGATGTATATGTTGTTCGGTCTTCTTGTTGTAATTGCAACCAATATTCCTGAGTTATTTTCTCTAATTTTACATTTTTGGGAGTCAAGCGTAAGAGTGTATCCTTGATCACATATTTTGCTAACACTGAGGAGATTATTCTTTAGATCTTCAACCAATAGGACTTTTCCTTCTTTTACATTTTCATTTCCAAGATTTACAATTCCTTTTCCAAGTATTTTAGTAGATGAGTCATCTCCAAATGTAACATTTCCACCCTTTTTCTTCAAGCTGACAAATTTTCTTTGATCTCCGGTCATATGAGATGAGCACCCACTGCCTATAAACCATTCATCTTCTTCTTTGCATTCTTTAGTGACCAATGTTATTTGACAGTTTTCATTTTGTGGAATTTATTTCCTTTTCCATGTTGTAGTTCGTATACATACATTTGGCATATCATTATATCCCTTCAACTCTCTGCAATCTCATGCTTTATGACCATGATTATTTCACTTGTAACATACAATATTTTGATCCATTAATGGGTCAACTGGATTATAATTTATGTTGATAGGTCTACGAAAATTTCCATAAATACTATTTTCACCATTCATGTAGCTTGCATAGTTATTCCTTTCATTGATTCTACAATTGATTGCCTTGTGTCCAAAATTTCCACAAGTATAACAATGTCCAAGAAAGAAATTTTGATACCTGGGAGAAGGTGATCTTCTTTTAGGTGTGGTCCACCTGGGTTCACGATCTATTCTTCTATAGTTTCCTTCATAATGATTTCTTTCATACCTGATGGGAGAGGATATTATGATGTCTCATTCCTTCTGAATTCTAGTCTTCTATCTTGTTGTTCAACTTGTTCTGGAGTGTTGGTTTCATCATTTTCATCTTCCTTCTCTTGTTTTGTTGTCTTCAAACTTTCATTGTATCCTAGTCATGTCTTGTCATTTGAAGATCTTTTATTGATAATGATCTCATCTAATTTTTCAGTGTTTTTTTCGAACTTCTTCAACTTTTTTGTTGTCCATAGTAGCTCCCCTTTTGTGTGATCCAATTTTTCTTTCAATTTCTCATAATCTTCTAATTGTTCCTTCAAGCTATTAATGGTCTTTTCAAGCTTGTAATTATCTTCTTCACAACTACTCAATTCACCTTTTAGTATTATTTTTGTGTTTCTAAGATTTATATTTCCAGTTTCAACATGCTTCAACTTTTCAAGATTCTCATCTTCTTGTTCACTCTCTTCATTGTCTTTGTATCCCCAAAAGGAATCAAGCTTGGTTTCTTCGTCTGACTCTTCTTCACAAATGATTTCTTATTCTTTAGAATTCTTGTGATCATCATCCTGGGTTTCTTGGGTTATGAAGAGGACTTCTCCTCCATCATTATCTTCTTCATCACTCTCATCTGAGGAGATGTCATCATCCTTGGAGTAGAAGATATTTTTATTGTTGATACTTCTCTTTTTATAGTAGCAGTTTTCAACAATATGTCCTATTCTACCACAGTTAAATCATTTGAGAGGAGACTTTTCTTTGTATCTTCCACTTACCTTCCGAAACCTTCTTACAAATTTTTTTATTTATTCATTAAGGTCGTTATCCTTGTCTTTTGTCTTCTTTATGGCTTTAAAGGCTGCTTCATTGTTTGGCTAGTCACTTTCTGTACATGTTCTCATTTCATATGCTATAAGATACCCATGTAATCCATCCATTGTCATTTTGGTCAAGTCCCTAGTTTCTTCAATGGCGGAGACCTTAGCATCATACTTCAAGAGAAGTGATCTCAACACTTTTTGTACAACCAACTATTCATCGAGATCTTCACTTAATCCTCTAATAGCATTAACAACTTCATCAACTCTAAGAAGATAGGTTTCAATATCTTCCTTTTCATTCATCTTCAAATTTTCAAATCCTGCTCTATGTCATTGAAGCTTGACCTACTTAACTTTTGGATCACCTTCATACATACTCTTGAGTTTGTCCCATACATATTTAGTAGTGTTGCAACCCATCACTTTTCTAGCAATGGTTGGTGCCAATCCTGCTAGAATAACATGTCTGGATTTTGAATTACAACTCATAAGCTTCTTCTCATTTGGATCGGTTGGAGCATTATTTGGGATTACATAGCCATTTACAATTGAGTACCAAATGTCTACTCCCAAAGACGTTAGGTAAGTTTTCACTCTATCACTCCAGTATGCATAATTTCTTGGATCAAATTTTTGAATCCCATTTGAAATGTGCTCATGGTCATCCATCTCTGCTCAGGATTTTTCTTCCAGTGGTTAAACTGTTCTGAAGGCAACCTACTCTGACGCCAATTGTTGATACTGAGAGGGGGGTGAATCAGTATCAAGTATAATTTAAAACCTTTTTCAACTTATACTTAAACCATTCAACTATATCCAATGATCAATGAACAATAGTATAAGAGTTACACCAATACACCACAATACACCATGCACAATATATGAGAAATAATCAATAGTTATTGTTCAAGGGAAGTAATGACTTCCAAAGGTAGCTACAGCTTCCAAATGTAAAGGGAGGGATAAACCTACAAGAGGAAGATACAATCCTCCAATATCAAGAGAGTATTTAACTCTCCATCCTTTCCCCTTCCTTCCACCCAATAATATATGAGAGATAATAAAACTTTACATTAAATCATCACCATGAACCAACCATCACATAGAACCTGATAATGCTTCCTCGGACTTCTTCAATTTCTGCAATTCTTAAATTCTTGGAATACTCTGATCCTTTAGATAATGTTACTCAATGTATTCTCTAAAACTTCTCCAAGTTTCACTCCTTGAAGCCTCCCCAAAAAGAAGTTATAGAGAGAATGGTAGACTTTGTTCAATTTTGGTTTATTCAAGAGACCAAACTTGTACAGAATGCCCTGCGTTCAATATTTAACAACCGATTCTAAAAATAACACAAAAGAAACTACAGTCCGTACTATTTCCAATTCAATTTTTCCCACTTCATTTTTATTCTTTATGAATAAGTTATGATTGTTTTACCCAGACCACTTGTTTATTGACTAGCTTCAGGATTGGTCAAAAACCCTATCTTCCACAGAGTGTATCTCCATAATTATAGTGAATCAAGAGCTACAACTTTTACCATGGGTACCTTGATATGTCTTCTCAATACCATAGAAATTTCACCATCTGAATCATTCTAGAAAAAAAATTATAGAAAAAATGGTAAGATGACCTGAAAATAACATACCTTAGAACACATCACCAAAAGACTTCATCCTCCCTTGAAATCTGGCCTTCTTTACTTCTGATTTTCCTATGAAATTCAACTTGTGTATAAAATGAATGTATAATGATATTTATTTATAACATTTATGTCACATCATTTTAACATTAAGGCCGACCTGACACTTTCTTATTTTGTAATTATGTTCTTTAATTATCTTCAGGGCCTACATGTACTTCCTTCTTCAATTCACTTTGTCATCTTCAAAAATTCATTTCTCCACAACCATGAGGATCCATGTGATGTTCCACATACCATCGAAAACAACATGATGTATACTATCCATACATGGGTGTTGTATCTGCATGTGCATTGTCCTTCATGTCCAAATACCTTCATCAATCTTGCGGTCCAAAACCCATGACCAGGGTTGACATCAATGACAACAACCAATCTTCCAACAACTATCACCAAAATTATGTATTTTTGCTCATATGGAATCCTTAAAGATGGGGGTTTCCAATCTGTTGATGGTTCTTTCTCCCAATTGTTCTTCTTCCTTTCAAAGTTGTGAAATGTGGGAATCAAGACAAAATAAGCATCAGTCATATTTCTTTCAGTATTACAATCTGGCATAGATAATATTTTATGTCACTCTTTCTTCAACACGGTACTGTACAAAGCCTCAAATTTTTATCAACAGATCAAAGAAAGCATTTTGTTTTTCTAATGACTACATTTCCAATTGGTGTGGAAACATTTGGACAATAAACAAGAGTCAAAACATTTTCTGGGGTAGACATTCGTATTAATGTTGGTGTGGCAACATTTGGGCAACACATGAGAGTCCAATCTCTGCAATCTCGTGATTTATGACCAAGATTACTGCACTTGTAACATACAATATTTTGATCCATTAATGGGTCAAATGGATTATAATTTATGTTGTGTTGGAAATGTTTAACAGGTAGCATATGCCTGTCATTGATGGAAAGAACAGCAATGAAGATGGCATGAACACAGGAAGAATGTAATAGATGGGCACCAGAAGTATTTTGGGAAGAAGCTGCAGAGCAACCTTGATAAGATCAGAAGAGATAGTGCAGAGGATGTTTGGTATGTTTTACAGGCAGCGTATGCTTGTCATTGATGGCAAGTACAGTAGTGATGATGGCTTGAGTACAACAGCGATGATCAGCAGTGCAATGATATTCAGGAAGACCAACAGATCTGAATTTAGACAAGAAGAGCGCGTTGAAGAGGAGGACAGATCTTAGACGTCAGATCTGAGCGCAGGGTCCGACCACCGTTGGATCAAGGAGAACCTGCATGATCCTTAAAGAACAAGGAGAAGCATGCGTAATCGCGATATGAGAAATCGCGACTTAATCTGAGACGTCAGATCGAGGTTGAATCTGGACCATTGATCCCAGTCCATGTCGGAGTTTCGAGGATTGCGAGTTAAAAATGTCAAAGATTATTAACATTAGGAATCCCAAAATCGCGATATGCGATATTACGATTTAATCACAGCCGTCAGATCAAGATAAGATCTGGACCGTCGATCCGACTCACGTCAGCAAACCAAGTCAGCTAGGAACACGTGGCACAACCAGGTAATGAAAAGTGTCAGACTGATTCAACACTTCAGGCACATGTAAGTCACGAATTAGAGTGACACGTGGCAGTATTCAACACATGTCAATCCACATGTGACATCAGCAGATATACACCACTTCGGAGTTTCAAGGATCGCATGTTGGAGATGTCAAAGAAACAATGCAATAGGAATCCCGATATCGCGATATGCGAAATCGCGATGTAATCTGAGCCATCAGATCAAGCTCAGATATGGACCGTTGATTTAACTCCATGTCATAGTTTCGGGGATCGAGAGTTGGAGATGTCAAAGGTTATTAACATCAAGAATGTCGATTTCACGATATGCGAAATTGCGATTCAATCGCAGCCGTAGAATCAAGCTCAGATCTGGACTATTGATCTAAATCCATATAAAAGTTTTGGGGATCGCAACATGGAGAGGCAAGTAAACAATGCAACAAGAATTCTGATTTCGCGATATGCGAAATTGCGATCCAATCGCAGCCATTGAATCAAGCTCTGATCAGGACTGTTGATCCCATGCCATTTCGGGGTATCGGGGATCGCGACTTGGAGAGTCGAGATGTCTCATCTCCAAACTCACAAAATGCGAAATCATGAAAGCACCTTATGCATAAGGCTGTGGTCACAGCCCATGGTCACGAGAAGGGAAGGAGTCAGTCCAGATAAGCTCCATTTCGGGGTTTCGGAGATCGCGACTTGGAAATTCGAGATGTCGCATCTCCAGATTCACAAAACGCGAATTCGCAAAAAATTCTTTTTACATAGGAACTTGGTTATGACCATAGTCATATAGAGGAAGGAGCTAGTACAAAAAAGCTTTGTATCGGAATTTCGTAGATCAGGATTTGTAAGTGACAAGAACATTGAACATCAGGAGTGTCGAAATCGCGATATGCGAAATCGTGGAATGATCTAAACCGTCAGATCAAGTGTTGATCGGAGGGTAATTGTTCTCTCTCAGAGTTAACTCCCCAGTTACGAATCTGTTAGAAAAATGGACTCATGATTGCAAATCAGTTAGCGGTTCAGTTGGTGTTTCAGTTACTTGGACAGTTGTCTTTCTTTTGCCTAAGGAAATGGGAAGTGGAACCGCCATGGGGGTGTGTATAAAAGAAAATGAGACAGACTATGTATGGTTGGCTATTCTGGAGGAAAAAGATCTCGTAATTGAAACAGAAAGGATGAGCTCGACTGTTACAGAGAAGACGAAGAGTCTCAACTTCCAGAGAGGCTGAGGAATCTCAGCATAACACCCAGTGATGTTGAACACGTGGGAAAACCGCCAGAGAAGCTGAAGAGTTACCATGATGATCAGGCAGAGCACTCAAGAGGTGGAGGATATCAGCGCGGTGTGAGCATGCAGAGGGATTGCGCACATTGCATGCATGAGGTGCACAGAAGCTATAAGTACACGGTACAGAGAAGAGATGGTGGTTTTGTTGCTATTGGAGTTTCTGTGGTTGTTGTTATTGAAGGTGTTTCATGTGTGAAGAAGGAGGAGAGTGCAGCAGCTGAATTTCACAGAAGAGGAACTGTGGAGTGAATGGACATGGTGCACAGAGCATAAAAAGTAGAAGAGCAGACAGTGCAAGTCATGTGTGCAGAAAGGCAGTGAGGCAGACAGATCAACGAAATGGAGCAAAACAATGATGAGTCTGGTAAGCCATTGTTGAACATTATATCACTGTAATAAGTTTTAGTAGCAAAGATTTATATTTCAGGTTGGTTGGGAGGTGCTAGGGAGGAATTTTTTCCTCATAGGTTCAAGTGGGTGCTTGAGCACAGGGAGTTGTAGCTTCCATCTGGTTGCAGCCAGAGAAACCAGGGTGGCAGGGTAGTGCAAGGGAGAACTCTTGTTCTCTGTCATACAGGTTGGTGCCTATATGATTGGAAGTTGGTGCTTCCATCCAGTTGGTGTTGGAAACACTCAGGGAGTTGGTGCTTCCTTCTAGTTGGTGCTAGAGAAACCAGGGAGTTGGTGCTTCCTTCTAGTTGGTGCTAGAGAAACCAGGGAGTTGGTGCTTCCTTCTAGTTGGTGCTAGAGAAACCAGGGAGTTGGTGCTTCCTTCTAGTTGGTGCTAGAGAAACCAGGGAGTTGGTGCTTCCTTCTAGTGGGTGCTAGAGAAAACAGAGAGTTGGTGCTCTCAGCAAGTTGCAACATGCAAAACAGAGGTTGTAGCCTCATTATGAGTTGGTGCTCATATGTATGATAATGTAAAGAATGTAACTATTACTTATCATATAAAGAAAAAGAGGTTTTTACCCTGTATGGGTTTCCTCAGGAAATATCTGTCTTTGTGTTT
>ML777104.1:249237-264109 GCA_009831015.1 Picea engelmannii | reverse complement strand
AAGAGGTTTTTACCCTGTATGGGTTTCCTCAGGAAATATCTGTCTTTGTGTTTCTCATATATGTGACTGATGCTGAATGTGCCATTGTTTATTTCCCTGCATTATTGTGATCATCATTTAGTGTTTTAGCAAAGAGTTTAAAATAAGCATAATTGTTTAAGCACGGTAACAACTGATTCACCCCCCCCCCCTCTCGGTTGTCTAACATGTTGATAGGTCTATGAACATTTCCATATCTACTATTTTCACCATTCATGTAGCTTACATAGTCATTCCTTTCATTGATTCTACAATTGATTGCCTTGTGTCCAAAATTTCCACAAGTACAACAATGTCCAAGAAATAAATTTTAATACATGGGAGTAAGTGATCTTCTTTGTGGTGTGGTCCATCTAGGTTCGTGACCTATTCTTCTGTAGTTTCCTTCATAATGATTTCTTTCATGCCTGATGGGAGAGGATCTTCTTGATGTCTCATTCCTTCTGAATTCTAGTCTTCTATATTGTTCTTCAACTTGTTTTGGAGTGTTGTTTTCATCATTTTCATCTTCCTTCTCTTGTTTTGTTGTCTTCAAACTATCATTGTATCCTAGTCCTATCTTGTCATTTGGAGATCTTTGATTGCTAAGGATCTCATCTAATTTTTCAGTTCTTTTTTCGAACTTCTTCCACTTTTGTGTTGTCAATAATAGCTC
Source organism: Picea engelmannii (assembly GCA_009831015.1). Taxonomy (NCBI): domain Eukaryota; kingdom Viridiplantae; phylum Streptophyta; class Pinopsida; order Pinales; family Pinaceae; genus Picea; species Picea engelmannii. The sequence goes on along the minus strand of ML777104.1, from coordinate 263,415 downwards.
CGCTTTTGTGTGATCCAATTCTTCTTTCAATTTCTCATAATCTTCTAATTGTTCCGTCAAGCTATTAATGGTCTTTTCAAGATTGTAATTCTCTTATTCACAACTACTCAATTCACCTTTTAGTATTATGTTTGTGTTTCTAGGCTTGTTATTTTCAGTTTCAACATGCTTCAACTTTTCAAGATTCTCATCTTCTTGTTCACTCTCTTCATTGTCTTTGTATCCCCAAAAGGAATCAAGCTTGGTTTCTTTGTCTGAATCTTCTTCACAAATGATTTCTTCTTCTTTAGAATTCTTCTGATCATCATCCTAGGTTTCTTGGGTTATGAAGAGGACTTCTCCTCCATCATTATCTTCTTCATCACACTCATCTAAGGGAATGTCATCATCCTTGGAGTAGAAGCTCTTTTTATTGTTGAGACTTCTCTTTTTATAGTAGCAGGTTTCAACAATATGTCCTATTCTACCACAGTTAAAGCATTTAAGAGGAGACTTACCTTTGTATCTTCCACTTCCCTTCCGAAACCTTCTTGCAAAATTTGTTATTTCTTCATCAAGGTCATTATTCTTGTATTTTGTCTTATTTATGGATTTAAAGGTTGCTTCATTGTTTGGCTAGTCACTTTTTGTACCTATTCGCATTTCATATTCTATAAGAGATCCATGTAATTCATCCATTGTCATTTTGGTCAAGTCCATAGTTTCTTCAATGGTGGATACCTTAGCATCATACTTCAAGAGAATTGGTCTCAACACTTTTTGTACAACCAACGATTCATCGATCTCTTCACCTAATCCTATGATAGCATTAACAACTTCATAAACTCTAAGAAGATAGGTTGCAATATCTTCATTTTCATTCATCTTCAAATTTTCAAATTCTGCTCTATGTCGTTGAAGCTTGACCTGCTTAACTTTTGGATCACCTTTGTAGATACTCTTGAGTTTGTCCCATACCTATTTAGAAATGTTTCATCCCATCACTTTGCTAGAAAATAACATGGTTGGATTTTGAATTACAACTTATAAGCTTCTTCTCATTTGGATCGGTTGGAGCATTATTTGGGATTACATAGCCATTTACAACTAAGTACCAAATGTCTACTCCCAAAGTCGTTAGGTAATTTTTCACTCTATCACTCCAGTATGAATAATTTCTTGCATCAAATTTTTGAATCCCATTTGAAATGTGCTCATGGTCATCCATCTCTGCTCAGGATTTTTCTTCCAGTGGTTAAATTGTTCTGAAGGCAACCTGCTCTAATGCCAATTGTTGATACTGAGGGGGGGTGAATCAGTATCAAGTATAATTTAAAACTTTTTTCAACTTATACTTAAGCCATTCAAACATATCCAATGAGAAATGAACAATAGTATAAGAGTTACACCAATACACCACAATACACCATGCACAATATATGAGAAATAATCAATAGTTATTGTTCAAGGGAAGTAATGACTTTCAAAGGTATCTATAGATTCCAAATGTAAAGGGAGGGATAAACCTACAAGAGGAAGATACAGTCCTCCAATATCAAGAGAGGATTTAACTCTTCATCCTTTCCCCTTACTTCCACCCAATAATATATGAGAGATAATAAAACTTTACATTAAATAATCACCATGAACCAACCATCACATAGAACCTGATAATGCTTCCTCAGACTTCTTCAATTTCTGTAATTCTTAAATTCTTGGAATACTCTGATCCTTTAGATAATGTTACTCAATGTATTCTCTAAAACTTCTCCAAGTTTCACTCCTTGAAGCCTCCCCAAAAAGAAGTTATAGAGAGAATAGTAGACTTTGTTCAATTCTGGTTTATTCAGGAGACCGAACTTGTACAAAATGCCCTGCGCGCAATATTTAACATCCAATTATGAAACTCGTACACAAGAAACTAAAGTACATATTATTTATAATTCAATTTGTCCCACTTCATTTTGATTCTCTATGAATAAGTTATGATTTTTTTACCCGGAACCCCTGTTTATTAACTATCTTCAAGACTCGTCAACAACCCTATCTTCCATAGAGTGTATCTCCATAATTATAGTGAATCAATAGCTACAACTTTTACCAAATATACCTTGATATGTATTCTCAATACCATAGCAATTTCTCCATCTGAATCGTTCTAGAAAAAAAGTTATATAGAAAATCGTAAGATGACTTGAAAATAACATACCTTAGAAAACATCACCAAAAGACTTCATCCTCCCTTGAAATCTGGCCTTCTTTACTTCTGATTTTCCTATGACCATTTATGTCACTTCTTTTTAACATTAGGTTTGACCTGACACTTTCTTATTTTGTAATTTTGTTCTTTAATTGTCTTTAGGGCCTACATGTATTTCCTTCTTCAATTCACTTTGTCATCTTCAAAAATTCATTTCTCCTCAACCCTGAGGATCCACATGACGTTCCACATACCACCGGAAATAACATGATGTATACTATCCATCCATGGGTGTTGTATCTGCATGTGCATTTTCCTTCATGTTGAAATACCTTCCTCAATCTTACGGTCCAAAACCCATGACTAGGGTTGACATCAATGACAACAACCAATCTTCCAACAATATCCTCCTTTGTCATTGATGGAAACACTCATGGTCGCCCTATCATAATGATCCGAATTTCTCTCCCCCTTTGAAATCAATGGAAAAGGGTAGGCAAAAGGTAACTCTCTTCTTTGGGGCTACTCCCCTTGAACATGTGGCACTCAATAATACGTCATCCTTATTTTTGGTCTTTGGGACTTTTTCTTCCTTGGAATCCTTTTCTGTGGCTTCTATATTCTCTCTCTTCTTCATGTCTAGGATGTATATGTTGTTCAATCTTCTTGTTGCAGTTGCAACCAATCTTCATGAGTTATTTTATCTGATTTTACATTTTCGGTAGTCAAATGTAAGAGTGTATCCTTGATCACATATTTCGCTGACACTGAGGATATTATGCTTCACATCTTCAACCAATAGGACTTTTCCTGCTTTTACATTTTCACTTCCAATCTTTACAATTCCTTTTCCAAGTATTTTAGTAGATGAGTCATCTCCAAATGTAACATTTCCACCCTTTTTCTTCAAGCTGACAAATTTTCCCTAATCTCCGGTCATATGAGATGGGCACCCACTATCTATGAACCATTCATATTCTTCTTTGCATTCTTTAGCGACCAATGTTATTTGAAAGTTTTCATTTTGTGGAATTTATTTCCTTTTCCATGTTGTAGTTTGTATACAGATATTTGGCATATGATTATCTTCCTTGAACTCTTTGCAATCTCGTGCTTTATGACCAAGATTATTGCACTTGTAACATACAATATTTTGATCCATTAATGGGTTAAATGGATTATAATTTATGTTGATAGGTCTACGAACATTTCCATATCTACTATTTTCACCATTCATGTAGCTTGCATAGTTATTCCTTTCATTGATTCTACAATTGATTCCCTTGTGTCCAAAATTTCCACAAGTATAACAATGTCCAAGAAAAAAAAATTGATACCTGGGAGTAAGTGATCTTCTTTGTGGTGTGGTCCATCTAGGTTCATGATCTATTCTTATGTAGTTTCCTTCATAATGATTTATTTCATACCTGATGGGAGAGGATCTTCTTGATGTCTCATTCCTTCTGAATTATAGTCTTCTATCTTGTTCTTCAACTTGTTCTGGAGTGTTGGTTTCATCATTTTCATCTTCCTTCTCTTGTTTTGTTGTCTTCAAACTGTCATTGTATCCTAGTCCTGTCTTGTCATTTGGAGATCTTTGATTGCTAAGGATCTCATCTAATTTTTCAGTGCTTTTTTCGAACTTCTTCAAAAAAAAAAAAATCAATAGTAGCTCCCCTTTTGTGTGATCCAATTTTGCTTTCAATTTCTCATAATATTCTAATTGTTCTTTCAATCTATTAATGGTCTTTTCAATCTTGTAATTCTCTTCTTCACAACTACTCAATTCAACTTTTAGTATTATGTTTGTGTTTCTAAGCTTGTTATTTTCAGTTTCAACATGCTTCAACTTTTCAATATTCTCATCTTCTTGTTCACTCTCTTCATTGTCTTTGTATCCCCAAAATGAATCAAGGTTAGTTTCTTCGTCTGAATCTTCTTCACAACTAATTTCTTCTTCTTTAGAATTCTTTTGATCATCATCCTGGGTTTCTTGGGTTATGAAGAGGACTTCTCCTCCATCATTATCTTCTTCATCACTCTCATCTGAGGAGATGTCATCATCCTTGGAGTAGAAGCTCTTTTTATTGTTGAGACTTCTCTTTTTATAGTAGCAGTTTTCAACAATAACTCATATTTTACCACAGTTAAAGCATTTGAGAGGAGACTTACCTTTGTATCTTCCACTTCCCTTCTAAAACCTTCTTATAAAATTTGTTATTTCTTCATCAAGGTCGATATCCTTGTCTTTTGTCTTATTTATGGCTTTAAAGGCTGCTTCATTGTTTGGTTGGTCACTTTTTGCACCTGTTCTCATTTCATATGCTATAAGAGACACATGCAATTCATCCATTGTCATTTTGGTCAAGTCCCTAGTTTCTTTAGTGGTGGAGACCTTAGCATCATACTTCAAGAGAAGTGATCTCAACACTTTTTGTACAACCAACAATTCATCGAGCTCTTCACCTAATCCTCTGATAGCATTAACAACTTCATCAACTCTAAGAATATAGGTTTCAATATCTTCCTTTTCATTCATCTTCAAATTTTCAAATTATGCTCTATGTCGTTGAATCTTGACCTGCTTAACTTTTGGATCACCTTCGTAGATACTCTTGAGTTTGTCCCATACCTCTTTAGAAGTGTTGCAGCCCATCACTTTGCTAGCAATGGTTTGTGCCAATGTTGCTAGAATAACATGTCTCACTTTTGAATTACAACTCATAAGCTTCTTCTCATTTGGATCGGTTGGAGCATTATTTGGGATTACATAGCCATTTACAACTAAGTACCAAATGTCTACTCCCAAATCCACTAGGTAAGTTTTCACTCCATCACTCCAATATGCATAATGTCTTCCATCAAATTTTTGAATCCCATTTGAAATGTTCTCATGGTCATCCACCTCTGCTCAGGATTTTACTTCCAGTGGTTAAACTATTCTGAAGGAAACCTACTCTGATGCCAATTGTTGATATTGAGAGGGGGGTGAATCAGTATCAAGAATAATTTAAAAACTTTTTCAACTTATACTTAAACCATTCAACTATATCCAATGAGAAATGAACAATAGTATAAGAGTTACACCAATGCACCACAATACACCATGCACAATATATGAGAAATAATCAATAGTTATTGTTCAAGGGAAGTAATGTCTTCCAAAGGTAGCTATAGCTTCCAAATGTAAAGGGAGGGATAAACCTACAAGAGGAAGATACAATCCTCCAATATCAAGAGAGGATTTAACTTTCCATACTTGCCCCTTCTTTCCACCCAAGAATATATGAGAGATAATAAAACTTTACATTAAATCATTACCATCAACCAACCATCACATAGAACCGGATAATGCTTCCTCAGACTTCTTCAATTTCTGCAATTATTAAATTCTTGGAATACTCTGATCCTTTAGATAATATTACTCAATTTATTTTATGAAACTTCTCCAAGTTTCACTCCTTGAATCCTCCCCAAAAAGAAGTTATAGAGAGAATGGTAGACTTTCTTCAATTCTGGTTTATTCAAAAGACCGAACTTGTACAGAATGCGCCACGCTCAATATTTAACATCTGATTCAAAAAATCACACACAAGAAACTACAGTTCGTACTCTTTCTAATCCAATTTTTCCCACTTCATTTTGATTCTCTATGAAGAATTTACGATTTTTTTACCTGGAAAACCTGTTTATTGACTAGCTTCAGGACTGGTCAAAAACCTTATCTTCCATAGAGTGTATCTCCATAATTATAGTGACTCAAGAGCTACAACTTTTACCACAGGTAGCTTGATATGTATTCTCAATACCATAGAAATTTCACCATCTGAATCGTTCTAGAAAAAACGTTATAGCGAAAATGGTAAGATGACTTGAAAATAACATACCTTAGAACACATCACCAAAAGACTTCATCCTCCCTTGAAATCTGGCCTTCTTTACTTCTGATTTTCCTCTGAAAATCGACTTGTGTATAAAATGAATGTATAATGATATTTTTTTATACCATTTATGTCACTTCCTTTAAACATAAGGGCCGACCTTACACTTTCTTATTTTGTAATTTTGTTCTTTAATTATCTCCAGGGCCTACATGTACTTCCTTATTCAATTCACTTTGTCATCTTCAAAAATTCATTTCTCCTCAACCATGTGGATCCAAGTGATGTTCCACATACTACTGGAAACAACATGTTGTATACTATCCATCCATGGGTGTTGTATTTGCATGTGCATTGTCCTTCATGTCCAAATACATTATTCAATTTTGCGTTCCAAAACCCATGACTAGGGTTGACATCAATGACAACAACCAATCTTCCAAAAATCTCCCCATTTGTCATTGATGGAAACACTCATGCTCCCCCTATCATAATGATCCCAATTTCTCTCCCCCTTTGACATCAATGGAAAAGGGTAGGCAAAAGGTAACTCTCTTCTTTGGGGCATCTCCCCCTGAACATGTGGCACTCAATAATACTTCATCCTTATTTTTGGTCTTTGGGACTTTTTCTTCCTTGGAATCCTTTTATGTGGCTTATATATTCTCTCTCTTCTTCATGTCTAGGATGTATATGTTGTTCGGTCTTCTTGGTGTAGTTGCAACCAATCTTCCTGAGTTATTTTCTTTGATTTTACATTTTCGGTAGTCAAACGTAAGAGTGTATCCTTGATCACATATTTTTATGACATTGAGGAGATTCTGCTTCAGATATTCAACCAATAGGACTTTTCTTTCTTTTACATTTTCACTTCCAATATTCAAAATTCCTTTTCCAAGTATTTTAGTAGATGAGTCATCTCCAAATGTACCATTTCCACCCTTTTTCTTCAAGATGACAAATTTGATTTGATCTCCGATCATATGAGATGAGAACCCATTGTCTATGAAACATTCATCTTCTTCTTTGCATTCTTTAGCGACCAATGTTAGTTGACAGTTTTCATTTTGTGTAATTTCTTTCCTTTTCCATGTTGTAGTTGGTATACAGATATTTGGCATATGATTATCTTCCTTCAACTCTCTGCAATCTCGTGCTTTATGACCAAGATTATTGCACTTGTAACATACAATATTTTGATCCATTAATGGTTCAAATAGATTATAATTTATGTTGATAGGTCTATGAACATTTCCATATCTACTATTTTCACCATTCATGTAGCTTGCATAGTTATTCCTTTCATTGATTCTACAATTGATTGTCTTGTGTCCAAAATTTCCAAAAGTATAACAATGTCCAAGAAAGTTATGATACCTGGGAGTAAGTTATGTTCATTGTGGTGTGGTCCATCTGGGTTCATGATCTATTCTTATGTATTTTCCTTCATAATTATTTCTTTCATATCTGATGGGAGAGGATCTTCTTGATGTCTCATTCCTTCTGAATTCTAGTCTTCTATCTTGTTCTTCAACTTGTTCTAGAGTGTTGGTTTCATCATTTTCATCTTCCTTCTCTTGTTTTGTTGTCTTCAAACTGTCATTGTATCCTAGTCCTATCTTGTCATTTGGATATCTTTGATTGCTAAGGATATCATCTAATTTTTCAGTGCTTTTTTTGAACTTCTTCAACTTTTATGTTGTCAATAGTAGCTCCCCTTTTGTGTGATCCAATTCTTCTTTCAATTTCTCATAATATTCTAATTATTCCTTCAAGCTATTAATGGTATTTTCAAGCTTGTAATTCTCTTCTTCGCAACTACTCAATTCACCTTTTAGTATTATGTTTGTGTTTCTAAGATTGCTATTTTCAGTTTCAACATGCTTCAACTTTTCAAGATTCTCATCTTCTTGTTCACTCTCTTCATTGTCTTTGTATCCCAAAAAGGAATCAAGCTTGGTTTCTTCATCTGAATCTTCTTCACAAATGATTTCTTCTTCTTTAGAATTCTTGTGATCATCATCATGGGTTTCTTGGGTTATGAAGAGGACTTCTCCTCCATCATTATCTTCTTCATCACTCTCATCTAAGGAGATGTCATCATCCTTGGAGTAGAAGCTCTTTTTATTGTTGAGACTTCTCTTTTTATAGTAGCAGTTTTCAACAATATGTCATATTCTACCACAGTTAAAACATTTGAGAGGATAATTACCTTTGTATCTTCCACTTTCCTTCTAAAACCTTCTTAAAAAAATATATATTTCCTCATTAAGGTCATTATCCTTGTCTTTTGTCTTCTTTATGGCTTTAAAGGCTGCTTCATTGTTTGGTTGGTCACTTTATATACATGTTCTCATTTCATATGCTATAAGAGACCCATGTAATTCACCCATTGTCATTTTGGTCAAGTCCCTAGTTTCTTCAATAGCGGAGACCTTAGCATCATACTTCAAGAGAAGTGATCTCAACACTTTTTGTACAACCAACGATTCATCGAGATCTTCACCTAATCCTCTGATAGCATTAACAAATTCATCAACTGTAAGAAGATAGGTTTCAAGATCTTCCTTTTCATTCATCTTCAAAATTTCAAATTATGCTCTATGTCGTTGAAGCTTGACCTACTTAACTTTTGGATCAGCTTCATAGATACTCTTGAGTTTGGATCAGCTTCGATGAAAACTATATATGGGAAGGAGCAAGAGGTTTTAAGCAAAGAAATAATTTATTGATATATTACTATGTGTGCAGTACTGCAAAATGACCTGATTTTTAAAAATACCATGCAAATGTCATAGTTCACTTAGTACACCTATACAACATTGAATCAAATTTCATCATTTCCAACATAGTAAACTTTTATAATTATAGAGACCACCATACACATATTCAATACTCATAAGGACTCCTTCATCCCCTCTCTTCTCTACCTCCCTACTTTGTTCCCCCACTTTAAATTTCATTTTAATCCTAAGCAATTAAGCAGGAGATCAGTGGTATGTTTGATGATGTTTACCTGGTGTTCAAGGTTTGCCACAATTTGGGCTAGCATGTTGTTATATTTTGGTAGTTAACAATAAGTAAAGTGTGGGCACTTTTGAACCTTCTACTTCATTTGTACTTTTCCAACAGTTTGGCTCTGGTAATCTCAATTGAGAGAGGCTTAGAAGTTTGTTGTTTCCTTGCATGTTGGTAACATGATTAATGTTGCATGCCACAACATCAATGGTTGAACTTTTGAAGTGAGAGTTCCTCTACCAACATGGCACAGAATGATCAAATAAATTATCATCGATCCCATGTAATTCACCCTTACTATATTTTCATGCAATCATTTGATTAATCTTTTCTAACCTTTGATGAGGACAATTTTGGGAGCATAATTTCCTGATTCTATAAATTTGGGAGTATATTTAGTAAATTATTATTAACCTAGTGTAAGGTTTGGCAGAGACTGATTTAGATGTGAATCATGGATAGTGTTTTTGTGGTGAACTGCAGAAAATCTGTCCTTTGGCCATATTGAATTTGAAAATTAGTAAGTTTCATGGTTTGTTGGCTGTAATTTTTGGTAGTAATGGTAAATCTGAAATACTGAGACATGGGATGCCATCAATCAATAAATATTACTCGCATAAAATATTAAAGGTTTATTTTGGTAAGAAAACTTTATGTCTCACTATCCTCATTTTCTAGAAGAGAATCTGGGGTTATTTCATTGGTCTATGCTTTTAATTTTCATCATTGCTTGAGAGATAGATAACTATTGTTGATACTAAGAGGGGGGCGATCAAGTATAATTTAAAACCTTTTTCAACTTATACTTAAACCATTCAAATATATCCAATGAGCAATGAACAATAGTATAAGAGTTACACCAATACACCATGCACAATATATGAGAAATAATCAATAGTTATTGTTCAAGGGAAGTAATGACTTCCAAAGGTAGCTACAACTTCCAAATGTAAAGGGAGGGATAAACCTACAAGAGGAAGATACAATCCTCCAATATCAAGAGAGGATTTAACTCTTCATCCTTGCCCCTTACTTCCACCCAAGAATATATGAGAGATAATAAAACTTTACATTAAATAATCACCATCAACCAACCGTCACATAGAACCTGATAATGCTTTCTGAGACTTCTTCAATTTCTGCAATTCTTAAATTCTTGGAATACTCTGATCCTTTAGATAATATTACTCAATATATTCTCTAAAACTTCTCCAAGTTTCACTCCTTGAATCCTCCCCCACAAGAAGTTATAGAGAGAGTGGTAGACTTTGTTCAATTTTGGTTTATTGAGGAGACCGAACTTGTACAGAATGCCCCGCGCTCAATATTTAACAACCGATTTTAAAACTTGCACACAATAAACTATAGTCCATAATGTTTCTAATGCAATTTGTCCCACTTAAATTTTATTCTCTATAAATAAGTTATGATTTTTTTACCCAGACCACTTGTTTATTGACTAGCTTCAGGACTGGTCAAAAACCATATCTTCCACAGAGTGTATCTCCATAATTATAGTGAATCAAGAGCTGCAAATTTTACCACGGGTACCTTGATATGTCTTCGCAATATCATAGCAATTTCACCATCAGAATCATTCTAGAAAAAAAGTTATAGAAAAAATGGTAAGATGACCTGAAAATAACATACCTTAGAACACATCACCAAAATACTTCATCCTCCCTTGAAATTCGACCTTCTTTACTTCTGATTTTCCTATGAAATTCGAATTGTGTATAAAATGAATGCATAATGATATATGTTTATACCATTTATGTCATTTCCTTTTAACATTAGGGCCGACCTGACACTTTCTTATTTTGTAATTATGTTCTTTAATTATCTTCAGGGCCTACATGTACTTCCTTCTTCAATTCACTTTGTCATCTTCAAAAATTCATTTCTCCTCAACCATGAGGATCCACGTGATGTGCCACATACCACCAAAAACAACATGATGTATAATATCCATACATGGGTGTTGTATCTGCATGTGCATTTTCCTTCATGTCCAAATACCTTCATCAATCTTGCAGTCCAAAACCCATGACTAGGGTTGACATCAATGACAACAACCAATATTCCAACAACTATCACCAAAATTCTATATTTTTGCTCATATGGAATCCTTAAATATGGGGGATTCCAATCTGTTGATGGTTCTTTCTCCCAGTTGTTCTTCTTCCTTTCAAAGTTGTGAAATGTGGGAATCAAGACAAAATAAGTATCAGTCATATTTCTTTGCAGTATTACAATTTGCCATATATAATCTTTTATGTCACTTTTTCTTCAACACGGTACTGTACAAAGCCTCAACATTTTATCAACAAATCAAAGAAAGAATTTTTTTTTTCTAATGACTACATTTCCAACTGGTGTGGAAACATTTGGACAATAAAGAAGAGTCAAAATGTTTTATGGGGAAGACATTTGTATTCCTGTTGGTGTGGCAACATTTGGGCAACATATGAGAGTCAAAAACATTTTTTTTAACATATATTCTAAATTCATATGCATGGCATTGTTTTGGCAACAATGGCAATGCAAAAACGTTTTTTTTTTTAATTAATGCAAAACTTGGTGCATGTTATCCACCATTTTGTCTAAAAACAAATAGTGAAGTTTCCAGGAGATGGCGATATATAATCGAAATTTCCCCCATGCAGTGAACAGTTGCAAGAAGAAGAGGACCTTGGGGAGATCCCAGAAGCAGATTGGAGGTAATGTTAGTCCATTAGTATCTTTGGATGCCCATAACATAAGCAGGTTTAAAAATTTGGGTCCATTTGTCACATGTGGACTTATCTAATTCTCCCATGACTTGAGGGGAAAGTTGGCATGATTTGAAGAGGTTTGTTACACCTTGAACACCTCATCCATGACACTTTTGGAGCTGATTTGAAGGTTTCATCCACTCTTGAGGGGTCTTACTGATGATTTATGGAGATTTTTCACCTTGGAGATCTATGTGTCCACCTTCGAAGATACCTAAAAGACTTTACTTGCATAATTTGAGGAGTTTGTTAAGGATCTACCCCTTTGGAGTCCTTTGGATGCTAGACATTACACCTTGGATTCACCTTCTTCCTTCATTAAGGGAGATGTTACAATCTCTTGGGGCCTTTTCACTTGGATCTTTGTACATGTGGTTTGACCACCTCATTTTTATTGTATTTTTTGACTAGGTAGTTGGAGGAAGTAATATGTTATCCCTCCCTAGGATAGATATAAGGATCTCACATGAGACATTTCTATAGGCTATATATAAGGATCTCACATGAGACATTTCTATTTTATTGTAAATGAAGTTGAGAGAGTCTTCCAGTTTCTATTTGAGAGAGTCTTCCAACAATTTTAAGAGGGGAAAGTAAGACTTTTCATCACTATAAAAGAATCTTTTGTGAAGTGGAGGTTGATTTCCATTTATGGTTTTCAGATTCCCAGGTATGTCTTAAATTTCCAACATGTAATTAGTTTATGTTTACAGGATCTATGCAAGAGTTTGTTGTGTGCATAGTGTGTCTCTTGGTGCTGATTTTTCCCTAGAGATTAAATGATTTTCTAGGTCCGATTATTTTTACAAGCATTCTTTAGTGTTGATTTGATTTTGTTTTTTCTCCCCAAGTTTGATAAATCACCCCTTTCAGTGTATAGCACTTTGTTCAAGCCTCGATATAGGAGTTACAATGCAGTCGCACAAAGGAAGTGGGGGAATTGTATGGTTCATAGGAATATAATAAATCCCAGAGGTCCCCTAAAGCTGTCTGGAGTCTAGGAGAGGGTGATAATCGGTAACTAGTGAAGGAGGAAAGAGTGGTAAGGACTCAAGAGTTGAAAGCTGGAAGGAAGGGAAAGAAATGCATTAAGCTGCTAAAAGGAAAGCCTCAATTGGTCCTTGGGGTGGATATCACAATGGAGTAGGTTATGGGAATGATAATTAGAACCCTAATGGGTCATTTCTATTGAAGGGAAGGAAGGGAAGGATGTGCATTATGTTGCTAAAAGGAAAGCCTCAATTGTTCCTTGGGGTGGATGTCACAATGGAGTAGGTTGTGGGAATAATAAGTAGAACCCTGACAAGTTGTTCCTATGGAAGGTTCATATTGAAGAAAAACCTATTCGGTCGGATAGAGAGATCTTGGACCCAAATGTTAGGATACTCACAATGTTTCCACACATTAGTAAAAGTTTGGTTAGTTTTCAATTGCCAATTCAAAGTGGACACCATTCTATTTTTATTGTCGAAATGGTGTTGTGGTACAAACTCAATGATATTGAAAAAATAGATGTCAAAACTTGATCCAAGAATGGAAAGCGTTAACAAACACTACATCTAGGTTAAAATGCCCATATTGGCATTGGAACTATGGTTTGTTAAAGCCTTCAAGACCATAGGCGACATGGTTGAGCAGTTCAAAACATCCCATATGTGCATTGTAGCCAAAATTTTAGTTGAGTTGGATGTCAAGGAAGGGTCGATGAAGGAGATTGAGATCATGGTGGGGAATTATATCTACATTCAAGCATTGGAAGACAAGAATGAAGACAAAGAATCTATGTATATTAAACTTGAAATTGGATGAATAGCATGAAACACAAGAAACGTTGAACTTGACGTTGGATGAATAGCATGAAACGCAAGAAACGTTGAACTTGACATTGGATCTCACATGAGACATTGCTATTTTAAAATTGTTGAATAACACTTAGGGTACTCACCATTATTTCTACCCTCGCATGTGCCCTCGTGTGCTCCCCTTTCTCCTCGCAGAATCGCCCTCCTGTGCCCTCGTGTGCTCCCCTTTCTCCTCGCAGACTCTCCCTCGTGTGCCCTTGTGTGCTCTTGCTATCCTCGCAGACTACCCTTTCTCCTCTCCTCATAGACTAACCTTTTTCCTCGCAGAGGTCGTGTTCACACTCTATTCGCGTGGGGTATGGATCAATGCACAGTACAGGATGTGGTCGGGGTATGGATCAGGGATATGCATACACAAATGGGGGGGATTCATTTTTGTTAAAAAGGTTTTGGTTTTGTTTTTTATTTATTTCTTAATTAAATATTTATAATATATAAATTATATATTATATATTATATAATAT
>ML777104.1:228423-240480 GCA_009831015.1 Picea engelmannii | reverse complement strand
ATCTAACACCCAACCCTTAAATTTTTTATAACCTTCATACCATATATCACATATCACCTCTTCCCTATAACCCCTAATCCAATAAATCCTAACCCTTAATTCTTTTAACCCCTACATGTTAACCCTATAATCATTAACCCTTGCAACCCCTAAAACATAAAGCACCCCTAAAACATAAAGCTTATAACCTTACCACCTATAAGCCCTAACCATAGCATCTAATATATAAGTATCGCTCATAACCCCTAACACTTGATATTTATAAGATTAGCGGATACATCTCAACCCCTATAATCACTGACAGTCAACACTTAACTCATCTATCCTTGACAATATCTAACACCCAACCCTTAAAACTTATATAACCTTTATACCATATATCCCATATCACCTCTTCCCTTAACCACTAATCTAATAAATCCTAACCCTTAATTCTTTTAAGCCCTACCTGTTAACCTCTATAACCCCTAATCCAATAAATCCTAACCCTTATTTCTCTTAGCACCTAATATATAATTATCGCTCATAACCCCTAACACTTGATATTTATAAGCTTAACAGATACATCTCAACCCATATAATCATTGACCGTCAACACCTAACTCATCTATATTCCTTAACAATATCTAACACCCAACCCTTAAAACTTGTATAACCTTTATACAAGTTATCCCATGTCACCTCTTCCCTTAACCACTAATCCAATAAATCCTAACCCTTAATTCTTTTAAGCCCTACCTGTTAACCTCTATAACCCCTAATCCATTAAATCTTAACCCTTAATTCTCTTAATTCTTTTAACCCTGTTAACATCTATAAATCCTAACCCTTAATTCTCTTAATTCTTTTACCCCTACATGTTAACATCTATAGCATCTAACCCATATAACCCATATAATCCTCAATAAATCCTAACCCTCAATTCTCTTAATTCTTTTAACCGCTACCTGTTAACATCTATAACATCTAATCCATATAACCCATAATCCAATAAATAACCCTTATAACCCTTGTAACTTCTAATCCATATAACCCCTAATCCAATCAATCCCAACCCTTAATTCTTTTAACCCCTACATGTTAACATCTAGAGCCACTAACCCATATAATATATATAACCTCTAATCCATATAACCGTTGACAACTATAACCACTAAACCCTATAACTCATATAATATTCACCCCCATAACTTCACACCCTCAATTCTTATACTTTATAATATTTAACACTTAAAACATTATAACTCATGAAAACCATATTTCTTATAATACCTAAAAAGCATTCTTAACACCTAAGTTATACAACCATTAATATTACTCCTAACCCTAATATTACTTATAAACTATAATATAACCCCTTACCAATATAAAATGGTTCCTTAAACTCTATAACCAATGAGTACCCTTATAAATGCTAACTTGTCTAATGTAGAGCCCCTAACAATTATAACCCAAACCCTTAGTCAACTAAAACCCCTAACTTCCATCACCTAGCAACCCATACCATCCATATTATCTTAAACCTTATTCTAACACTTAACCCCAATAAATCCTAACACTTAAAACCTATAATCCATGTCCCATAACCTCTAATCCATGTTTATGATAAACCCTAAAACTCCTATCAACCTTGAACCTTAACGCCAAAGTACTATAACCCCTAATACTTATAATCCATAAGCCTAAAACATTTTAACTCATAACCCATATATATTGTTGGGTACCATTTTATGCTTATTTTCACTTCACAAATCATACTTTTGTCTCCAAAACCATCCATTTTTCCTTCATCTTATTCCATATTTTCCATAAAAAAAAAACTATGCAAGGTACATTTATCATTCCTTAGCTTAAGAATTGAATTTTTGAATTTTCAGCATTAAAATTAAAAATTTATCAGAAATTACAGGATTTGACTAAATCCCGTAATTACTCCAAGGTCCGTGTACTTTCAGGACAGATGGGAGAAATCAGAGACATGTGTCATGATCCTTGATGTACAAGGATGGATGAATATCTATCAGGTTCGAAATCTGAGCTTTCCAGGTGTCTGGTCAACGCTGGTCAAACAGGACCACTTTAGCATAAAATACCATGTTTTAGCAGAAAATTATGGATAGTTTTAGATTTTCTGATTTAATACATGTATTTTTCCTGATTTAATACATGAATGTGTAGAGGTATACATGGATGATTTTTCTGTGTATGGTAATACTTTTGATGATTCCTTGACAAAATTGGAAAAAGTCCTAAAAAGATGCATAGAAACAAATTTGTCTCTCAGCAATGAAAAATGTTTCATGATGTTAACTGAAGGAATAGTATTGGGTCATCACATTTCATCATTAGTAATTACAGTGGATCCTAAAAAAATACAAATCATTGTGAACCTATCAGAACCAATCAGTCAGAAGGATGTGAGAAGTTTTCTTGGATATGCAAGCTATTACCGAAGATTCATTGAAAATTTTAGTAAAATAGCTTTTCCATTATTCAAATTACTTGCAAAAGATGTACATTTTCATTGGGATACTAATTGTCAAACTGCCTTTCAGAAACTCAAGGAAAAGATATCAACAACACCTATCTTAAGAGGGCCTAATTGGGCTTTTCCATTTCACATCTCTATAGATGCATCAGATACTGCAATAGGGGCATCATTGGGTCAAAAAGAAAATCTTATGACTTATGCTATTTACTTCATTAGCAAGAATTTAACCCTTGCATAATTGAATTACACATTCACTGAGAAGGAAATGTTGGCAGTAGTACATGTTGTGAATAAATTTCATCACTACATCACTGGTTATGAAGCATATACTCCAACAGAGGGACCTGAAGAAGCACATCCAACAAAGGGACATGAAGAAGTATATTCCAGCAAGGAACCTGAGAAAACACAATGCATTCATCATAGCAGAAGGACCTGAGGAAGATACTAAGAAAAGGAATCTAAGAAGAACCTCATCAAGTTTTTCATAAGTGAGGAATTGCAGCAACATTCCAGCCAGCTTCAACCAAGCAACATCACCAACACAAGGAGCAACAAACAAGTTAGTATAAATTTTTCTTTTTAATGCTTTAAAATTTTGGAAAATTCTTCATAAGCTAGCAATGATAAATACCTTTCCCTTCCCCTACACTATCTCTTGATCACTTCATATACCCTCAAAGCATCAAAAAGAGTACTCAAAGAAACCAATTTGGTCTCCAAGGGAGCTATAAGGAGAAATTAGATTTTTGAAATCAAACAACAAGAGCATGATTAGAAAGAAGGTTATTCTTGTAAATATTTTTATGGTTTCCAACCTAAAAATCTTTACAAACATTTTCAAAACAAGTTATCCAACTGATTATACAAACACATTGTTTTGAATATGTCAACAGTACAATGCTATGTTTTATGTAGACATGTATGTGGAGACATTATTAGTTTTTGTTTGTTTCAAAATGAAAATAGGGGTCATAAGGAAAATACATTTGGAGTTATAATTTGAATGGTTATTCAAAGGAAAATAAATCATGGACCTATAAGTCAAAGTGGAGTCATAAGATGAACACCATTTCCTGTGATGATTGCAAGAAAAGAAAGTGAAATTTCATAAGTGAAAGAGGTATGATGACAGGACATTTTCAGCAATGAGTGCTCATTTGAGAGATTGTACAAATGCATTTCTACCATAATAACCTTGTTAATAATGCTTATTCCCTCCACAAAAGTCGATTTTTCACCTGAAGTCAGCACTCTCATTCTCATTTTCCTGCACAATGTTTTTTTTCCTCTTTCCTAAAAATGTTGTAGCTTCACCTCTTTCCATATACTGTTGTTCCGCTTAGACGCTCCCTAGATTCGAACTGCTTATGTGTTCCTGCATTATACCTTACCTCCTTGCTCCAACGTGTTCCTTCCTATGCCTACCCAACCCGAAATTTCTGATAAACAACAAACTGTATGCTAACAATTTCACTGTCAACATACACCATTTTCGCCCTGTGGATAAATCGTGGCATTGAGGAAATACGTGGGAGGTGAATGCATAAACCAAGGCGAAGAGAACATGTTTAATAAGGAGTCGGCCAGGGAAGGTAATTTCAAATTCAATGTTAATAATTGTTAAGTTAAGAGCCAATTTCAACTTCCTGAGGAACGTTTTGAGAAGAGAAACAATTCATTTCTAGCAGAGGTTGATTGTAAGCAGAAAAACAGAGTTGGGTTTCAACAAGAAGGCATAGAATCTTTTAAATTGAAGATTTAATTGCCAGGTATGCCCTTTCATGAAGAACCTTATGATTGAAATTAACAGAGAGCAGTTTAGAAATTTAAAAAATGAGATTTTCTTTGTTTCATTTGAACAGAAAATTCATGTTGAAAGAACATTCACAGAATTGAATTAAAACAGAGTCTGCAAGTTTGAAGAAATCAAAACAGTTGATTGAAGAATATACAGGGATGATTTTTTTTTGGACAAGGATAGACCTCCTTTTTGTATGAGAAATGAAATATTTTTCAGGGTCTTTCTCTTTAAAAATTGAAAGAATGGTGTTTAGGTATGAACCAGAGAAGTTTGATCCATCAAAAACTCACAAAGACTGTCTAGAAATTTTCTAAAAAATCAGTGGATATATTTCTTTGAGAAGTTTGATGGATATTGTGAAAAGGTTGCTTTAGAGTTTTCTTGTTCATTTAGTGGGGAAAGGGCCACTGTTGGTAACATCACCATTAGAATTTATGAAGATGTAATTGCATAGATCAGTGGATTACCTCAAACTAGAGAAAGATACTTCAAAACTAAACACTTTAAAGATAGATCATGGGCACCTTTTGTATCCATATCTAGGATTACAGTAGTAAATTGGGAAAAAGGAATTCCAAGAAGTTGGTTGATTCATCCTTGGGATGAATTAACCTATCTCATCCAGAAATTTATTACTTGTGAAGGAAGGTTTAGTATTGTCTACCTGTATCACATCAAATTGTTGCAACATTTAAAGAGTGATTGTGAAATTAGCATGCCCTACTTTCTACTGCAAAGCCTTTCTAAGATGGCTAAGGTTGTTCAAAAACAAGGGAGGAATATAGAAAAGAGTCTATACCACTATGGCTTCATCAAAATGATCATCACACATGAACTACAAAAAAAGAACTTGTCATGGTAGTTGTAACACCCTGTTTCCCCCAGATTGTAAATATAACTAGACTGGCCAAGGACTATGGAAAACTCATAAGAATGAATATGTGATGTAAATGGACCTACAGGAAGAGGTCAATGAATGTGAATAATATTTTGAATTAATGCAGGACTGCTGAGAGGGGATGTGCAGAAAAGAGACCACGATGGCGGTGGAAGGCTCCTGAAAAGGTGGCGTTAACTTCCACCCTGAATGAATACCGTATTTGGACTCCACTGGCCCGAAGAACCAAAAGTGGCTCGCTGGCCCTGAAATTTAATGCCTTGCAGGCTGGTAGGTTGATGGCTTGATGAGGGATGGGGAGGTGAACCTCTGGTCCGTAGAGCCATCATGACTGACCAGTGCGAGGGTAATCGTGCCACACGCAACCTCGCGAGAGGATAAGGCGTATGGTAGAAGCGATTGAGGGGGCAGACACGAGGGGAACTCTGGAAATTTTTACGCAGAGTGAATGATAGCAGGGAGGGAGGATTGCAACCTTTTCTCCTGGTCACTGGCAGACGGAGAGATGTAGTCTCAGAACATCGTGGTCTCATATCGGGGGTGGCTAGTGGTAAATCCGTTGGGAGTCGCTGAGCCTACGGTTGGGTGGAAACGAGCACCCCTCTCAGCAGTTGCACCCATTTCTGAAATCATTTCTGATAAGTGTTTTGTTTACATATTGCTTTTTGAAATTCACAGAATGATACATATATGTAAATGCTCATAGACCCGTGAAAGTGTAAATGATTCCTGTGTAAGAATGTATGTGCAATGTTTTGGATAATGATTAATAGGCATATTCTTAGAATAGAGGAAGCCATGCATGACTTATAATAGAGGAAAGCCCGGAATAGATCTCTTGTAGAGATTCCCTTCTTGGAAAGGTTTACCCAGTACCTGGAATATGAACTTGAAGGTGCAACTCTCAATAACCCTGTACGAGGGGGGGAACGATCCTCTTAGGAACCCGAGATGGCATCTTAGGGAAGGAATATCGAATCTACGGATGGGAGTACGTCGGGAATCCACAGTTTCCCCACGACTGTTAGATTAGTAGGAGAAGGTAGGGTGTTAAAGGCCTTACCACCTGATTTTTCCTGTGTCTCCATGAATAATGAAGATTCTAGGGTCATTATATATGAACAGAGATCCCGACAGTCGTCGGATCTACGGAAGTTACGCGGAGGGTAAGACCTCGTGGATAGGAGGAGAAATCGACGGTCAGGATTCGCAGAGGAAGATTGCGAAATCCCGTCATCCATTAGATCTCGGGAAAGTTGTGCAGGGTTTAAGTCCTAGTATGCAGACAAGGAGTCCCGGAAGATTCATTGGGATATCAGAGTCATCGAGGTTTGAAGGTCAAGAGAATCGAGACCTTGTAGGTCACGAAATCCCGAGAAAGGATCCTCGTCGTTGATCTCGGCAAGACACGCGTCAGACATCAGGACAGGAGTTGGGATTTAACCATTGGGGATTCCAGGAGTGAAGAGATCGTTGCATCAGGATTCACGATCCGCGAAATCCCGATAAGCTCAGAACCGTCCATCAGCAGGGACACGTGTTGGAAGATCCGAGGAAGTCGTGAATCGAAGAATCGGGGTTCTCGGAGGCAAGAACCTCTTGCATGTTGGAATCGTGATTCGCGATATCTCGACGGGAGCTTTGAACCATCCATCAGCGAGGACGCATGGCAAGAGATCCCGAAGAGTCGGAATTTGGATATTGGAGTTTCCGGAAGCAAGAAACTCTTGCAACTTGAAGTCGCGATCCGCAATATCCCGACAGGAGTTTAAACCATCCATCTACAGGGACACGTGTCAGAGGATCCATAGGAGTCAGGTTTCGGCATTTTGAGGTTTCCAAAGACAAAGGAACTGTTGCATCAGAAATCATGATTTCACGATATCCGATATAGCGACGGGAAAGTGGTGACATGGAGGAATAAGTTCTCACGTGCCTCGGGGATCGTTATATCGGGGTTCTCGGTGACGAGAGAATTAGTGCTAGAGAAGTAGCGAAACTCTGAAATGCGACGGCCCCACTGTAATAGTGTTGTAGTGGAGGACAGGTGTCACCCATATCGGGGATCGGGACTTGAAGAGTTTCGTGAACTAGTGCAATGGGAATCGCGATATCCCAATACGTGATTTCCCGACCACCATAGGAGTGTGGTCCATAAGCGCCAGAGAGAAGGACAAGTGGCGTCGGGGATTTGTGAATACTGAAATTCTTGGTATCCGAATTCGCGAACTCGCAACTCCGATACACCGAGGGAGGACAGGTGTCAAAGGGTCAACCCTCGCAGGAGTCACGCCAAGTGGCATCAGGGATCGGAGGATCGGAGATCCTGAGAACGTAAGTTCTAAACACTTCAAATTCGCAAAGTCCAAAACTCCGATAGAGGAAAGCACGTGGTCTTGTGGACTAGCAGGTTGCATGAGAACTGAGTTAGCCCCAGAGGGCTAATGCACTAGTGGCACATCGGGGATTGGAGAATTGCGAGTTCTGAGGACTCGTGAATTACGACATTGGAAACCCCAAAACTCCGATAGGAGTAGCCTCGAAAGGAGGTAAGGCCACGGTCACAGGGGCAGTGGACCATAGGCTTGGCCTGGGGAGCTAATGCATAAGGAGCGCATCGGAATTCGGAGGATCGCGAGTCATGGGGGTGAATGAATTTTGACATTAGAAACCCCGTAGCCCCGATGGGAGTTATGACTATGGTCATATAGAGGAGGCCATGCAACCAAGAGCTTAGCCTAGGAGGCTAACTGGCATTTAAGCGAGTAGGGATGGTTGAAAACAGAAATCCTGATGGAAAGGGACATAAGACAATGGTTATGTATAGAGATTCGGGTAGGTAAATAGAAGACCTGTGACTCGGGGATTGGCATTTTGCTGCTACACGCTCCGGGGATTCTCATTATTGAGAGATCAAACAAATTTTGTTTATTTATGGTAGTGGGTATGTTACAAAGTGGTATCAGAGCATGGTTACAACACTCAGCCTGATTGGGCTCATTCACGAGTCGCGCATAAACCTTGTTCAAAACACTCCTATGAGGAGTAATCCCCTGACTTAACTCTCTTGTCCAGGATTAAAAAACTTGGAAAATGAGAACCCGACTGTGTATACAAATGAAAGAAGTTATGAAATTATGCGCAATTTATAAAAAATGAATTTAACTCTTGACTAATAACCAGTGTTTGTCTTTTCACTCAAGCGGACAATCAACCGCGGGAATCTACAAACGCATAGTATGGTGACTCACCAAGAGGAGGGAGAAGGCTCCCACAACAGAGACGAAGATTCTGATGAGAGAAGAGCAATAGGAACCCCTCCAGACCTAGCTGAGACTGTGAGGAGTCTCATGGTCGAATTGCAAAGCTGCAAGGTCGATAATGAAAGGATGATGAAAGAACAAGAAAAGTAAACCGAAATTAATGCAGTTCTACTGCAGAGCTTATCCGACCTACAGCGACAAGTGCAGCATGAACTTGAGATGAAGAATCGTGGTCGTGTCAGTGGTCACACTAAGAGAATCACATCCAGAAAGGTCCACCCCAGAGGTAAAGGACCAGTTCAAGACGATTCCACTGAGAAGGAAGCTGGCGATTCAGAAGGCTCTTCCAGCAGCAGGACCAGTTCCTACTCTCAAAAGAAACAGAAGAAGCAAAAGACTTCTAAGAGTCATAAATTTGAGGAATTCAAAAAATCCAAACCTCCCTCCTTCGATGGCGAGATAAAGAAGGGAGAGGAAGCTGAGGCTTGGCTACTTGGACTGAAGAAATATTTCAGAGTCCATGATTTCTCAGAGAACTTGAAGGCCTGAGTGGCCACTTTCAATCTGAATGGAAAGGCTTCCATCTGGTGGGAAGACCTTAATAACATGAAAGGGGTCCGTGAGGAGGACCTGTCTTGGAAACGGTTTGAGAAGTACTTCCGGAAGAAGTATTTGTCAGAAAGATATTTCGACGAGAAGGCTAAAGAGTTCTATGAACTCAAACTGGGACAACTTACTATAGAGGAGTATGTCAACAAATTCATTGACTTACTGAGATATGTACCCTACATCAAGGTAGAGAAGGCGAAGGCACAACACTTCATTAGTGGGCTACCCAAGGAATACCGGAACCGAATTGAATTTGACGAGCCAAATACCCTAGAAGACACTATAAGAAAGGCAACATATTGTCATGAACAATATGGACATCGGGCAGAGTCTCGTGGAGACTGGAAATAGAAGAGTGGATCAAAATTTTAGAAGAAAGGGAGCAAATCCTCGGGATTGAAAAACTACAAGAAGAACCACAGAATGAACTTTCCAACCCGGAGTGTACTCCAGCAGAACTTTCCCTCGGCGGACGAAAATAAAACTTATGGACCTATACCAGTAAAGACTGATAACCCAAACAGAAAACCTTTGTAATGTTGGGATTGCAGAGGAGAGCATCTCCGGAGAGACTATCCACTCCTAAAACAGAACAGTCAAAAAATTTATAACATGCAGGAAGCTACCACGGTCAATGATGTGGCAATGAGTGTGCCGCAGATCTATGCAGCCTTGGATAATAACCAAGCTGACCACCAAGCTTCAGTGGTGGAAATAGAAGGTATGATCTTCAACCATCTGGTATCTGTTTTGATTGACCCTGGTTCCAATTTGAGTTATATATCCCCTAAAGTTGTTGATAAGTGTAAGCTACAGCCACGAAAACAAACTAAGCCATGGTTAGTACAGTTAGCCACTAGCACCAAAAGAAAGGTGGTAGAGGCCATACCAGCCTGCCAGTTAATGTTGGGTAAATTCCCCACCCAAGCAACCCTTAATGTATTACCCCTGGGGTCATACAACCTGTTGATTGGTATGGACTGGCTGGCCGCCCATAAAGCCAAACTAGACTGTTACTATAAAACCTTATAATGTGTGAGCGAAGAAGGAAAAAGGATAACCCTTCAAGGGATTCGAAAACCGGTCTCGGTGAGACAAATATCAGCATTGCAAATGAGGAAGTATTGTCGAAAGGGATGTCCCCTATATGTAGTACAGGTGTTGAAAACAACCGAAGGTGCAGATCCAAGCCCTGATGATCACCCTATCCTGAGAGAATACCGAGATGTGTTTCCAGAGGAGATACCGGGTCTACCTTCGAGAAGAGACATTGACTTCTCAATAGAACTTGCACCAGGAACGGTGCCGGTGTCTAGGACACCTTACTGAATGAGCAAACCTGAGTTAGTATAACTCAAGTTACAATTGAAAGAAATGATGGATAAGGGTTATATTCGACCCAGCGTGTCCCCGTGGGGAGCACCAGTCCTGTTTGTGAAAAAGAAGGATGGCACCCTTAGACTATGTATAGATTACCGACAACTTAATAAAGTAACTATAAAGAACAAATACCCCTTGCCCAGGATCGATGATCTATTCGATCATTTGGAGTTGCGTCTGTTTTCTAGAAGATTGACTTGAGGTTGGGATACCATCAAGTCCGAATTAAGGGTGAAGACATCCATAAAACTGTTTTCCGGACACGGTATGGTCACTATGAGTTTGTGGTAGTGCCATTTGGGTTAACCAACACCCCTGCCACTTTCATGTGCCTAATGAACAATGTACTCAGTAAATTTTTAGATAAATTTGTACTAGTTTTCATTGATGACATATTAATCTACTCTAAGAATAGAGAAGAACATGAAGAACATCTTAGACTTGTGTTGCAAGTGCCAAGAGAGCATCAACTCTATGCTAAATTCAGCAAGTGTGACTTCTTTCAGAAGAAAATACATTACTTGGGACATGTTCTGTCCAAGGAAGGGGTAGCAGTAGACCCTGACAATATCAGGTCTATCATGGAATGGCCTACCCCAAAGGATGTCTCAGACATCAGATCCTTTATGGGATTGGCGGGATATTATAGAAGATTTATAAAAGATTTCTCCAAGATTTGTTGTCCAATCACTGCCCTCCAGAAGAAGGGAACAAAATTTATGTGGACACAGCAATGCGAAGAAAGATTTCAAACCTTGAAACATCTACTAACCCATACACCTGTGTTGAAAATCGCTGACCTAGAAGCCGACTTCCTTGTGTGCACAGATGCCTATAAAGAAGGGCTCGGAGGAGTCCTTATGCAGGAAGGAAAGGTGATCTGCTATGAATCCTAAAAAATGAATGAACATGAGGTCAACTATGTGACTCATGACCTAGAATTGGCTACCATAGTGCATGCCTTAAAAATGTGGAGGCATTACCTCTTGGGAAGGAAATTTGTGCTTATGACAGATCACTGTGGATTACGGTATTTGTTTGATCAACCCAAGCTCAATGCTAGACAACCTAGATGGATGGCCCTCCTTAGCGAATTTGACTTTGAAATCAAACACATTAAAGGGAAGGAGAATAGGGTGGCCGATGCCCTTAGCAGAAGCATGAGAACAATTCACCTGGCAGCAGTGAGTACCTACGAGACAGATGTCAAGAACAGAGTCGAGGAGGCACAAGAAACAGATCCATTCGTTTGAAATGTGACCCTGTACCTACAGCAAGAACCCGCTGGAGCAAAATACGAAGGCTATTAGAGGACTGAAGGAGGTCTGCTCACCTACAGAGATAGACTATACATTCCCCATTGTGATGACTCGAAGAGGTTCATCATGGATGAACTACATAAAATACCCTACACTGGTCACCCAGGATACCAGAAAATGATTGCTGCCACCCGAAAACAATTTTATTGGCCGGTATTGAAGAAGGACGTAGCCAAATATTTGGCCCAATGCATAGAATGCCAACAGGTTAAAGCAGAACATCGACACCCAGCAGGACTATTACACCCTTTACCCATCCCAGAATGGAAATGGGAAACCATCTCCATGGATTT
>ML777104.1:200118-227890 GCA_009831015.1 Picea engelmannii | reverse complement strand
CTTCGAGGTCCTCTATGGTAGACAGTGTAATACTCCAGTCAGCTGGAGTAATCCTGTAAATAGGATTTCTATTGGACCTGATATGTTGAAAGAAATGGAACAACAAGTGACTCAGATAAAACAAAATCTGAAGGTCGCTCAGAGCCGACAGAAAATCTACGCTGATCAAAAGAGAACTCCAAGAGAGTTCAAAACAGGAGACCATGTATATCTCAGAATTAAGCCAGAAGGAGCTCCCTGAAAATGGGAGCTTGTGCCAAATTGGCACCCCGGTATTATGGACCCTTTGAGGTTCTAGATAGAGTGGGACCTGTAGCCTATCAGCTAGCACTTCCTCCCACAGTAAAAGCACATAATGTTTTCCATGTTTCATTATTAAAGAAATATGTACATGATGCTAATCATATAATTGACTGGTCTGTGATCCAGGTGGAACCGGAGGGAGAATTCCTGCCAGAAACCCAATTCATATTGGACAGAAGGGAAACCTGACTACGGAACAGAACCATTGCACAGGTCAAGGTGCAGTGGAAACATTTTGGCCCAGATGAGGCTACATGGGAAATGGAGGATGCCATGAGATAGGCATATCCGATTTTGTTTATTTTTGTACATGTAATTCATGTTAGTAGCTAAGAACATCGAGGATGATGTTCCCTTTTAAGGGGGAGGGAATTGTAACACCCTGTTTCTCCCAGATTGTAAATATAACTAGACTGGCCAAGGACTATGGCAAACTCATAAGAATGAATATGTGATGTAAATGGACCTGCAGGAAGAGGTCAATGAATGTGAATAATATTTTGAATTATTGCGGGACTTCTGAGAGGGGATGTGTAGAAAAGAGACCACGATGGCGGTGGAAGGCTCCTGAAAAGGTGGCATTAATTTCCACCCTGAATGAATACCGTATTTGGACTCCACTGGCCCGGAGAACCAAAAGAAGCTTGCTGGCCCTGAAATTTAATGCCTTGCAGGCTGGTAGGTTGATGGATTGATGAGGGATGGGGAGGTGAACCGTCGGTCCGTAGAGCCATCATGACTGACTAGCGCAAGGGTATTCGTGCCACATGCAACCTTGTGAGAGGATAAGGTGTATGGCAGAAGCGATTGAGGGGGCAGACACGAGGGGAACTCTGGCAATTTTTACACAGAGTGAGTGATAGCAGGGAGGGAGGATTGCAACCTTCGCTCCTGGTCACTGGCAGACAGAGAGACGCAGTCTCATAACATCATGGTCTCAGCTTGGGGCTGGCTAGTGGTAAATCCGTTGGGAGTCGTTGAGCCTATGGTTGGGTGGAAACGAGAACCCCTCTCAGCAGTTGCACCCATTTCTGAAATCATTTCTGATAAGTGTTTTGTTTACATATGGCTTTTTGAAATTCATAGAATGATACATATATGTAAATTCTCATAGACCTGTGAAAGTGTAAATGATTCCTGTGTAAGAATGTCTGTGTAATGTTTTGGATAATGATTAATAGGCATATGCTTATAATAGAGGAAGCCATGCATGACTTATAATAGAGGAAAGCTCGGAATAGATCTCTTGTAGAGATTCCCTTCTTAGAAAGGTTTACCCAGTACCTGGAATATGAACTTGAAGGTGCAAGTCTCAATAACCCTGTACGAGGCGGGGAATGATCCTCTTAGGAACCCGAGATGGCAACTTAGGGAAGGAATATCGAATCTATGGATGGGAGTACGTCGGGAATCCACAGTTTCCCCACGATCGTTAGATTAGCAGGAGAAGGTAGGGTGTTAAAGGCCTTACCACCTGATTTTTCCTGTGTCTCCATGAATAATGAAGAGTCTAGGGCCGTTAGATATGAACAGAGATCCCGACAGCCGTCGGATCTGCGAAAGTTACGCGGAGGGTAAGACCTTGTGGATAGGAGGAGAAATCGACGGTCAGGATTCGTAGAGGAAGATTGCGAAATCTCGTCATCCGTTAGATCTCGGGAAAGTTGCGCAGGGTTTAAGTCCTAGTATGCAGATGAGGAGTCCCGGAAGAGTCATCGGGATATCAGAGTCATCGGGGTTTGAAGGTCAAGAGAATCGAGACCTTGTAGGTCACGAAATCCCGAGAAAGGATCCTAGCCGTTGATCTCTGCAGGACACGCGTCAGACATCAGGACAGGAGTCAGGATTTAACTATTGGGGATTCCAGGAGTGAAGAGATCGTTGCATCAAGATTCGCGATCCGTGAAATCCCGATAATATTAGAACTGTCCATCAGTAGGGACACGTGTCGGAAGATTCGAGGAAGTCATGAATCGGAGAATTGGGGTTCCCGGAGGCAAGAACCTCTTGCATGTTGGAATCACGATTCGCAATATCCCGATGGGAGCTTTGAACTGTCCATCGGTGACGACGCGTGGCAAGAGATCCTGAAGAGTTGGAGTTTGGATATTGGAGTTTCTGGAAGAAAGAAACTCTTGCAACTTGAAGTCGCGATCCGCGATATCCCGACGGGAGTTTAAACCGTCCATCTACAGGGACACGTGTCAGAGGATCCCTAGAAGTCGGGGTTCGGCATTTCGGGGTTTCCAAAGACAAAGGAATTGTTGCATCATAAATCACGATTTTGCGATATACGATATAGCAACGGGAAAGTGGTGACGTGGAGGAATAAGTTCTCACGTGCCTTAGGGATAGGTATATCGGGGTTCTCGGTGACGAGAGAATTAGTGCCAGAGAAGTCAAGAAACTCTGAAATGCGATGGCCCCACTATAATAGTGTTGTAGTGGAGGACAGGTGTCACCCATATCGGGGATCGAGACTTGAAGAGTTTCGTGAACTAGTGCAATGGGAATCGCGTTATCCCGATACGCGATTTCCCGATCACCACAGGAGTGTGGGCCATAGGCGCCAGAGTGAAGGACAGGTGGCGTCGGGGATTTGTGATTCCTGAAATTCTTGGTATCCGGATTCGCGAACTCGCAACTCCGATACACCGAGGGAGGACAGGTGTCAAAGGGTCAACCCTCACAGGAGTCACGCCAAGTGGCATCGGGGATCGGAGGATCGGAGATCCTGAGAGCGTAAGTTCTAAACACTTCAAATCCGCGAAGTCCGAAACTCCGACAGAGGAAAGCACGTGGTCTCGTGGACTAGCAGGTCGCATGAGAATGGAGTTAGCCCCGGAGGGCTAATGCGCTAGGGGCACATCGGGGATCGGAGAATCGCGAGTTCTGAGGACTCGTGAATTACGACATTGGAAACACCAAAACTATGATAGGAGTAGCCTCTAAAGGAGGTAAGGCCACGGTCATAGGGGCAGTGGACCACAGGCTTGGCCTGGGGAGCTAATGCGTAAGGAGCGCGTCAAAATTCGGAGGATCGCGAGTCTTGGGGGTGAATGAATTTTGACATTAGAAACCCCATAGCCCAGATGGGAGTTATGACTATGGCCATATAGAGGAGGCCATGCAACCAAGAGCTTAGCCTAGGAGGCTAGCTGGCATTTAAGCGAGTCAGGATGGTTGAAAATAGAAATCCCGACGGAAAGGGACATAAGACCATGGTTATGTACAGAGAGTCGGGTAGGTAAATAGAAGAATCGTGGTCGTGTCAGTGGTCACACTAAGAGAAGCACATCCAGAAAGGTCCACCCCAGAGGTAAAGGACCAGTGCCAGATGATTCCACGGAGAAGGAAGCTGGCGATTCAGAAGGCTCTTCCAGCAGCAGGACCAGTTCCTACTCTCAAAAGAAACAGAAGAAGCAAAATACTTCTAAGAGTCATAAATTTGAGGAATTCAAAAAGGCCAAACCTCCCTCCTTCGATGGCGAGATAAAGAAGGGAGAGGAAGCTGAGGCTTGGCTACTTGGACTGAAGAAATATTTCAGAGTCCATGATTTCTCAGAGAACTTGAAGGCCCGAGTGGCCACTTTCAATCTGAATGGAAAGGCTTCCATCTGGTGGGAAGACCTTAAGAATATGAAAGGGGTCCGCGAGGAGGACCTATCTTGGAAATGGTTTGAGAAGTACTTCCGGAAGAAGTATTTGTCGGAAAGGTATTTCGACGAGAAGGCTAAAGAGTTCTAAGAACTCAAACTGGGACAACTTACTATAGATGAGTATGTCAACAAATTCCTCAACTTACTGAGATATGTACCCTACATCAAGGCAGAGAAGGCGAAGGCACAACGCTTCATCAGTGGGCTACCCAAGGAATACCGGAACCGTATTGAATTTGACAAGCCAAAGACCCTAGAAGACACTATAAGAAAGGAAACATATTGTCATGAACAATATGGACATCGGGCAGAGTCTCGTGGAGAATGGAAACAGAAGAGTGGCTTGAAATTTTAGAAGAAAGGGAGAAAATCCTCAGGATTGAAAAACTACAAGAAGAACCATAGAATGAACTTTCCAACCCGGAGTGTACTCTAGTAGAACTTTCCCTCGACGGACGAAAATAAAACTTCTGGACCTATACCAGTAAAGACTGATAACCCAAAGAGAAAACATTTGGAATGTTGGGATTGCGGAGGAGAGCATCTCCGGAGAGACTGTCCACTCCGACAACAGAACAGTCGGAAAATTTATAACATGCAGGAAGCTACCAATGTCAATGATGTGCCAAGGAGTGTGTCGCAGATCTATGCAGCCTTGGATAATAACCAAGCTGACCACCAAGCTTCAGTGGTGGAAATAGAAGGTATGATCTTCAACCATCTGGTATCTGTTTTGATTGACCCTGGTTCCAATTTGATTTATATATCCCCTAAAGTTGTTGATAAGTGTAAGCTACTGCCACAAAAACAAACTAACCCATGGTTAGTATAGTTAGCCACTGGCACCAAAAGAAAGGTGGTAGAAGCCATACCAGCCTGCCAGTTAATGTTGGGTAAATTCCCCACCCAAGCAACCCTTAATGTATTACCACTAGGGTCATACGACCTGTTGATTGGTATGGACTGGCTGGCCGCCCATAAATCCAAACTGGACTATTACTATAAAACCTTAGAATGTGTGAGCGAAGAAGGAAAAGGGATAACCCTTCAAGGGATCCGAAAACCGGTCTTGGTGAGACAAATATCAGCATTGCAAATGAGGAAGTATTGTCGAAAGGGATGTCCCCTATATGCAGTACAGGTGTTGAAAACAATCGAAGGTGCAGATCCAAGCCCTGATGATCACCCTATCCTGAGAGAATACTGAGATGTGTTTCCAGAGGAGATACCGGGTCTACCTCCGAGAAGAGACATTGACTTCTCAATAGAACTTACACCAGGAACGGTGCCGGTGTCTAGGACACCTTACCGAATGAGCACACCTGAGTTAGTAGAACTCAAGTTACAATTGAAAGAAATGATGGATAAGGGTTATATTCGACCCAGCGTGTCCCTGTGGGGAGCACCAGTCCTGTTTGTGAAAAAGAAGGATGGCACCCTTAGACTGTGTATAGATTACCGACAACTTAATAAAGTAACTATAAAGAACAAATACCCCTTGCCCAGGATCGATGATCTATTCGATCAGTTGGGAGGTGCATCTGTTTTCTCGAAGATTGACTTGAGGTCGGGATACCATCAAGTCCGAGTTAAGGGCAAAGACATCCATAAAACTGCTTTCCGGACACGGTATGGTCACTATGAGTTTGTGGTAGTGCCATTTGGGTTAACCAACACCCCTGCCACTTTCATGTGCCTAATGAACAATGTACTTAGTAAATTTTTAGATAAATTTGTACTAGTTTTCATTGATGACATATTAATCTACTCTAATAATAGAGAAGAACATGAAGAACATCTTAGACTTGTGCTACAAGTGCTAAGAGAGCATCAACTTTATGCTAAATTCAGCAAGTGTGACTTCTTTCAGAAGCAAATACATTACTTGGGACATGTTCTGTCCAAGGAAGGGGTAGTAGTAGACCCTGACAAGATCAGGTCTATCATGGAATGGCCTACCCCAAAGGATGTCTCAGACATCAGATCCTTTATGGGATTGGCGGGATATTATAGAAGATTTATAAAAGATTTCTCCAAGATTGGTTGTCCAATCACTGCCCTCCAGAAGAAGGGAAGAAAATTTATGTGGACACAGCAATGCGAAGAAAGATTTCAAACCTTGAAACATCTACTAACCCATGCACCTGTGTTGAAAATAGCTGACCCAAAAGTTGACTTCCTTGTGTGCACAGATGCATGTAAAGAAGGGCTCGGAGGAGTCCTTATGCAGGAAGAAAAGTTGATCTGCTATGAATCATGAAAATTGAATGAACATGAGGTCAACTATGTGACTCATGATCTAGAATTGGCTGCCATAGTGCATGCCTTAAAAATGTGGAGGCATTACCTCCTAGGAAGGAAATTTGTGCTTATGACAGATCACTGTGGATTACAGTACTTGTTTGATCAACCCAAGCCCAATGCTAGACAAGCTAGATGGATGGCCCTCCTTAGTGAATTTGAATTTGAAATCAAACACATTAAAAGGAAGGAGAATAGGGTGGCCGATGCCCTTAGTAGAAGCATGAGAACAATTCACCTGGAAGCAGTGAGTACCTGCGAGACAGATGTCAAGAACAGAGTCAAGGAGGCACAAGAAACAGATCCCTTCATCCGAAATGTGACCCTGTAACTACAGCAAGAACCTGCTGGAGAAAAATACGAAGGCTATCAGAGGACCGAAGGAGGTCTACTCACCTACAGAGATAGACTGTACATTCCCCATTGTGATGACTCGAAGAGTTTCATCATGGATGAACTACATAAAAGACCCTACACTGGTCACCCAGGATACTAG
Source organism: Picea engelmannii (assembly GCA_009831015.1). Taxonomy (NCBI): domain Eukaryota; kingdom Viridiplantae; phylum Streptophyta; class Pinopsida; order Pinales; family Pinaceae; genus Picea; species Picea engelmannii. Next base: position 221,131 of record ML777104.1, on the reverse strand, counting down.
AAAATGATTACTGCCACCCGAAAACAATTTTATTGGCCGGGATTGAAGAAGGACGTAGCCAAATATTTGGCCCAATGCATAGAATGCCAATAGGTTAAAGCAGAACATCGACACCCAGCAGGACTATTACACCCTTTACCCATCCCAGAATGGAAATGGGAAACCATCTCCATGGATTTTATCACTGGATTACCAACTTCAACCAAACAGAATGACGCCATTATGGTAGTGGTGGATAAACTGAGCAAGTCTGCTCATTTCATCCCCGTCAAATCGACTTGCAAGGCAATAGATATCGCACATGTATTCATGAAAGAGGTGTTCCGACTGCACGGCATGCCGAGAGAGATAGTATCTGACCGAGACACAAAATTCACTTCCAAATTCTAGAAATCACTGATGGCGGGTTTGGAGACCAAGTTGTTGTTTAGCATCGCCTATCACCCTCAAACCGATGGACAGATAGAAAGAGTAAATCAAATATTAGAAGATATGTTAAGGATGCATGTGATGCATCAACCTAGGAAATGGGAAGACTACCTGTCATTGGTAGAATTTGCCTACAACAACGGCAACCAAGCATCCTTAAAGATGAGTCCCTTCGAGGTCCTCTATGGTAGACAGTGTAATACTCCAGTCAGCTGGAGTAATCCTGTAAATAGGATTTCTATTGGACACGATATGTTGAAAGAAATGGAACAGCAAGTGACTCAGATAAAACAAAATCTGAAGGTCGCTCAGAGCCGACAGAAAAGCTACGTTGATCAAAAGAGAACTCCAAGAGAGTTCAAAATAGGAGACCATGTATATCTCAGAATTAAGCCAGAAGGAGCTCCCTGAAAATAAGAGCTTGTGCCAAATTGGCACCCCGGTATTGTGGACCCTTTGAGGTTCTAGATAGAGTGGGACCTGTAGCCTATCGGCGAGCACTTCCTCCCACAGTAAAAGCACATAATGTTTTCCATGTTTCATTATTAAAGAAATATGTACATGATGCTAATCATATAATTGACTGGTCTGTGATCCAGGTGGAACCAGAGGGAGAATTCCTGCCAGAACCCCAATGCATATTGGACAGAAGGGAAACCCGACTCCGAAACAGAACCATTGCACAGGTCAAGGTGCAGTGGAAACATTTTGGCCCAGATGAGGCTACATGGGAAATGGATAATGCCATGAGACAGGCATATCCGATTTTTTTTATTTATGTACATGTAATTCATGTTAGTAGCTAAGAACATCGAGGATGATGTTCCCTTTTAAGGGGGAGGGAATTGTAACACCCTGTTTCCCCCAGATTGTAAATATAACTGGACTGGCCAAGGACTATGGCAAACTCATAAGAATGAATATGTGATGTAAATGGACCTACAGGAAGAGGTCAATGAATGTGAATAATATTTTGAATTATTGCAAGACTATTGAGAGGGGATGTGTAGAAAAGAGACCACGATGGCGATGGAAGGCTCCTGAAAAGGTGGCGTTAACTTCCACCCTGAATGAATACCGTATTTGGACTCCACTAGCCCGGAGAACCAAAAGCAGCTCGTTGGCCCTGAAATTTAATGCCTTGCAGGCTGGTAGGTTGATGGCTTGATGAGGGATGGGGAGGTGAACCGTCGGTCTGTAGAGCCATCATGACTGACTAGCACGAGGGTAATCGTGCCACACACAACCTCGCGAGAGGATAAGGCATATGGATAATGATTAATAGGCATATGCTTATAATATAGGAATCCATGCATGACTTATAATAGAGGAAAGCCCAGAATAGATCTCTTGTAGAGATTCCCTTCTTGGAAAGGTTTGCCCAGTACCTGGAATATGAACTTGAAGGTGCAAGTCTCAATAACCCTGTACGAGGGGGGGAACGATCCTCTTAGGAACCCGAGATGGCAGCTTAGGGAAGGAATATCGAATCTATGGATGGGAGTACGTCGGGAATCCACAGTTTCCCCACGACCGTTAGATTAGCAGGAGAAGGTAGGGTGTTAAAAACCTTACCACCTGATTTTTCATGTGTCTCCACGGGTAATGAAGAGTGTAGGGTCGTTAGATATGAACAGATATCCCGACAGCCGTCAGATATGCGGAAGTTACGTGGAGGGTAAGACATCGTGGATAGGAGGAGAAATCAACGGTTAGGATTCGCAGAGGAAGATTGCGAAATCTCATCATCCGTTAGATCTCAGGAAAGTTGTGCAGGGTTTAAGTCCTAGTATGCAGACGAGGAGTCCCAGAAGATTCATTGGGATATCAGAGTCATCGGGGTTTGAAGGTCAAGAGAATCGAGACCTTGTAGGTCATGAAATTCCGAGAAAGGATCCTAGCCGTTGATCTGGGTAGGACACGCGTCAGACATCAGGACAGGAGTCGGGATTTAACCATCGGGGATTCCAGGAGTGAAGAGATCGTTGCATCAGGATTCGTGATCCGCGAAATCCCGATAAACTCAGAACCCTCCATCAGCAGGGACACGTGTCGGAAGATTCGAGGAAGTCGTGAATAGGAGAATCGGGGTTCCCGGAGGCAAGAACCTCTTGCATGTTGGAATCGCGATTCACGATATCTCGATGGGAGCTTTGAACCATCCATCGGTGAGGATGCATGGCAAGAGATCCTGAAGAGTCGGAGTTTGGATATCAGAGTTTTCGGAAGCAAGAAACTCTTGCAACTTGAAGTCGCGATCTACGATATCCCGACGGGAGTTTAAACCGTCCATCTGCAGGGACACGTGTCAGAGGATCCCTAGGATTCGGGGTTCGGCATTTTGGGGTTTCCAAAGACAAAGGAATTGTTGCATCAGAAATCCTCATTTCGCGATATCCGATATAGCGATGGGAAAGTGGTGACATGGAGGAATAAGTTCTCACGTGCCTCAGGGATCGGTATATCGGGGTTCTCGGTGACGAGAGAATTAGTGCCAGAGAAGTCCCGAAACTCCGAAACACGACGGCCCCACTGTAATAGTGTTGTAGTGGAGGACAGGTGTCACCCATATCGGGGATCGGGACTTGAAGAGTTTCATGAACTAGTGCAATAGGAATCGTGATATCCCGATACGCGATTTCCCAATCACCACAGGAGTGTGGGCCATAGGCGCCAGAGCGAAGGATAGGTTGCGTCGGGGATTTTTGAATCCTGAAATTCTTGGTATCCGGATTCGTGAACTCGCAACTCTGATACACCGAGGGAGGACAGGTGTCAAAGGGTCAACCCTCACAGGAGTCATGCCTAGTGGCATCGGGGATCAGAGGATCGGAGATCCTGAGAACGTAAGTTCTAAACACTTCAAATCCATGAAGTTTGAAACTCCGACAGAGGAAAGCACGTGGTCTCGTGGACTAGTAGGTCGCATGAGAACGGAGTTAGCCCCGGAGGGCTAATGTGGTAGGGGCACATCGGGGATCGGAGAATCGTGAGTTCTGAGGACTCGTGAATTACGACATTGGAAACCCTGAAACTCTGATAGGAGTAGCCTCGAAAGGAGGTTAGGCCACGGTCACAGGGGCAGTGGACCACATGCTTGGCCTGGGGAGCTAATGCATAAGGAGCGTGTCGGAATTTGGAGGATCACGAGTCTTGTGGGTGAATGAATTTTGACATTAGAACCCCCGTATCCCTGATGGGAGTTATGACTATGGTCATATACAGGAGGCCATGCAACCAAGATCTTAGGCTAGGAGGCTAACTGGCATTTAAGCGAGTCGGGATGGTTGAAAACAAAAGTCCTGACGGAAAGGGACATAAGACCACGGTTATGTACAGAGAGTCGGGTAGGTAAATAGAATACCTGTGACTCGGGGATTGGCATTTTGCTGCTACACACTCCGGGGATTCTCATTATTGAGAGATCAACCAATTTTTTTTTATTTATGGTAGTGGGTATGTTACAGCAGTAGTTTATCATTGGAAATGGTTTTGAAACTATGGAATAGAAAATAGAAGAAGAACGGATCTTGAGTGTGACAGATGAGGAGGGGGAAATGTAACACCCCAAGGCAACAAGCTCAAAACAGCCTATGGGGAGGAGAAGAACAACAAGTATGGTGAAAATGGAAAAAGAATTCCAAGAAAAAGATAATATTTTCACCACATATGAAAGGAAATCAAGAAAAATCCAACAAGTCCAAAAAGGAAAAATAAAAGAAAGTGATGATGAAGCACAACAAGCACAGTATGCACACATTCAGACTTTGGAGAAACAAAAAGAGGCAAGGAAAGCACAATCATTAGAAGATGATGATTTTGAAAAACAAGAGACTTCCACATATGAGAAAATGAGAGAAGAGGTGAAACAATTAATTGAAGACATGAAAGATGAAACTCAGTCACCACAGAAAGTAGAACAAATAGAAGAAATGGTTGGTGGGTCCACATCAGGGCTTGATCAGAAAGACAAGAAAATCAAAAAGATGAAGAAAAAGATCAAAGAAATAGAGGTCCTGGAAAGATATTTGAAAACAGTGTTGGATCATGTTGTCATTGATGCCAATGGTTTGATTGATTGATGTCATTGATTGATGTCAAGTGATGGATTTTTTGATAGCCTTGATTGATTGATGATTGATGAACAATGTATATGTATTATCTCGAATGATAATGATAGATTTCAAGTAGAATCCAATCGATGAAGATGGATCACTGAGTTTTCATTGATATGATGAAGGTGGATCAATGAGTTGTCATTGATACATGATGCATAGTTGTTGTATATGATGCAATGGTGGATTGATGTATAGATGACTCATTATTGTCTTATCATGATTGATAAGGTGCACAAATGGATGAACTCCAAAGTGGTCCTCTTATGGTGAAAGCCCTCACAGGAAGATGCTTTGCGGATTGAGTTATCCTAGAAGAATGGTTGGAGGACCCACGCTTGTATGTGGAATAATGAGATGAAAATAAATTAAATTGTTGGTGAAACTATCCTATATTGATAGTGCTTGTCATGTCATTTCCAGTGGTATGTGGAATGTCACATAACTCCTCATGGTTTGAGAGTTATGGCCTTACGAAGTTGGAGGACCCCCATGTGAAGGCTTGAAGCCCCCAAGGTCAAAGAAGTCAAAGTGACCTAAAAGAATAAATCATTATTTAAATGATAAAGTAAAGTGACAGAGTCAAGGTGGATTATTTAAATAATAAAGAGAAGTGACAAAATCAAGAAAGATTATTTAAATGATAAAGTAAGGTGAAAAAATCAAGAAGGAATATTTAAATGATAAAGTATTGGAGAACTTTCTATTTATGTAAAGTGGTTAACCCTAAAATAATGAAAATAGGTTGAGCAACCTAAAAATGAGTAAAGTGACCTAAAGGATGAAAGTATAAATAAGATAGCTATGGGCTCTTGTTAATCATCCTTTTTGGTGGATCAATGAAGAGATTCTTGTGAATATCTTTTGAAGTATTGATGGAGAGATTCTTGTGAGAGCATATCATTGGTGTGGATCTCTTGAGCATAATTGAAGATCTATTCTGAGGAAGAGAGTGAGAGGAGGATCTCATGGACACATCAAAGTTTCGGCAATGTCGGAGACCTTGACGGCAAAATTCTCGGAGCTTCAGAAACCCTAGTTTCTAAGGTATACGTGGGTTTTTTGTGTATAGGGTGCATATGCATTGAAGGTATACGTGGGATGATTGTGTACAGGGAGCGTATAGTGGATAAAATCAAGGAGATTTGTGTTTGAGCTGGTCCCAATCTCTTGGATGATGAGGCAAGTTCTATATCTTCATTCTATGGGCTCAGATCTATCACCGAGACATTGGTATGGTTACATTATTGTCTTGATGGATACTATTGTTTGATGTGTTGTGAATAATTAGGGCATTCTTAGCATGGATTCTATGATATGGTTCAGTTTGGATGATTTGGTTGATGGAGTGATCAATACTCTTTTGATTCAGTGGTGACATGATTACTATGGTATACTAGTTTTTTATACATGATTGAGAGAGCACTCATATTAATTTGTTGTGGAGCATGAGCAAGCTATTGGAGAGATTGGATGTGTTGTGACTGGCTGGTGATCAGATTGGACAGTCAGAGATAGAAGAGAATGATATATTGATTGCAGAGAATATGAGTTGATCTTGAAGGACAAACCCTAATAGCTTAGAAGGTATATGCAGGTTGTTGTATACACTAACCGCGTGCATACGTGGGTTGTAGTGAGCCAGGACACATGCACACACTGGTTGCACTACTGACAGGTCGCGTACCTGTTGACAAATTGATATATGTTGAGGATTTTTTCCTCATCTCAGTTGGTGTTGAGGGTGTAAGTTGATTCTTGCATTATAGAGCTGGTGCTCTTGTAGAGTTTTATTCTATTCAGTTGTTGTTGATAAACCCCCGGATTGTTGTCCATAATAAAAATAAAATTGTACATACATCTTGTGTTCTTTGTGTTCCTTGTGGTGATGACTTGTTGATGATATATTGTTGATATATGTTGCTGATATATGTTCACATCTAACTGGTAATAAATGAAAGAAATGGTTAATGAGTAAATGTTAAATGTTAACTAAGGAGTTTTGTGAAAAAGGGAAGTTTTGGGAAAAAGAGCCCCACACTCATTCATCCCCCCCCTCCCCCCCCCTAAGTGTGGTAGGTGTGTCCAAAAATTGGTATCAGAGTAGGCCTTCACTACAAGCCTTAACAAGCTTGAAGGAGATCTATAGACACACAAATGGATGATGAAGTTCCAATCCTTAATGAGGAAAACTATTCTACTTGGAGAGTAGAGATGAGATTACATTTGAAGACAATGGGAGCAGCAATTTGGAAGGCAGCCATTGGTGGATCAGTTTCATTGAAGAACAAGTCAAATTTTGCAGCTCAAAGGGAAGGAAAGAAGAATGATGCATTGGCTCTTAAGACCATTCTTAGTGGACTCTCAAGCCCGATCAAAGAGAGCATGGGACAATGCACTTCCGCCAAGGATCTATGGCTAAAGTTAGAGGAGACATATCAAAGCAAGAAGAAGAAGGAAAATATTGAATATCACTCCATCAAGATCACTAAAGGTAAAGAATCTCCAAAAACTCTTGAATGCATTATTTCTAAATGTGATTTTGAAAACATTTCAAGTGAAGATAAAGAATCAAGTGATGATAGCACAAAGGAAGATCTTGAAGACATTTCAAATGAAGGCAAAGAATTATGTGTTGATATTGGCAAAAATGAAGATAGTGAAGATATTTCAAATGAAGATAAAGAACCCTCAAAAACCCTTGATTGCAATGATGATGATGAATTTTTCTCTACAAGTGAAGAAGAAGATCTAGAAATAGTTTGTGTAAAGTTTGATGGTAATTATCCCATGAAAAGAATAGAAGGAAATCTATTAAAACTTCAAAAAGAAGTTGAAGAGGGTTTATATAGATATAGAAGTGATCATTATTATATAGACTATAACTATCTTTCAGATAACACTAAGAAGTTTTTAGGAGGAGTCTAAGGAACATCTTGAAGTTAAAAGAAATGATCAAGAATCAAGAAGAGAGCAATAAGACTCAATTAGAAGAAAAGGAAGAAGAGATCACAAGACTAAAGAATGGAAAACAAGATATAAATATAGATGATGAGATTAGAAAAAAATTTGAAACTATTGTTCATCTCAAGACCCAAATTGAAGAAGCCAAAAGAATAGAGGAACTATTGAAGATTCAAATAAATGAAAAGGAAGAGTCATGTTGTAAGTTAGAATGTGAAATTGTTGACCTTAGAAAGAAGGTGGAAGAGTCAAACAAATTCTTGAATAGCTCATGAATCTTGGATGAGATCTTGGAAAGTCAAAGATCATCATGTGATAAATCAGGTCTTGGATACAAAGGAGAAGATACACATGTTGAAGCAAGCACCTAAAATAAGCATGAGGTAAGTACATCAAATAAGAAAGACAATGTTGCAAAGAAACCATCTACACAAGGCAAATAAAATTTCAAAAGAACAAAGCAAGGAAGACATCAAGAAGCTATTCTTGGGACACCAAGACAAAGGTATGAAAGTATTTTTCATGGGTATTTTTATTCATGTAATGGATATGGCCACAAATATTTTGAATGTAGATCTTATGAAAGGAGATATAATGGAAGATTATATAACACCACAAGGTGTTGTATATGTGATCAAGTAGGACATATTGGTGTTCACTGTAACTCCATGAGATGTTACAGTTGTAGTGGATTTGGCCACAAATCCCAAGAGTGTTGGAACACAAGAAGAAATTCCATGATGAGGACTTCACATAGCATGGCTAGAAGAAGAAATGAAGTAAGAAAGGGAGACATATTTGAAAAGATGGATGCTCAGAGTTAAATTTATGAGGAGAAAGGTCATCTACAGAAGTGGGTGAAGAAGACAGAGCATCCATATCAGAATGAAAGACTGAAGGGAAGTTCAAAAGTGTCATCTACTGAGGCATACGCAGGTGAACATGGTGACAGACGCATACATACGTCGACTGACCTTGAATAGGTCACGTACATACACTCTCTGTTGTGCAGCAGGTCATGTATATGTGGTAAATCCTTGGGAAAAAGGCAATGCACATGGGTTGCATCTTGGTGTGATGGTATAACTCTTTGTTGCAGGGTATGACATTGTTTATTGCAGGTTCTGGCACTATTTGTTGCAGGTTTTCAAGGTTCTATGTTAGATCATGTAAGGTGACGATGTAAAATAAATCCTGGGTGCATGGCACTAACCCATGAGTATGGGTTGATGCTGATCTGTTGGGGTACATGGCTGGTACATATTTGAGTTTCATTGATATATCTTATGATGTATTATTGAAAGCATATGATGGATATCATGGTGCATGCATTTTGCATGTGGTTGGGATACGTATTGAGACATGTAGTTGGTGATAGTCATGTTGTACATCATTGGGGAGTCATATCTTGTTGATGCATGGTTGATATACTTGCTTGGTGCAAGTGATGATGCATGATGGTACACTCATAGATGGTATTTTTGATAGTTGCACATGGTTGGAATAATGGTAGATGCACATGTTGGCATATTGACTGAGGTATATAATTGATACATTCCATAGATGATATATTTTGGCACATTGCATGATGATGTTGTACATGGTTGATGTACATAGGTGTTGTGTATGATGAGCACACATTTTGTCACATGATGTATTTGGTTAATCTTTTTCTTCATGATGAATGGTATGGCACATGAGTTTGATGCATGAACATGTCCAAGGATCATTATATGGTAGCATATTGTTGATCTTGTAGAGAAGATAGAGGGAGACATATCCATAGGGGGAGTCATTCTTCTTCCCATGATTCTAGGAGGAGATATTTATCAGATGCATACCTAGAAAAGAGCCCTATATTGAAGAAAGAGCATAGAGGCATAATTCCATAAGGAGCGATGGTCACAGGGGGAGTATGTTCGATGTATCTTCAGCATTACATCAGAGTGATATCCCTTGTTCAAAAGGGGAGATATTATTCAGTGGCAACAAGATAGGGGGAGCAGCCCCAAGAGGAGAATGGCCCTTTTCCATTGATGTCAAAGGGGGAGAGATAGTCACATTGATGTGATTATTGATTGGGAGAGATAGTCACATTGACTATTGCTGATATGATTAATGTTTACTAATAGGAAGAGATAGTCATATTGATATGATTGATGACTATTGATGTAGAGCATGCCTTGTCTACATATTTGACATCATAATTGGTAATTGTTGTTGACATCAATGTTGGTATTTCCATCAATGCCAAAGGGGGAGATTGTTGGATCATGTTGTCATTAATGCCAATGGTTTGATTGATTGATGTCATTGATTGATGTCAAGTGATTGATTGATGTCAATTGATGGATTTTTTTATAGCCTTGATTGATTGATGAATGATGAACAATGTATATTTATTTTCCTTGATGAGAATGATAGATGTCAAGTAGAAACCAATTGATGAAGATGGATCAATGAGTTGTCATTGATATGATGAAGGTGGATCAATGAGTTGTCATTGATATGATGAAGGTGGATCAATGAGTTGTCATTGATACATGATGCGTAGTTGGTGTATATGATGCAGTGGTGGATTGATGTATAGATGAATAATTATTGTCTTATCATGATTGATAAGGTGCACAAATGGATGAACTCCAAAGTGGTCCTGATGCAGGAGCATCGCGACTACCAAAGCAAGCGTGGAGCCAGCACATGTGTTTTTTTAAACACATGACATATAAGCTTGAGAACTCTTTTGAATTTTCATTAAAGATGAAGCATCGTACCCTTCAATAAAACATTTATGAAGGAGAACATGTTGTATTGTATCAGACCTCGAGCCTTACGCTCTTGTCTGAAGTAGATAGGAGGCATTTACTTTAGTTAATGCAGGTAGATAGGATTTATTTCTAGATTAGACAGTTTAGAGTTCGAGAGGGAAAACGGATATAGACACCCTCCTTTGTACATTGTAACATTATCAAGAATTAATGAGCAAGGAGAGAAGAGAAGCAGAGAAAATTGTGAAAGAACACCCATGTATAGGCATTTGAATTAATAGAAGAAAGTTCTGATTCAAACTCATGTCTGGTGTTGTTTCTCTGTGTATATTGTTCATGTGCGTATGAATGTTTGTTTCTTGATATGCATTTGCTTTATATATGTTGTGCATGTGATTTCATGTTTGAAACTGAAGTCTGAAGGGGAGATGGAATGAGTTTCAATTGTTTCTCTGTCTGAGCCAGGAGATTCCTGCAAGGTGTGTAGTTGAATTCATCTGTGAGGAGTGCGTTGATGAAGGCTCAGCAGTTTGACTTTGTTCTCATTCACCCAGAAGTGGAAATAGGTTGTTGAAGCCATGCAAGGAGTGCACAGGCTGAAGAAGAAGTCTCAGTTGTAAATCTGAGCGAAGGAAGTTGGATACTGCTGCTGCAGGAAGTGCGCAGAGTCTGAAAGATTCAATACTTGAGAGTTGTTGAACGCCGAGCGCAAGGAATGCGCATAAATTTCCTTGAAAGAGTCAGAGTGGAAAAGCTCGGGAGGTATAGCACCTTCGTGATATCGTTGAAAGGGAGCACAGGAGATTTTTGTCGAGGAAGGTTCGAGCAGGAGTTGCAAGCGTAGGCTTGGAGAGTAAGTCTTGAGAAGAAACACTTAGTCATTTCAGAGAAATTCTCACGGAGGAGAATTGACGGTCAGGATTCGTCGAGGGAACTAGCAAAGTCCCTTAGACCGTTAGATCTCAAGAGAGCTGCGCCAGTTTTAAGCCTGAAGGAGCAGAGGAAGATCCCGGAGATTCGGAGTTCGGGATATCGGGGTTTTCGTGATCGTGAAACTCTTGTAGAAAGGAATCGTGATCCGCGATTTCCCAAAATGATCTTAGTCGTTGATCTCGGTGAGACACGTGTCAAGAGGCAGAGGAGTTAGTGGAACTCAGCTTGTCGGATAATCGGAAATTCTGGAGCCAAGGGTCTTGTGTATGAATTCGTGATTAGTGAATTCCCGACAGGATCAGGGTCGTCGATCACAGCAGGGATACGTGGCGCGAGATCCCGGGGAGTCGGGGTTCGGCATTTCAGGGTTCTCGCATACAACAGAATCGTAGCAGGAAAAACCACGATTTCGCGAAACGCGATGGTCCCACAGTCACACCATTTTGGTGGAGGACAAGTGTCGGGAGGTCAGCCTTGTAGGGAGACGACAACAGGTGGCATCGACATATCATGAGCTCAGAGGTTCACGAGTTGGAGCCGTGGAGATTCGCATCAAGGTTTGCGAGGTCGCGAAAGGCGATATCTTGGAAACCATCGTTTAGCGTGTGGGATCGCGAGAATGAGTGGAAGACAGGTGGCATCGGGGATCGGAGAATCGATAATTTCGAGGGTGAGAGTTCTACGCATATCATTTCCGCGAAGTCTGAAACTCTGACTAGGGAGAAGGACGTGATCCCGTGGACCGGCAGGTCATATGCGGGAAGGGTTAGCTGGGAGGAGCTTAGAAGAGGAGGAAGGCGCCATCGCAATTTCGGGAGTTGGGGATCCGTAGTGCCCAAGAACTACGACATCGCATATGCCGATTTCCCAATGGGGAAATCCCCGACAAGAATAGAAAAGTGTTGACATCGAGACCCATCGGGTTTCGGGGTTTTGTGTAGCACGAGGAACATGCCCACGAGTTTTGCGATAACGCGAAACCCGATTTCCCGATAAGGCAAAAGGGAGATCACGAAGAGAGTTCTGTGGGTATTGAGAGGTCCTGATAAGGGATTTGAGGAGCGGTTCAGCTCTTCGAGCCTAGGGAGAAGAAGGTCCTGGTGGAAGTGGTCGTGCCAGTGAGGGTGCGGTCTACGTCAGAGTGGTATCAGAATGAGTTTCTTGTCTGTATATTTTAGGCAAGAGGAAGAAGAAGAGAAGGAGCTTCTTGATACATATCAAAGCAGGAATTCTTTGTTTTCTGTAGCAGAGAAGAAAAGGAAATTTCACCATGCCGCCCAGAAGAGAAAGACAGTCACCTGAACCCGAGGATAGGGAGATGAGAAGAAGGGGCAGACAAGTAGCTAATCCAGAAATGGAGAGGCAAATACGAGATCTTCAAGCGAGGCTGGAAGATATGGAGGCAATGCAGAGATGCACAGCTAGTGTGGGAGATTTGAGTGACTCCGAAGGTGAAGTTGAAGCCGAGACACAAGAAGAAGTTGCAACTAAAGATGCAGCCAATGAGCGGTTGATTAAAGCCATTTCTAGGATGAGTTCCAAGACAAAAATGGACATTCCAACTTATGAAGGTAATTTGGATGCATAAGATCTATTGGATTGGATTAGAGCTCTTGACACCTACTTCGATTATGAGGATATCAAAGAGGATAAGAAGGTAAGGCATGATGTCACGAAATTGAAAGGACATGCAGCATTATGGTGGGACGAGCTTCAAGAAGACAGACGTTCCAAAGGCAAGAAAAAGATTAAAAACTGGGATCGAATGATTGCGAAGATGAAGGCAAAGTTCATCCCAAGGGACTATCGGATCACACTGTTCAGGAGAATGCAGAACCTGAGACAGAAGTTGATGACGGTGAAGGAGTATACCGAAGAATTTTACAAGCTCAATATCAGAGTAGGTCATCGGGAGAGCGATGATGAAAAAGTTTCCAGGTATATGAACGGCTTAAGATATGATATCCAGGATGAGATGAGTATGATGACCATCCGAATGGTGGAAGATGTGTATCAGATGACGTTGAAAGCTGAGGAAAAGCTAAGCCGTAAGCCAACACAGTGAGGGCGAGGTAAGAGCTAGCCGAGAGGTAAATCAGTTGCCCAAGACAGGTTCTAGAAATCCAAGGATGACTGGAAGAAGCCTCAGGCAAGGACAGAAAGAGGTGGAAGCTCACAGCGAGGCCAATACACTGAACAGCGAGGACAGCACGCTAAACAGGGTGGAGGATATGCAGACACCAATACCATTCCTCGTACCCTAGGTAGAGGAAGAGGCCAAGGTGGAGTCATCACATGCTATACGTGTGGAAAAAATGGCCATAAATCCTTTGAATGTCCAGATAAGAAGAAGGACAGAGGAGAAGCGCACATCGCCGAGGCACAAAGGCAAGACACGGAAGTAGAAGACGCAGAAGACGGAAGATCGTTGATGATGTGTAAAGTTCTCTTAACACCCGAGAAGAAGGTGGAGGACACAGTTCAAAGGAACAGACTTTTCAGAACCACATGCAAGACCAAAGACAGTTAATGCAAAGTTATTGTGGACAGTGGTAGCACCGATAATCTCATTTCAACCGAGATGGTGGAGAAACTAGAGCTTGAGACAACTGATCACCCGAGTCCATACAAAGTTTCATGGCTACAGAAGGGACATCAGGTGAGTGTCACTAAATAGTGCTTAGTTGACATTAAAATAGGGGGATATAATGACAAAATTTTATGTGATGTCATTCTTATGGATGTTTGCCATTTACTGCTGGGAAGACCATGGAAGTATGATAGGAACGTGATCCATGATGGGAAAATGAATACGTACACTTTGGAAAAGAATGGGAGAACACACATGTTACTTCCGATAAAAGATAAGGAGGTAAAGCCGGAAGTGAACAACAGGGTACTTCTCATGAGTGGGAAGGAGCTTCTTACAGAAGTTAAGAAGAAAGAAGATCCACAATTGTTTGTGGTCAGAAAACCCAAAATCATTTTGACCAGCACAAGAGTGGACGATTTGCCGGAAGAAATTCAGGAACTGCTGGAAGAGTTTGCTGATATAGTGGTGGACGAATTACCTCATTTGTTGCCGCCAATGAGGAGCGTAAGTCACCACATAGACCTTGTACCGGGAGCTAGTTTGCCAAATAAAGTTGCGTACAAGTTGATGCCTCAGGAGAACGAGGAGGTTAAGAAGTAGGTTCAGGAACTGTTGGATAAAGGACTGGTCAGGGAAATTTTGAGTCTGTGTGTCGTTCCAATGGTACTCAGCCCAAAGAAAGATGGAGGCTGGAGAATGTGCACCGATTCCAGAGCCATTAACAAGATCACCATCAGGTACAGGTTCCCATTGCCAAGAATGGATGACTTGATGGACTGTTTAAGTGGAGCCAAATTTTTTTCAAAGGTCGATTTGAAAAGCGGATACCATCAAATTCGCATGAGGGAAGGCGATGAGTGGAAGACAGCCTTCAAAACTAACGAAGGGTTGTACGAATGGCTAGTCATTCTGTTTGGCTTGACGAATGCACCAAGTACATTCATGAGATTAATTAACGAAGTGCTGAAAGAATTCATAGGTAAGTTTGTCATTGTTTAGCTAGATGACATATTGATTTTCAGCAAAACTAAGGCAGAACATCTGAAGCATTTAGTTGTAGTAATGAAGAAGCTACAGCAAGAGAAGTTGTTGATCAATGTAAGGAAATCTTCATTTATGAAGACAGAACTCATTTACTTGGGGTTTGTCATATCGGAAAATGAATTGAAGATGGATCCAAGTAAAGTGGAGGTAATTAATAATTGGCCATCACCAAGAAATGTTTTCGAGGTGAGAAGTTTTCATGGACTGGCGAGTTTCTACAAGAAATTCATCCGAAATTTTAGCGGAATCAGCGCAGCGATGATGGACACAGTCAGGAAAAGACATAAATATTTTCATTGGACTGAAGAGGCTGAGAAAATCTTCAATCTGTTGAAGCGTAAGATCACAGAGCAACCGGTGTTGGTGTTGCCAGATTTCCGAAAGACGTTCCAGGTGAAATGTGATGCGAGTGGCTTTGCCATAGGAGCGGTCTTGAGCCAGGATGACAGACCAATTCCTTATTTCAGTGAGAAGCTGAATGAGGCAAAGGAAAAATACTCCACATATGATAAAGAATTTTATGCCATCATATAGGCATTGAAAAAATGGAGACACTATTTGATTCCAAGGGAATTCATTTTATATAGTGATAATCATGCATTGTAGTATGTAACTCAGCAGGAGAAATTTAATCAGAGGCATGTTAAATGGGTAGAATACATGTAGAATTTTACATTCATTATCAAACATATTTCGGGTACTGCTAACAAAGTGGTTGATGCTTTGAGCAGGAAATGTTTGTTTTTGCAGGAGTTCAAAGTCAAGACTTTAGGCTTTGATGATCTCAAGGAGATGTATGCAGGTGATGTAGATTTTGCAGAGGCGTATGGAGCAGCTGAGAACCCAGTTCTCAGAGATAGAAGTCAATGGATAGATTACATGATCCAAGATGGATTGTTGTTCAGGGGAAATCAATTGTGTATTCCAAATTGCTCCATGAGGGAGAACTTGTTGAAAGAAAAGCACAGCGGAGGCTTAGCAGGGCACTTTGGCCATGACAAAACATTCACGAAGCTGAGCGAGTCATACTTTTGGCCAGGGATGCGGTCAGAAGTTAAAAGGTTTGTTGACAGATGTAGGATTTGCCAACATTCTAAGGGCAGAAAGCAGAATGCAGGTCTTTATCAGCCATTGCCCATACCAGAAAGGCCATGGGAGGCGATCAGCATGGATTTCATATTGGGATTGCCAAGGACGCAAAGAGCACATGATTCCATCTTTGTGGTGGTTGACAGGTTTTCAAAGATGGCACATTTTATCCTATGTCAGAAGACCAGCGATGCGACTGACATCGCAAATTTATTTTTCAAAGAGGTTGTTAGACTTCATGGACTGCCGAAAAGCATAGTTTCGGACAGGGATACCAAATTCATTGGACATTTCTGGAGGACACTCTGGAAGAATATGGGAACTAACTTAATGTTTAGTTCTTCCTATCATCCACAGACAGATGGGCAGACAGAAGTGGTCAACAGAAGTCTAGGGGACTTGCTGAGGAGTTTAGTGATGGAGCACCACAGCAGCTGGGATAGCGTATTTCCACAGGAAGAATTCACCTACAATGATTCGGTGAATCGAAGCACAGCCATTTGAGATAGTATACGGCAGATAGCCAAAAGGTGTTTCGGATTTGAGGGATTAGGAACAAATAATGACTCAGAGCGCAAGCGCTGAAGAATTTGCTGAGGTGGTGAGGGAACTTCACAGCAGGGTGAAGTAGCGACTGACAAAATCAAACCAGGAATATAAGCGCAGAGCGGATCAGCATCGGAGACAACTTCAATTTGAGGTTGGCGATATGGTTCTGGCACATCTGAGGAAAGAAAGGTTCCCAAGGGGAACATACAACAAGTTGAAAATGAAGAAAATTGGACCATGCAGAGTCTTAAAGAAATTGGGAGAAAATGCTTATGAGATTGAATTGCCGGATGAGATTGGAATATCTCCGACATTCAATGTCTCAGACCTATATCTATATAAGGCTGAGGAAGCAGGAGCTGGAAGTGATGAACAACCAGAAATTTAGTGGCAGAAGCAGATGCCGATTGCAGAGAAGCCACAGATGGAGCGTATACTTGACAAAAGGGTTAGAAAAAGACCAGGCGAAAGCAGTATTTTGAGTATCTGGTCAAATGGAAAAATCATCCAGTGGAAGATGCCAGCTGGGAGACAGAAGCAGTGATTCAGAAGCATGGATAGACTATGCAGGAGCTCATGGACAGGAGCCCATGAAATCTTTCAAGCAGGGAAGTATGATGCAGGAGCATCGCGACTACCAAAGCAAGTGTGGAGCCAGCGCATGTGTTTTTTTAAACACATGACATATAAGCTTGAGAACTCTTTTGAATTTTCATTAAAGATGAAGCGCCATACCCTTCAATAAAACATTTATGAAGGAGCGCCTGTTGTATTGTATCAGACCTCGAGCCTTACGCTCTTGTCTGAAGTAGATAGGAGGCATTTACTTTAGTTAATGCAGGTAGATAGGATTTATTTCTAGATTAGACAGTTTAGAGTTCGAGAGGGAAAATGGATATAGACACCCTCCTTTGTACATTGTAACATTATCAAGAATTCATGATCAAGGAGAGAAGAGAAGCAGAGAAAATTGTGAAAGAACACCCATGTATAGGCATTTGAATTAATAGAAGAAAGTTCTGATTCAAAATCATGTCTAGTGTTGTTTCTCTGTGTATATTGTTCATGTGCATATGAATGTTTGTTTCTTGATATGCATTTTCTTTATATATGTTGTGCATGTGATTTCATGTTTGAAACTGAAGTCTGAAGGGGAGATGGAATGAGTTTCAATTGTTTCTCTATCTGAGCCAGGAGATTCCTGCAAGGTGTGTAGTTGAATTCATCCACGAGGAGTGCGTTGATGAAGGCTCAGCAGTTTGACTTTGTTCTCATTCACCCAGAAGTGGAAATAGGTTGTTGAATCCGTGCAGGGAGTGCGCAGGCTGAAGAAGAAGTCTCAGTTGTAAATCTGAGCAAAGGAAGTTGGAGACTGTTGCTGCAGGAAGTGCGCAGAGTCTGAAAGATTCAATACTTGAGAGTTGTTGAACGCTGAGCACAAGGAGTGCGCATAAATTTCCTTGAAAGAGTCAGAGTGGAAAAGCTCAGGAGGTATAGCACCTTTGTGATATCATTGAAAGGGAGCACAGGATATTTGTGTCGAGGAAGGTTCGAGCAGGAGTTGCAAGTGCAGGCTTGGAGAGTAAGTCTTGAGAAGAAACACTTAGTCATTTCAGAGAAATTCTCACGGAGGAGAATTGACGGTCAGGATTCGCCGAGGGAACCAGCGAAGTCTCGTCGACCATTAGATCTCAAGAGAGTTGCGTCGGTTTTAAGCCTGAAGGAGCAGAGGAAGATCACAGAGATTCGGAGTTCGGGATATCGAGGTTTTGGTGATCGTGAAACTCTTGTAGAAAGGAATCGTGATCCGCAATTTCCCGAAAGGATCTTAGCCGTTGATCTCGGTGAGACACGTGTCAAGAGGCAGAGGAGTCAGTGGAACTCGGCTCATCGGATAATCAAAACTTCTAGAGCCAAGGGTCTTGTGTATGAATTCGTGATTAGTGAATTCCCGACAGGATCAGGGTCGTCGATCACAGCAGGGATACGTGGCGCGAGATCCCGGGGAGTCGGGGTTCGACATTTCAGGGTTCTCGCATACAATGGAATCGTAGTAGGAAAAACTGTGATTTCATGAAACGTGACGGTCCCACAGTCACACCATTTTGGTGGAGGAGAGGTGTTGGGAGGTCAGCCTTGTAGGGAGACGGTGACAAGTGCCATCGGCATATCGTGAGCTCGGAGGTTTGCGAGTTGGAGCCGTGGAGATTCGCATCAAGGTTTGCAAGGTCGCGAAAGGTGATATC
Organism: Picea engelmannii; assembly: GCA_009831015.1. Classification (NCBI taxonomy): domain Eukaryota; kingdom Viridiplantae; phylum Streptophyta; class Pinopsida; order Pinales; family Pinaceae; genus Picea; species Picea engelmannii. The sequence goes on along the minus strand of ML777104.1, from coordinate 202,401 downwards.
TTGGCAACCATCATTTAGTGTGTGGGATCGCGAGAACGAGTGGAAGACAGGTGGCATCAGGGATCGGAGAATCAGGAATTTCGAGGGCGCGAGTTCCGCGCATATCATTTCCGCGAAGTCCGAAACTCTGACTAGGGAGAAGGATGTGGTCCCGTGGACTAGCAGGTCATATGCGGGAAGGGTTAGCTGGGAGGAGCTTAGAAGAGGAGGAAGGTGCCATCTTAATTTTAGGAGTCGGGGATCCGTAGTGCCCGAGAACTACGACATCGCATATGTCGATTTCCCGATAGGGAAATCCCCGACAAGAATAGAAAAGTGTTGACATCGAGACCCATCGGGTTTTGGGGTTTTGTGTAGCACGAGGAATGTGCCCACGAGTTTTTCGATAACACGAAACCTGATTTCCTGATAAGTCAAAAGGGAGATCGTAGAGAGAGTTCTGTGGGTATTGAGAGGTCCCGATAAGGGATTTGAGGAGCGGTTCATCTCTTCGGGCCTAGGGAGAAGAAGGTCCTGGTGGAAGCGGTCTTGCCAGTGAGGGTACGGTCTGTGTCAGGTCCCCTTATGGTGAAATCCCTCATGGGAAGATGATTTGCGGATTGATTTATCCTAGAAGAATGGTTGGAGGACCCACGCTTGTATGTGGAATAATGAGATGAAGATAAATTAATTTTTTGGTGAAACTATCATAGATGGATAGTGCTTGTCATGCCATTTCCAGTGGTATGTCTAATGTCACATAAATCCTCATGGTTTGAGAGTTATGGCCTTACGAAGTTGGACGAACCCCATATAAAGGCTTGAAGCCCCCAAGGTCAAAGAAGTCAAAGTGACCTAAAAGAAGAAATCATTATTTCAATGATAAAGTAAAGTGACTGAGTCAAGGTGGATTATTTAAATAATAAACAGAAGTGACAAAATCAAGAAAGAATATTTAAATGATAAAGTAAGGTGACGAAATCAAGAAGGAATATTTAAATGATAAAGTATTGGAGAACTTTATATTTATGGAAAGTGGTTAACCCTAAAATAAGGAAAATAGGTTAAGCAACCTAAAAATGGGTAAAGTAACCTAGAGGATGAAAGTATAAATAAGATAGCTATGGACTCTTGTTAATCATCCTTTTTGGTGGATCAATGGAGAGCTTCTTGTGAATATATTTTGGAGTATTGATGGAGAGCTTCTTGTGAGAGCATCTTATTGGTGTGGATCTCTTGAGCATGATTGAAGATATATTTTAAGGAAGAGAGAGAGAGGAGGATCTCATGGATGCATCAAATTTTCAGCAAAGTCAGAGATCTTGACAGCAAAATTCTCAGAGCTTCAAAAACCCTTGTTTCTGAGGTATACGCGGGCTATCTGTGTATAAGGTGTGTATGCATTGAAGGTATGCGTGGGATGACTGTGTACAGGGAGCGTATAGTGGATAAAATCATGGATATTTGTGTTTGAGCTAGTTCCAAGCTCTTGGATGATGAGGTAGGTTCCAGATATGCATTCTATGGGCTCAAATCTATCACTAAGACACTAGTATGGTTACATTATTGTCTTGATGGATACTATTGTTTGATGTGTTGTGAATTCTTAGGGAATTCTTGGTATGGATTATATGATATGGTTCAGTTTGGATGATTTGGTTAATGGAGTGATCAGTACTCTTGTGATTTAGTGGTGACATGATTGCTATGGTATACTAGTTGTTTATACATGATTGAGTGAGCACTCATATTAATTTGTTGTGGAGAATGAGCAAGCTATTGGAGAGCTTGGATGTGTTGTGACTGGTTGGTGGTCAGATTAATGGACATTCAAAGATATAAGAGAATGATATATTGATTGCATAGAATCTGAGTTGATCTTGAAGGACAAACCCTAACATATCAGAAGGTATACGTAGGTTGTTGTATACACTGACCACGTGCATACGCAAGCTGTAGTGAGCTAGGGCGCGTGCACACACTGGCTGCACTACTGACAGGTCGCGTACATGTTGACAGATTGATATCTGTTGAGGATTGTTGCCTCATCTCAGTTGGTGTTTAGGGTGTAAGTTGAGTCTTTCATTATAGAGCCGGTGCTCTTGTAGATTTATACTCTATTCAGTTGTTGTTGATAAACCCTTAGATTGTTGTCCATAATAAAAAGAAAATTGTACATACATCTTGTGTTCTTTGTGTTCCTTGTGGTGATGACTTGTTGATGATATATTGTTGATATATGTTCACATCTAACTGGTTATAAATGACAACAATGTTTAATGAGTAAATTTTAAATGTCGACTA
>ML777104.1:178861-190159 GCA_009831015.1 Picea engelmannii | reverse complement strand
ATGTCTTTCATAATGGCATGCAAACCTCGATATGTGCAAGGTAAAATATTTGACGATGGTAACAAAAATTCACCTAACAATCTACAACATAACAAATAACTAGTTAATGTAAGAATATTAATCGTAAAAATTGCATTCTTATTGTACACATTAATTAACACTAAAAACAAATAGAAAAAAATCAACATTTATGTATAATATGAGATGAAACATATTACATACCTTAGTATATGTGTCATACAAGTGTTCGACAAATTATTCATAACCTTTAAGTTCACTAGCATCAATGTAGCAGAGAGAATAGTTTCTCTTGATCCTTCATAAAGTCGTTTATTTTCCTTTTCTAATAGAGGTTCATCATAAATACTAGGATTTTCCCCATCCTCATCCGGCTGCGAAAACAAATCTTAGATCATTTGATTTGTCCCATCATCTTCTTCCATGGGATCATTAACTTGATTTGTCCCATCATCTTCTTCGATGAGATTCTCGTTTTCTTGGTCATGATGATGTTCCTCAGCTTGTACAACATCATTTCTACTAATACTTGGTGCAATATTTTGTGGAAAGTTAGAGGGAAACTCTAACTTTATAATTAGAAACAATCATGCAAAATTAGTGTATACTATGCCAAACATTCAAACAATATATATACATATATATATATATATATATATATATATATAATTTTATATAAAATTGAAAAAATATTAAAATACAATGAATATATAGCTAATTACCAAGGGACGATATTCATTCGATCCGTCATCAATGTGCCCATATTTCCTACAATGTTTTGTAGTTGTTGCTATTAAAATTCTTACGGGACGTCTGAGGCAACATTTTTTACAAGGGCAATAACATCTACCATCACCCTTTTCACCCACTTTACTTTTTTCCCCACCTCTAACAACATTCTGCGACATTCCTCCGCACAAAAATCTTTCGAAACTGTCTTTGTTATAACAATGTTGTCACAACATCTTTAAATCGACAAATATTTATAGTCCAATTTTAGGTCATGATCATCGAAATTGCGACGATAGTGACCTAAAAATATTTCTTTTTTTTACCTATTTATTTGTCATTTTTAACGGTCATTTTTAACGTTGGGCCAGTCGTCGCTCTTGCGAAAAACATTGACCATATTAATTTAAACAAACTAGGTGTGTCGCTCTTGCGATGAACATTGACCATATTAATTTAGTCAAATTACATGTTTTGAGATAGCGAAGAATACGGGGTGGATTTAGAAAAATTGAACTTTTTCTCTTACATGTTGCGACGAAAGAGTACTTTTGTCGCAAGTGGTCATCGCAAATTTTTCAATATGTAGTAGTGAAAGCATGTGAGAAGAAATACATTGATACAGGCAGAGCAGAGTAGTGTAGCAAAACAGTGATGATTTTGGTAAGCCATTGATAAATGATGTATCAATGTGATAAATTTAAGAAAGCAAAGACTTATATTTCAGGGTGGTAGGGAGGTGGTAGGGAGGAATGTTGTCCTCAGAAGTTTCAAGTGGGTGCTTGAACATAGGGAGTTGTAGCTTCCATCTGGTTGAAGCTAGAAAAACCAGGGTGGTAGGGTGGTGCAAGGAAGAAATATTTTTCTCTGTTATACAGGTTGGTGTCTGTGTGACTGGAATTTGGTGCTTCCATCCAGTTGGTGTTGGAACACTTAGGGAGTTGGTGCTTCCTTCTAGTGGGTTCTAGAGAAACCAGAGAGTTGGTGCTCTCAGCAAGTTTTTGCTTGTAAAACAAAGGTTATAGCCTCAAGAGGAGTTGGAGCTCATAAGAATGATAATGTACAGAAAATAAATATTACTTATCATATCAAGAAGAAGAGGTTTTTTCCTTTATGGGTTTCCTCAGGAAATATCTGTCTCTGTATATTTCATGTTGGTGATTGATGTTGAATATTATATTTCTTACTCCCATGCATTATTGTGATCGACATTGAGTGTTATGTAAAGAGTTTAAAATAGGCATAATTGTTTAAGCACAGTAACAACTGATTCACCCCCCCCACCTCAATTGTCCAACACTATCCTCTGTAATTAAGTAGCATCACCAATTTATAAAAACATATACACACTTAGGCATTTATCTTAACTGTTGCAAAGATATTGTTAGGGTCCTAACCCACACATAGGTAGAGAAATATATTCGGATGTAATAAAGGTAAATATTAATAAGGCCTTTCAATAAAATAGAATAAGGCGAATGTAAGAAGACCTAATAGAAGCTTCCGCTTCTAGAACGATCTTCCTCTAGATGCTTCTCTTGATAGACATATTTAGTATAAATAAGGGTCGAGGGTATGAAAACCCTAGCTTGGAGATTATTGTAACAGAGCGCTTCTTGATTGGAGGTTACCCCCTCGAAGAGGCCCGTGAACATTGCTTTATGAATCAAAGTGTTATTTATGTTGTTGTTCTTATATCATTTTTGTGTTATTGTGGAGATTATGCTGGTTATATTACTGCTATTCTGCCATTTCTAGCATTTTATTTCTATTCTGCATACTTATTATATCTAGTATATTACAAGTGGTATCAAAGAACTTTCCTTGGCAGAAATTGTGGGAAAACAAATTTCAAGGTAGAGACGTATTCCGTCGTCTTTAAGCCACAGAGATCTGTCATTACATGCATAAACCCATGGTTGAGGGATTCATACACGCAGGAAATACAAGTGGTTTTTAAGTGCACATCTGTTGGCCACCCTTGTAACCCCTGTTGGTACCCCTTCGAGTGGTAGCGCATCAGATAGCACCTATGTATGGATTAGCCTAGATTTCCTGAAGCCCTCTTTAGATAAACCGATTGGTCGCCTGACTACTATAGTGCCACCGAGAACAGCACTTGGGAAGATACTCTCTAGTACCTGGGTAGTCGGGTAGTACGGCTAAGGGTACAATCTATCCTCCTTAGTTAGTTCCCTGAGATATTGGGTTGAGTACTATTGTTGGACCCCACACGTATATCAGAGAGCTATAGCACAGGGCAAACCCTTATCTATAGAACCCTTGAATACCTAACCCTTGGGGGACAGAAACATAAAAAAATTAAAACAGACAAGATTTGTTGTCGCGCAACTATGTTTGGGTTGTCAAATCACTACACTCTTCTTATTGGTTAAGCATTTGGGGATTTCAACGCTGCAATATTCTTCAGATCGGAGTATAACTCCGCAGGTGTTAAAAAAAAAGTCTGGAAATTTTTTCACCATTATTTGAGACCTATTACATTGGATTCATCTCTTTGCCCTTATCACATTCATCCATATCATTTTTCGGCAAAATTTTTGACCCTGCCTGCCCCTTTTCAATTCACCCATCCTCATGGCCCATACCCATAGCCAAGACCTGGAAGCTCACTTCAACACCTTGCAATCTGGTCTCCTCGAGACCCAAAAAGAAGTAAAACAACTCAGTGCCAATGTTGCCTCCATCGATACAACCATCAATACAACCATGCAGTCCTCAATGGAGGAAGTCAAACAAGAACTGACCACCCAGCTTGAATCTGTCTTTGCATCACTCTACACCAAATTGAAGATCCCTACAGATGACCCTTTCTCTGACGCACCTCCAAAGACTGAAGGTGAACATTCCTCACATTCCCGTACCTTTCAACACCATCACTTTCAACGTGACCTACGCCTTCCGCGGGTGGATGTGACCAAATGTTATGGCTCAGACCCCACTAGTTGGGTAACCCAAATGGAACATTATTTCTCTTTATACGGCATTACAGATGACTTGGCCAAACTCCAGTATAGTGTTCTCCATCTAGATCAAGAACGTTGGCAATGGTGGCAATGGAGAAAAACTTCCTGTCAAGGGTATATTGCTTGGACCCAATTTGTGACTGAGCCTTATGAACACTTTAACACTAACACCAACCATTTGGGTTGTTTGACAAAGTTGAAACAATCAGGAATAGTAGAAGACTTCATAGCTTCCTTTCAGCACTTGGCTTTTCGAACAGAGTGCATGACTGATGCTTTCTTTTGAGAGTGTTTTATCAGTGGCCTCAAGGAGGAGATTTGGGCCCATGTCCTCATGGCTTGACCCTCGATTTGGGTGGAGGCTACTAAAAGAGATAAAGAAGCACAACAGGTTGTATCCTCTCAAAACCGAAAACCCTCCTTTATCCCTTGCCCTAAACTTGTAAATCCCACTACTCCCTACACCCCATTAAAGATCCAAAAATTGACCAGGGTTGAAATGGTTGAACGCCAACTCAAAGGCCTTTGTTATAATTGTGATGACAAATATTTCCTGGCCCACAAATGTAAGGAACAAAATATTTTTATGGCCATCTCTAAGGATATTTCAGAAGTGGATGTTGAAACTCCCCTTGTGTCTGAGTCACCTGAAATCACTGACATAACGCCTCCCTCAGACCCTCCTGAAGTGGAACCGGTCATTTCCCTCAATTCTCTCACTGGCTTCTCCACTCCCTAAACCCTCAACTTAATCGGTTGCATTAAGCATCGGAAGGTCATCATTCTGGTTGATAGTGGAAGCACCCATAATTTTATTCATCATCGCATTGCCCAAGAAACTCATTGCTACATCCATGCCATCAACAATTTCCAAATCATGATTGCTAATGGTGGTTCAATGAAATGTGGAGGGCGCTATGAAAATGTTCGTCTCCAAATCGGTGACTACCACCTAAAATCCCATATGTTTTCTATCGACATGGGCGGCTATGACATTGTGTTGGGTGCAGATTGGCTAAGGACTTTGGGTCCAATTCTCATGGATTTTAAGGAATTAACCATGCAATTCGACCAGGAAGGCCACTAATATAAATTCCAAGGCATCATTGTTGGTTCTCCTAAGGTCATTAGTTCCCATCGCATGGAAAAGATGCTCAAAAATGGTCATTCTGGTGTCACTGCCCAACTCCATGCCATACAAGCAACAGAGACACCCCCGGTGCCGCAAGACCTCCAATCCCTCCTTTCTAAACATCAAATGGTATTTTCCACTCCCCAAGGACTCCCTCCTTCATGTGGTGTTCATGATCATTCCATTCCCCTTGTACCCGGAAGCCTTCCTCCCAATATTCGTCCGTATCGCCACCCCTTTTCACAAAACAATGAAATTGAGAAAATGGTCCAGGAACTCCTTAATGCAGGTGTTATCTGCCCTAGTACGAGCCCTTACTCTTCTCCTGTAGTCATGGTCCTGAAGAAAGAAGGTTCTTGGAAAATGTGTCCTGACTTCTATGCCCTCAACAAACTAACCATTAAAGTCAAATTTCCCATTCCTGTCATTGATGACCTCCTGGATGAATTGAGTGGTGCCCAATTCTTTACTAAACTTGATCTTTGCTTGGGCTATCACCAGATACGTATGAAAGAGGCAGACATTCCCAAGACAGCCTTTCGAACTCATGAAGGCCACTATGAGTTTTTGGGCATGCCCTTTGGCTTGTGTAATGCCCCCTCCACCTTCCAAAGCCTCATGAATCATGTCTTCCATCCCTTTCTCCGTCATTGTGTCTTAGTTTTCTTTGATGATATCCTCATCTATAGCAATACCTGGATAGACCATCTTACTCATGTGGATCAAGTTCTCCATCTACTCTCTCAGCAACAACTTTTCCTAAAACAGTCTAAATGTGATTTTGGTGCCTCAGAAGTAGAATACTTGGGTCATCTGGTTGGAAAGGATGGTGTTAGGGTGGATCCAAAAAATATTGAAGCTATGCAAGACTGGTCGCACCCAAAGACTCTCAAAATCTTGTGTGGATTTATGGGCTTAACAGGGTATTATCGCAAGTTTGTTAAGAATTATGGAAAGATTACAGCACCTCTCACTGCTCTCCTCAAAAAGAACTCTTTCACTTGGACTCCAGTCGCTGCTCAAGCTTTTCAAACCTTGAATATGGTTATGTGCACCACTCTGGTTCTAGCCCTTCCTGATTTCACAAAGACCTTTATGTTGGAATGTGATGCTTCAGTGAAAGGAATCGGTGTTGTCCTTATGCAATAGGGTCGACCTTTGGCCTTCACCAGCAAGCAATCCGAAAGGAATCTGGGAAAACCCATCTATAAAAAGGAAATGTTGACTATTTTTCATGCCTTTGATCTATGGTGCCCTTATCTCTTGGGGCAATGTTTCCAAATTAAGACAGACCATCATAGCCTCAAGTACTTTCTAGAACAACGCATTTCCTCCCTGGAGCAACAAAAATGGGTGACTAAGATCTTTGGATATGATTATGAGATCATTTACAAGAAAGGCAAAGACAATGTGGTGGCGGATGCACTGTCCCGAAAATATGAAGAAGAAGGATCCATTTTTTCTCTTTCCTTCATTGTACCAGATTGGCTCCAAGTTGTTCGCTAGGAATGGCTACAAGATCCCAAAAGTTTGCATCTGATCCAGCAATTGCAAACCAATGCTCCAGCTCCCCCAGGGTACTCTTGGCTCCAGGATGAGCTTCGATACAAAGGCCATTTGTATTTAAGTAAAAAATCAAATCTTAAATCCATGGTACTTTCTGAGCTTCATGCTACACCCACAGTGGGGCACTCCGAGTTCACCAAAACCTATGACAAGGTCAAACATTCTTTTTTCTGGGATGGTATGAAACGGGACATCCGTAATTTTTTCGTTGAATGTGATGTGTGTCAATGCAACAAGGGAGAAACAGTCAAATCTTTCGTCACACTACAACCGCTTCCGATTCCACCTGCTATTTGGAAGGATATCTCTATGGACTTTATTACCGGCTTACCCAAATCGGGAAATAAATCAGTCATAATGGTGGTTGTGGATCGCCTTTCCAAGTATGCTCATTTCGACGCTCTTCAACACCCATTTACTGCATCCAAGGTGGCTCAAATTTTCATGGACCAAGTCTTCAAGCTTCATGGCATGGTGCACTCTATTGTTTCTGATCGTGACCCAACTTTCACAAGCAATTTTTGGCAAGAATTGTTCAAGCTACAGGGCACCCAATTGCATCTCAGCACATCTTATCATCCCCAGACTAATGGTCAAATGGAAGTTGTCAACAAATGTTTGGAAACATATCTGAGGTGTTTTTTCTTTGAAAAGAAAAATCAGTGGGCTCAATGGTTACCCCTAGCTGAATCGTGGTACAACACTTCCTACCATATAGCTACACGCATGACTCCTTTTGAAGCGGTATATGCAAAGAATCCACCTTCAGTTCTCTCATACTTACTGGGTACCTCGAAGGTCCAGGCGGTTGACCAAACACTTACAGTTCGAGAGGATATTCTCCGTACCCTCAAAGAGAACTTGGTCATGGCATAGAATCACATGAAGCAAAAAGCAGATCAAGGTCGCTCTAAACATCAATTTGCAGAAGGGGATCAGGTGTTTCTGCGACTGCAACCATACAAGCAAACTTCCCTCAAGAAGCTAGAGCCCAAATTTTATGGTCCCTATATAGTTCTCAAGCGTGTGGGACAAGTCGCCTATCAGTTAGCTTTGCCCAGTCATTCGAAGCTACATCTTGTTTTTCATGTTTCATGCTTAAAGAAGGTGATTGGAACTTAGTGTCAAATTCAAACCAACCTTCTCGAGTTAGCTGAAGAAGGATCCATTTGGCTACAACCAAAATCATTTTTGGACCAGCATGAGTGTTGCCTGCACCAGAGAACCATCAAGGAAGTGCTAGTCCAGTGGAAAGATACAACTCCAGCAGATGCCACTTGGGAACCAGCTACCATTCTGCAGTAGTTTCCACATCTCAAGCCTTAAGGACAAGGTTGTTTTTAAGGGGGTGGGCATGTTAGGGTCATAACCCGCACATAGGTAGAGCAATATATTCGGATGTAATAAAGGTCAATATTAATAAGGACTTTCAATAAAATAGAATAAGGCGGATGTAAGAATACCTAATAGAAGCTTCCACTTCTAGAAGGATCTTCCTCTAGATGCTTCTCTTGATAGACATATTTAGTATAAATAAGGGTCGAGGGTATGAAAACCCTAGCTTGGAGATTATTGTAACAGAGCGTTGCTCGACTGGAGGTTGCCCCCTCGAAGAGGCCCGTGAACATTGCTTTCTGAATCAAAGTGTTATTTTTGTTGTTGTTCTTATATCATTTATGTGTTATTATGGAGATTATGCTGGTTATATTACTATTATTCTGCCATTTATAGCATTTTATTTTTGTTATGCATACTTATCATATCTAGTATATTACAGAGATTTAAATCACAGAACTAAAATCAAATTGATACGATTACAGAATGAGACAGTAATTCCTTCTGATTGGGCCCATGATCTTCAGAATTACTACTGCTAGAAACTCAGTATGAAAAGATGGTAAAAACACTCAAGGCTTATATTAATTCCATAACTGGTACAACATTTACAATGGACTGCTTGTACAAAGCAATTTAGAGATCTGAATACTTGGATAAATTTCTTAGAAGTTTCTCTATGGTTCAACACCCTCTATATATTACAATGATATGGATAAATTAAGCTATCTGGAGGATCGAGAGATCCTCGGGATTGCTCTTACTATTTATAAAGATTACAAAATAGAGAATCAATCTTCCTCAAAACTACTTTGTGCCTGATTTCTTCAATCTCCAATAGTCTATGCATATTCATAATCTTCTTGGTTATTTTGAGTTTAACAATATTTTCCCATTCCTGCAATAAAATCAAACAATTCAAACTGAAATTCAGAAATTATCTAATATTACTCAATAACATTTATAAACGACTCTTTAATCATTTTATTTCCATTATCTCTAATTAATAGAAAAGTCAATCAAGATTATATCATAAACCATGGTGATAAGGAGGATATTTGTACCTTTTTCTAAACTCAATATACCCCCCATATTACCTTCTTGCATGTCCTCATGCAAGAAAAGACTTTACATGTAAAACAGTGATGTTGAAGGGAGGAGAGGTCTTTTCCCCAGGTTTCCTGAACCCATTCTTACTTCTAAGCTCTTCAAAAGAATCTTCTTCCTCCTTCTTACAAATTTCATAGTTACTCTGATAACCCTCTAGAGGATACCAAATAATAGGAGGACTATATATGCACCCAATCCAGGCAGGCCCTTCATCCAGGATCATTTTGGTATACCTCTCCAACCTGAAGGTAGCTTCATGAAATTTTTTGAAACCAAAGGGTTCCCTATTCTTGACTACATTTGGGGAGACATCTCATCTTAGTTTGGAAGAATAAATAGCTTCTTCTTTAAGCCCCATAAAATATGGTAGACCTAAGCGTACAACCTATCGGTGGATATGAGCTAAAGATTCTACAACCTTCTCCATTTTCATGAATGTTCTGTGCTGCATAATGGCTAAAAGGATTTAGTAGGTTCCCCTCTAATCCAGAGGTCTAGCCCAGTTTCCCTTTACATGAAAAACTTGTGTGATTTTTCCCACCTGGTTTGGTTCTTGGTAAAAGACAAGAATGCTTGAAACTGTATGTCCCCAATGAAAGGATTAGGGTTCTCTTTTATGTTTTCTCCCAGAATGAAGTTGTGAAGGTATAGCTCACACAGTAAGTATTTTTCTTCTTCTTCTTCTTCTCTAAAGCATGAAACAAACTTATAAACAATGGTGAACTCAAAAGGTTTGTCTGCTCTAATAGCTTTTATCCTTAGCAACAAATAATGTTCCAATAAAAATAAGGTGTAATTAGTAACACGAGCCCTGCAATCTACTATATCAAAATAAACAGAGAAAATCTCTTTTATTTGCTCCAAATCTTTATCTAACTGGCCTTGTACGTTATTCACCTTCCCTTCAGCTCTGTTGAGCTCAACAAAAGTCTCGTTCTCTATTGATGGCATGGCTTGAAGTTGTTTGAAAATTTTTTGATGCCCTGCCATTGTTACCATTTCGTTCCTACATTGAGTTAGAGTATGTTGGGTTTGTACCAACTCTACCTCCAACATGTTAATAATGGCACCCTATTCAAGAGACTGAAATGATTCCTCAGTCTGAACAGTTGTCTCTTTTTTGGGGGGGGGCATCTGTCTACGTCTCTGTATCAATTGTCTCCAAAGGAGAAGGAAAATTTGTAGGAAGCACTTCCTCAGGTTGGACAGTTGTTTCTTCTGCTACTAGTTTCTCTATTTGAGTTTCTATCTCTATTGTTTTCAAAGGAGCAAGAAATTATGTTTGTGTTCCAACATAATTGGTGTGGTTTGTCTTCCTGGGAAGTGGGTTTCTTCCCTGTGTTCTAGTCCTTTTGGATTTCTTCCTCTCATAGGCCTTGTCAGCTTGCTCAAACAGTTTCCTTAATTCTCTAATGTTTTCTTCGAGTCTACCAACTTTCTGTTTCAGTACTTTGATTTTTTTAACCCTTTTCCTCAACATCTTGTTTTCCTGTTTCAATTTTTTTATTTTATTGTGGCCTTTGCCTACTTTTTTCTGTTTATGGGGAATTTCAAGGTATTCCCCACCCTCATTAGCTAGTGATTGTTCCCTTGTTTCTTTTGTGTGCTCTGTCTGTTCTACAGGGTTGTTTTCCTCAATGTGAGGTTCTGGTTGTTCTGTATCTTTGGGGGATGGAATTTCCATACTAGGGAGATCCAAGGCAGGTTTGAAGAACAGGTTGGTGCTTGGTGTTCTTCAGGCCTACACGTTTCTTCGGTAACTAATGTCCCTAAATTCCCCATTACTTGAGCCATTTCTACCTTATAACTTTTGAAGAACTGTTATGTCAGGTTTTCAAGTGATGGTTGTTCTGTTTGTGCATTTTCTTGGGTGTCTTGTGAGGGTTTTTCTGTCTGCATAGCTTCCTAGATGTTTTCAGGTTGAACTATCTTTTTACCCCTTCTTCTTTGCACAGTAGAGGGTTCAGGAACAACAATTGTTCTTTGTCTCCTCTTTGATGTTTCTTCCTATTTGGTCTAGGTTACTGCCAGCTAGATGGGGTCTGCTTCAATTTCAGGCTGGGGTAGTGGAGTTTCAATTTGGGCATTGCCTCCTTCTTCTTGAGTTGTCTCAATTCCCTGTGAGAGAATTTATTTTTGGATTTTGGGTTGTTCAATTTGTAGGGGCCTATCAGCCTAGATTAAATATCCCCAGGTTATTTGAGTTTGGCTCAAGGCCCTGTTTACTATTAAATTTACTAGTCCATGGTGGCTAATTATAGTGTTAAGAACCAAATACCAATATAGCATAGAAAAACCTCAAAAAAAGTACTCAACACCTTGAAAAAGAGATAATTTCAGATAATAAGCCTCTTTGAGGGGGCAACCTCCTTTTACCCCACTTAAATGTTCAAGTACAAGATGATTCAAAATGAAAATGTC
>ML777104.1:139371-157928 GCA_009831015.1 Picea engelmannii | reverse complement strand
GTACCACGATAAGTTGTGGGAAAATAACGCGAACAAATTTATTTATGAAATTTTTAATTGGGTGATAGTGCCCCTGCACATCACCATTTTTGGCCTTTTGCCACCTCGCATATCAGATGGCATTGTTAATCTGAGCCATATCATGGACTGGTACGTGGAAGAGGAATTCTCCTATCTAAGAGTGTTTGGAACTATTGTTCCTCCTCTGGCGCTACCACTATTCATTCCCGACAAGCTAGCTTGTCGCGAGATCGCTCGGCAAACAGTAATCGGCGGAGTGAGCAAAGAGCTCAAAACGTCAGCAAAGAAGGTATGGCCGTCTTTCCCTATTCGGCTAAGTTCCTACTCCTTATTAGACTTTGGACATGCCAAGGCTAAAGCTGCAGCCATAGAAAACTTAAACTTAGTCTCTATCGAGTACAAGAAACATGACCCTCAGGGAATTGTGAGCACTCATTTAGGGAATTGTGGGTTAAAAAGGTTCGAGCATGAAAACTCGCCCTCGGATGATGTTTTTCGAGGGGCGAAGTCCTATTCGGAGGTGCAATTTCGAATCGGATCCCTCGCGCCTGAAGACAGGACCTCAGTTTTGAATTTTCAAGAGCATAGGAGATGATGTCTCCCCGTGGTACTGGGAGGTCTGGGACTTTCCAAGGGGAAAGAAAAAGAGGCCGAAATTTCCAGGGGGCAAACCTCTAACCCCGAGAAACAGCAGGAGAAGAATCCAGAAAAGGACGGGAATCCAGAGCAAGAGAAGAGCCCTGAGCAGGAGGAGAATCCCGGAACAGAAAAAGAGACCACTGTTCCTCCCCAGGAGCATAGTCCGGAGGTAGAAATAAAAGACACAGACCCACCCGAAACTCAGACTCCAGAAACAAGGACGAAGGCCTCAGACCCCTCGAAAGAGAGAGATTCACTTAGCACACCAGGGAAGGGGGCCAAACAGATCGGGCAACCCATCACATCTGTCACACCCTTGCAGTCAGCACAGGGAAGTATTAGCGGGGGATGGATATTCGGTGAAGAACTGAGACCTATAAGGGCGGAGGAACTCCCTCCTAATGAATTCTTCTTTGAAAAAAAGAGGAAAGTTGTGGTGAAGCGAGAATTTTATCAGGAGGGAGATTCCACTGTTAAAAGATTCAAAGTGATGGTCGATGGGATGAACAAGAAGAGAGATGAATTTTCGACTAAAATTGCAGGGACGCTGGGGGCGTATGCAACAGCAAATCAGTTCTCGGTCGAAATGTTAAAGAGGCAGCTCAAAGAAAAAAACCGCCTGATCAAGACCCTTGAGACCAGGGTAACTTCGGCAACAGAAAGCGCTAGAAGTCAAGTAAGTGGAGAAATCGAGTTGGCTCGATTGGCCGACAAAAAATAAATTGAAGTCCTCAAGACTAAGCTGGAACAAGAAAATTCTACGGTCCGAAATGGTCGAGTACAAGCGGACCAGCAGAGGAATATAATTACACAGCTACAGGCTCAGTTGGAGGATGCAGAAAGCAAGGCGGTTGACATCGAGATCATTAAATCCCGAGCAGCTGACGTTCGGAGCAGGATTTCCTCTGCTCAACAGAGCCTGCTTAACAAAGCAGGGGAGATTCGAGAAAACTGCTTGTTAATACATCGAATCTCCGAAAATCTGAGTAACAAAGAAATAAATGCAGAAGCTGCTCGGATTGCTTTTCAAGAGGCAGTTATAGCGACTAACAACAGGTTTTCAGGATCACCCGAGCTCACCATTGCCGAACAGACTAGGGGAAATATCTTGTTAAAGAATTGGGAACAGATTATTGCTTCGAGCAAAGAGCAGGTTCAAAAAGTAACAAATTCGTTAGCAGAAGCCTGCAATATCATGAATGGTGAGCAATTAGGAATGAAGATTGGAAGCGACGTAGAGGCACTGAGACAGATAAATACATATCGGATTTCTCTCGACTTAAAAGAGAAGAATGAGAGGAATTCAGCAGAAATCTCCGGGATGAACAGGCTGGACTCGGCTCAAATTGACAAGCATTTGATTCAGCCTAGTGCACAACTCGGCGCTCTTGAACTCGTCAGTGTACAAATAGATGATAAACTTCCACAACTGGCCCGAGAGTGCTATTTTGCCGAAGCCAATTGTCAAGCCGAGCCTTTGCAGCTTGTAACCAAATTTGTAGACAAGTGTATCATGTACACTGCATCCATGTGAGGACAAGCATACAGCTCTTCTTGAAGATAGAATAGATGAAGTGGAGTTATTTCGTCCCCCCCAGCTGTCAATGTAAAGACTTCACAGATTGTATTTCAATTTTTAGACAAATGTATCATAGGTATTAAATCTAAGCAAAAACAAGCACCTGGCACCTTTTTTGAAAACAGATTCGGACAGATGGAGTAATTTGGCTCTTCTGAACCGAGAGGCAAATTATGTATAAATACATCACAAAAAGAAGAGAAGAGGCTGGACTTTTTTGGTGGACTAACTGTAAGAGAGTTTTTGCATTAAAGGAGTTAATACAAGCAATTTGAAGATTCCCGATTCTGTCACGATTATGTTGCAAGTTTGTTTCGTCATGTTCTTTGTTTCTTTTCATTTTGCTCTACATAATTGACGTGTATCACTGTAATTTAGTACGACCACTACTATGGTGAAAGGTTTGCAATTTTTCTTTCTGTAATCGTCTCTTGTCTTTCCTCTGCACCAACTATTAGCGGGTGTAAGACCAATTTACATTTACAGAATTTTATGTTTATTTACACTAGGTCAATTATGCTTATGTCAATTGCTTCTTCTGTGTATACGTGAGTTTTCCACTGACAGGAACTTCGCGTCGTCTACAGCTTAATGTTTTCTCCCATCTCCCGTTATTTTCATCGGAAACAACATAGTTACAGGAAAGGGCCTTCAATTTGTATTCTTATTTCGTTTTTGCATGCAAAGGTTTCTCTTTATTTTCGTCCAAATTAAAACAGCGAATAAATTCTCTCTTTTAAAACCATTTCCATACTGGAATCGTTCCTAAATGACCATCCCTACAGCAAATCAACCGAATATTCAACCTGGACTCTCTAATCAAAATCATATCGCTTTAAGTCTTTTCGATACAATACTCATAACTGCTAACACCTGGGAAGAACTTGAGAGTTCATGGGCAGCCATTGAACGAGACATTACTGCTCAAGAGCAGTTGGAAGCTAGACCTCGGGAACGTAGAAACCTTCATTAGTTTCCTTTACAGAAGGTAATTCATCTTCGTATACACCTTTACTTACCTTCGGATGCCTTGACACTGTACTCTGAGCCTTAGTACAGACTTAGGAACAACAGCGAGATTGCGATTCGACCTGAACCGTCGATCATAAGAAGATCTGGACCGTTGGTCCACATCGCGATCTCAGGTATCACAAGTTGGAAGGACAGAGATCCCCAAATCCCGAATCATGATTCACGAAAGGCAGGAAGGATAAGGTTGCGGTCATGGCTCTTGGTCGTGTACTGTGGGAGCTCATGCTTGGTGCTTGGAAAAGTCAACTGGGCATTTGTGGGGGACCTGTGTGCTCATTTGAAGGGTTCCAGTTTGGACCTATAAGAGCCATTTTGGCTACGGAACTAGAAGATCCTAACCGAGAGGTCGCGTAGCCCTTAAGAGGGATAGGGGGTCTACATTAAATTGGTTGCATTCTTCCTCACTTGGGAAGACATCCTCTCAAGACTCTTTAAGAAGTAAAATGGGAAATTCAATGGCTTATTGAACTGAAAGTGAGCTAATAATTGAAAGTGATAGGCTTTAAAGATGGAATATCTACCTTCACATGTAATCAATCTAGTGATGACTATTAGAGAGTTGATTAGCTCCTCTTTTATCCACTCCTTGGAGTATCCCTGAGCTCCAGAGATGTTATAAAATTCATTTTTGAAAACCCTGTTATAGCTTGCTCTTGGAAACTAGTGGTGTTTAAACCAGCGGTCTCCAACTCTTGGGAGCTTTGTGGTTGAGGCAATTGATTCCTCATAGACCACGAACATAGTGAATAGGAGTAGAGGTAGGCTAAGAGTGTTCCATTATTATTATTTTTTCCATCGTGCTCACACAATCCACTTGCATAGAACATGTAATGTCAAACCTACAATGAACATCCTGTAACAAAAATGAACCAATAAAGTGGTATGTTAATTATATGTACAACACTTTATAGCACACAGGAGATTTAACACTTCAAAATAAAATGTTTATTGATGTAATAACCTGTATCATGAAAATAATACAGAAATTTTTTACAAAGATTTACTTTTCTAGGCAATGATCATTTGTCAACTCATGAACCCCTCCCCCACACCTAAGTATTGTGACACCTCACAATCAAAAGTATAGGAAACCAGTCAGTTCTCTTGATAGCCGAAGATTTACAGTTTGTAAAGTGTAAAAATAAATTTCACAGATTGGTCTGATGAGACGGTTAGAAGATGTCCCCACCTATAGGATAAGAGATCCTATATATATATATAAGAAGAGGTAGGTAAGAGAGTTTCAAGATAGTCTCAGAGTTAGTTCCCAATGGAAAGTTTAGGGAGTTAATTAACCTTAGCTTAACCATACATACTTCATGTCGGCTTTGTCTACAAGCAATGTCGTACATCAAGACAAGTTTAAATTTATTATTTGTTTTTTGTCAGATTATCTTCCTCGCTAGGTAGAATGCCCCACTACCAGCAAGCATGTTCAGTACTTCGGCGGGTTTACCTAGTCATACCACAGGCCGGTACCCGTTGCCAGTAGACATGTTCAGTATCCTGATGGATTAGCCTCTTACACCCTTAGAGATTGGCCCTCCATCTTTTAATATTTTATTATAAGATTGCTTTGTGCAAGAAGATGGGGGGGCAACTCTGAAAACAACTTTTTCTTTCTCTCTTTTTTTTTTCTCAATTGGGATGGTATTTATGTTAGAGGATGACTTTTTGTTATATTCCTTAGTGATTGTCCTGATGTAAGGGGTACTTAAGCGGACGTGGCCTATCTAAAGATATGATATAATCAAGTTATTTAGTGTGTAGTGGATGGTACCATTGAGAAAGAATAGAAAGGTGTCTCTATGCTCAACTCACTTTCTTCTTTTGTAAGTTATTGTGATGTTTCCATGACTAACTGCTAATTAAACCTCCTTGTTACTCTTTAATAAAGATACTTTACTCACTTACTCAGGTTTCTTGGGAAAATTGTACGAGAGACCTCTAAGCTTGATGGTTACGGTATCACTTCCTTATATAGTGGTGAAGATTTTCAAGAGCAACTACTTTTTAGAATGCCTTAAGAAAAATAGAAGATGAAAATCTTTGCAAAAACATGGCTAACTACAGAAAGTCATTATTCATTTGATGCTTAGGAGACAACAAGGTTCAAGTATAGCAATGTTTCAAAGAATAATCCTTCTTTTATATTTCCTTGAAACTATCTACTCCTGGTGAAATAAATACCTACAGAAATCTCTAGAATTGTTTGTCAAAAACCACACTCTAAAATGTCAAAGACTAATGAGATCAAGTCACTGGAACATGTATCTCATAGTTATTTTATTAAAAGAAAATGTAAAATGAGGTTGCATTAGACTTTAAGCTAAACTAACAACATGCAGCTTTTATTTACTATCCTACCCTACCTAAAAAGAAAGGGAAAATATTTATTCAAGTGTAAGAACTCTTCCAATGTAACCATGTGCGAAGCAAGATAAGAAACATACTCATATCCATATATGAAAAAATTACTGCAGTGATTACCTAGATATGAAGAACCAACCAACCTACTTGTTTTGGCATCAAAAGGTGTTGAGGAAGAGAATAGTATTGTGGCCTGATGACCTCTTGAAACCAAATTTCAATGTAATCTTGATGTTCATCAATAGTAATTTCTATGCTCTCCTTCATCATGTTATCCAGATCCTTTTCTTTTGGATGATTGATTTCTGAAGTACATAAAGGATCTGCTGAGATGGATGTTGAGAACTCCTCAATCTCAGGTCTTAGTGATTGCTCTCCACTAGATGTAGTCCATAATTTTTTAGCTTCCTTCACATTTTGGCAAGGAAAATCATTTTTTAGCTCACGGGACATTGATTCTTCTAATATTTTCAAAGAGGTAGACAAGTTCTTGACTATTGTCAAGATGTGTTCTTCCTAAAAACAAGAGATCCAAGTTGTTGCTAGGATTTGAGAGAGTTCTTCCAAAATAATGGTCACCTTCGAATTCATTCTCCTAGTGGTGGTAAGGGAACAAAGGTTGTGTTGTTTGGTTCTACAGAGGGAAATAACAACAACAAACTACTTTAATTAACCTACTCAAATTCAATAAGCAACTATCCTATAAAAGCAAGTAAATAAGCAAGCAACTAACCTATCAAAGCAAAATAGACAAGCAAGCAACTACCCTATTAAAGCAAGTAAACAAGAAAGCAATCAACTAACTAACCTATGGTAACTTCTACAACAAGTAAACTAATTAAGATTACTCAATAAGCAACTAATTAAGCTAAGAAACAAGTGAACTATATTCTTAAATTAAATTTCACAATAAATTCTAATTTACAATAGGAAATCTTAATCTACGAAATTGAAAGAATTATGACAATAAAAGACATTAACAACTACTCTTTAATCTATGGTAAGCAAACTATTCTTTAATCTACCAAAGCAAGAAGATTATCTAATCTAAAAGCAAGGAAACTATTCTCTAATCTATAAAAGCAAGAAAACTACCATTATATTTAATTAAATTGATTTCTATAGTAATTAAGAAAATTCATACTAAGATTCATAACTGAAATCTAAATTCAATAATCAACTTTGAATTGAAATTGCAACCTAAATCTAGAAAAGGAAATTGCATGAAAATAAACTGAACTAATTCTTAACCACTCAAATTGCAAAAGAGGAAATATTCATAAAAGAGAAATTAAATACTATTTCAGCATATGAAAATAAGGAAGCTAACTAACAATTAAATGAGCAAAACTAAACAGCAATTAGATAAGCAAACTAACAAACATCCATCCACCAAAACTTGCCAAAGAAACCATAAACTAAAAACTTTCTTTTAACTATGTTTTAAACTCTATTTCAGCATGCATAAATTCTAACTATCATCTAATCACACAAGGGTTAGTGGCTTAAGCTTAATCTATTTCCTATTTAGTTAGAAATACATGGCATATTAACTATTCTTCGTAAGCAACCTGCAATAAGAAACTGAAACAATTAAACAATAAACAATAATTACACAGTAAGTAAGAAAGATAAAAACACATGTACCTAAAATGAATAAAAATGACAACTACACTATTCAATTCACAAGCAAACAAATTGGATATTCACCCAGGCTATTGGTGGGCCCCCCAGTAATTTGTGGCTACCCTTCAAAGCGAACCACGAGCTTCAACAACACGAATTCACCATTAAAACCAAAAATGCAGTCTTTACATAGTTTTGGCAAAATGAAAATAGGAAAACAGAGCTAAATTGTCTTTTTCTCTCTAACTCTCTACTTAACAATTGTCTGACCACTGGGGTGGTATTTATAGTTTTTACAAGCTGAGAGGTCGACCACTGGAAGGGTCGGCCCTCTCTAAAAATAGAAAATCACATTTAAGATGCCCTAAGTGTCGGTTTCTTCTAGAAATGAGGCAAGTCAATAATCGCCCAACATAACAACCCAAATTGAGTTGTCAAGAGTTCAGTAGCTCGAGGCCACGAGCATAAGAAAAACCCATGTCTCTGATTCACTCATCGCTAGTTGCCGATATGCTAACAGCCAAATTGCCCATGGTTTTTGTGCAGGACAGAGTATCGGATGGAGTGTCGGATGGAGTACTGGACTGAGTGCCAGATGGAGTACCAGACTGAGTGCCGAAAGCAAAAACAAGTTGTGATTTTGCCCTGTGACACACAAAACGTGAATTAGTTTCCTGGGATCACAAAAACATACTAATTTAAACTCAAAATCATCGCTAAACATGAATTATGCATACCTTGTGTGAATCATAGTGATTTGACACAAAATCTCTTCAAAAACTTCTTCAAAATGGGAAAATGCATATACATATTCGGCAAAACAGATCTAATTAACATCATAAAATCAGTCATATCACGGGCCCAACACCTACAATATCAAATTTAGGATATACAGTTGGTTTTTCTATTACTAGCCTCTCGGGAAATGGGGGAGGAGGAATCACGTCCTCATCAGGATTTTGTTGCTCGACTGTGTTTCCCCCCTGCTCTACTTCTTTTGTGACGACTATAGTCAAGCGTGTTATTGTTGGTTGTATATTATTTTCATTCTCCTGCTCTTGGTGGATTTTACTTTCTTCAAGATAAATGTCCCCTGACCTCAACTGGAGTTCGTTGCACCCTATAGAGTTGATTTCCCCATCTAAATTCTCAATAATTTGCATAAGTTGGGCTGGTCTATTATTACGATTTGGGTTGGGTTGAGCTGCTAATTGAGGGAACACTTGAGGTTGAGGGTTCTGGGGTAATTGGAGTGGAGCTTGTAAAGTGGGTTGAGCTTGAGGAGCCATCCCAATGTGTTGATTGGTCATCCCCATGGGGCACTGCCTGTTTTGATTCCAATTAGGGGATTGGGCAACTGTGTTAGTCCACTGTGAAGGATAGGGGCTATTATTTGAATTTTTCCATGATGGGGTAGGGTATTGCGACTTAGACCATGTGGGATTTGCAGTTGATTGATTTGTCTAGGGTGCAGTAGGATATTGTTGGGACTTCCAGGTGGGGTTAGAAAATGGTTGGCCCTGCCATGTGTTTCCAGAATTATGTTGCTTGCTATACTACCTAGAAAAGAAAGAGGAAGGATCTTGTAGCATACTTGGGGGATGAGCCTGCCATTGGTGATGTTGAGCCATCAGATATACTGGTTATGTTTCCTCTTCTTCTTCTTTAAAGACAACTTTTAGTCCTGGGAGCGATGGACATTGCTCTGTCGCATGGTCTTTGGCACAGATGGTGCAAACCTGAACCACATCCAAAGGACATTCCCTCGGACCATGTTTCTTTCTACATCGGTGGAAAAATATGGCCAAGGACTGTTCTGCTTATGCTTGTTTCTTTTTAGCCTGCAGAACATCCAATTGTGTAGTCAGCGTACTCAAAATGTCTGTTTTGAAATTTTCTAAAATATTGTCAACTTCTACTCGGGTGACACCCCCACTAGTAATGTTGTTGTTTCTGGTAAGGGGCGCCCGCATTCCCGATCTGGTTCATGTACTTCCATGTGAACACCTGATGCACAATTGGATAATGTTATCATAAGTTTCTTGATAAATATCACCTTTCCCCATTAAATTCAATGTTTCTACCCATTCATCCTTCATTCCTTTTATCGGAGTGGCTTTAAGCACCTCACCTGGTAATGTACCGTAAGGTGATCTTTGCAAATTATATTGAAACCTTTCAACATATTCTTCTAGTGTCTCATTTCCTTTTGCAGTCATTTGAAAGATTTCATCTTTTAGATCCCTAGTTCTGCAGTAATCTTGATATTTCGTCAGGAAGGCTTGTTTCATTTCATCCCATGAATTTATAGTTCCTCCTCCTAATCCCATAAACCATCGCAAAGATGCTCCTTTCAAGGTGGAATGAAATAGCTTGAGTTTTTGGGGTTCAGAGGTGTAGTCATAACCTCTACACAGGACATCAAATTCGAATAAGAACGCATCAGGGTCCTCTGAGATCAATCCATGAAAAGTTGGCAGATTATGTAGTGGGATGGAATTCATTGGGGCATTGGCAACCGGATCGACTATAGGTGTTACACATGATTTTGGTCACTCTGGTGATGTCTCTACAAATGATGTATTCAGGCTCCCACAAGGACTTTTTTCCTGAGAAAAGTGACTGTTGTCTCCTTCCAAAAAACACATTTTTAAGATGAGTTTGCAAGATGCCTATATTACAGGGTGTGAAAATCCTTCATTCTCGTAGGCAACTCAAACTTAGGGTGTGAATTGTTCGCAGTCTTCTCTATAGGTAGGGTGCGAATCTGTTTCAAAGCTTGGAAAAGAGAAGAGGTCACGAAGGTTCTAGAAGGGAATCTTCTAGAAAATGAGTTGGCATTCACATGGTTTCCATCCTACTGACTTCTCAGATTTAGTTGGATCATCCTCATCCATGTAACCATCTCTCCTTCTCCTATATATTGAAAGGTTTCTCATGGAAAAGGTTAAGCAAGATTGAATGAAGAATTGGTGAAAGAATAGTGTGAAGAACTCTGCTTGGATAGAAGCTTGAAGACTCTATTTGGTATTTCTAGTTGTGTTGGATATTCTTCATACAAGTGCAGAGCAAGTGTGTGTATTGGAACCAAGGGTCACTGAAAGGAAGCTTGCGACATCAAGGCGATCTGGTTGTATCTTTTACTTTCATTTAATATAATATAGCGGCATGTCCCTTTCCCATAAAATCACTCTTATTTGATTGCATAACTCCTTGATCATATGCATAGGTTGACATTGAATGTACTTTGTCATCTTCACTTTGGTTGGTTTGTGTTGTCTTGGACCTGATTTCACAAGAGTACCGGAGCGAAGCGGGAACAACAGAGACCTAAGGAAGCGATATAAAGGTATGTCACTCATTCCTTATTAGTAGTAGATTCAATGATTTCAACTTAGGGAAAGAGTCGTGTCCTGTCCTATTTTGTTCTAGATCCAGGTGGATCTAGGGAGATCTGTTAGTGTTCGAACCTACCAATTTATCTGATAACAAAATTGGCGACTCCATTGGGGATACAACCCATTTTGGTGGTTTTTTCTTGGCCATTTTCTCTTGACCTACCCTTTTTCATTCCCAATCAATATCTGAGTCTTGAGGAGACCCTCACAGACTCCCTGGATCTAGAGTTTCCCTCAAAAGTCCTATCATTTTTCCAAAATTTGCTTGATTACAAACCTTCTCACACTGCACCTTTCTGTAGCCTATGAGAATAACTGAGGTTTGCACCCTAGTTTTTAGTTCAGTGAGAAATTCTCGCAATCTGCCTGTGTCTAGCCTGCGAGAATCCTTAATTCTCACATTGTACCCCACTGTCAGACTGCGAACTCACTTGTAAAAAATTTGGATTAAGTCTTTTATGTCTTGAGATGCTCAGATTGGTTGGTGTGTCTGGAAAGAACTTCTCTGGCTAGTGATTGAATGTTTCTTGACTTCAAATCTCGTAAATGATTAGTTTTTGAAATTGAAAGCTCTTCTTGTTCATTTTTTCTCAATTTTTACCTCTTGACCTTCTCTTAACAAGGATATAATCTCCGATTCTGAAATCCGAGTGCTTGTTTGGTAGTAAGCCTTTGATTGGATTAAAAGTTGAGATTAATTGTCCTTTTCAATTGCTTATTACCTGGAAAATTGTTACCCATGTGCATTTGAAGAGATTGGTCTTGTCAGTTTGTTATTTTTGTCTTCATTGAAAGATCGATTTGGGTGTTTGTTGTGTATTTCTTTTTCGTTGGTTGCTTACTTTTTCTTAGTTCCATCCTTGTTGCTTGGTTTCTAATAAAAATTAAGGACATTTTATTTTTTTTAAGCAACTTTTTATTCAAAAATATTGGCATTCAAGTATTGAAAGAGAACGAATAGGGAATTTGCATTGTTCATGGTTGTTTGATATTACATTTCAGAGAAGATCATATATCGTAGTTCACATTGTTCCAGAAAACTCCTCTTTCCCTCCTATAAATAGGATTCATCGAACAAAAATTTGTATCATTCATTCCTATTTATGTATTGTTGGGTCAGAGTCTCACACAACATTGGTTTCATTTCCATCTCCTTTTGAGTAACAACAACCTTTAATAATATTGCGCAATTTTAAAATTCAACTAGTAACTTTTTCTAGGGCTCTTTTACACCAACATTAACTAGGCTAGATCTTTGGAATAGGCAGTGAAACACACTCTCCAAAGAAAAAAACATACAATAGTATCTTGTGATAAGGAGTGTCAAATTCCATTTGCAGCATTTTGTCCTGGGAATCCCTTCTCACACAAGGGTCAAACCTGAGGTCGCATTGAGATTGACAGAGTTACTCACCCTGCTTTGTTGATATCGGTGTAGAGATTGCACGTATTACAGGGGTCACTTGAAGGTATACCCACAATGATGAGTCGAAGCCTCTCAAGTTGATTTCGGGCTAGATACCCTGCCCTTGCGTGTGGATCGGACTGTCGACTGTTCCCCCAGGCATTATTATTGTTCGTGGTAACCTTAGTAGCCTATCTTCTTAGGGTCTTACACAAGGTGATTCTGAAGGGGTAAGTCTTCACGGTACTTGGAATCGAAGTTGGCCATACTCACTCGGGCTCCTTGGAGGGTATACTAACGATTGTGTGTGGGAGCTTGCACCAGGGTGTAAATTCGTTAAGCAGGTCGTCAACGTAACTTTTCCACCTTGGCCCAGCCCCTTCTTGTCTCGTCATTGCGACGTTGGATTTCATCACCAACTAATGACTTAGGAATTAGAAGGTCTTGTTTTCTTGGTTTTTCTTCCTAGATTTTATTAGCGCATGTTGTTTGTTCACCCAATTTGGCCATAGAATTTCTTTCACAAAATTCTAACTCGATCACAATTGACCCTCCACGTCGTTCATGTAGAATGCAAGGCCTACCCCCAGAAGATCTAGAAGGTTCTCAACCCTTGCCTACCAACTCACCGGAGGGCTCTCCTCAACAGAGTGAATTCCAAGATGTTGCCACTCCACCAGTGGAAAGAACTAACTCTTTAGAACGGTTTTGAATTACCAATTATCGAGAGGAATTTCAACTTCCTCCCGACTCTGGGAGAATTATTGTGCGAGTGAATTCTTCCGAAGATATAATTGTTGAGTCTTTTGGATCATTAACCGGACCTTTCATAGGACCTGAAGGTCAAGATCCTTTTTGGACTACTAGCATTTTTAGACGGGATCTCTTTGGCTCAGGAGCAGGTGTTGATATCACTATCGCACCTGAGCTACCCAAAACATCTGATCCAGATGCAGTACCTTTTACTACTGCCTATTATTTTCCTAGTACAAACGCTCCGCCAACTAACCACATCTTGACTATCCCTCTACAAACGGTCCATTACACAATGGTCCTAGATACTACGATTCCTCATACCGGGATTACAGTGGCTAGCCAAGCCCCCATTGGCACACCGCTTTCGCCCAGATTCACCACAACCCTTTCGCCTGGATATCATGCGTTGAATGCTTCTATTCTTGCTCCTACAAAAATATCATTCAGAACTCCTGGTGTTTCCACTTCTTCTGGGCACCATCTCGTTCCCGGTTCTATTCTGACACTTCCTCAACCCCCTTTCAGAGGACCTCTTCCATCCTCTATCGGAGGCACCGACCCTAGTGGCACCATCCTGTCTTTCACACCTAATTACAAGATTCATGTTGGTGGACAATTTCACTAAGGAGGCCAAACCCAATCCCCTTTTGTAGGAAAAATCCCAACTGGGACGCAACCCCCACGAAACCCACCCTATGGACCAAAAAAACCTCCATCTTTGGCCCAGTATTGGAATTATCTTATACAACATAATCCTCACTCAACTGGGGGGGCAACAGCCTCAAGCTAGCTCCATCATACCCCCTAGTATAGGCCAACCATATCCAAGCACATCTAATCCTATTTGGGGCTCGAATGCTCAACCCCAGGCCCTTGTTCAAGGGTACAACCCTATGAATTACTTGCCTCCACACCAACCACCGAATCTTCTCGGATCTTTGCATTATATGAAAACTGATTATGGTCCCACTGGTCTACCGACAGGACTCCCTCCCCAAAGTCACCAGTACCCACATGTGAATAGACAGTTACCCTTCTTAGCCAACCTAGACCTCCCTGATCTGTCAAGGATTTTAAATGATCTGATCCGTCACTCTCCTCAATGGCCCGCCATACTGGCCAAACTACCATCCTACATCCTTAAATTCAATGGTAAAACGGGAGAGGACCCGAACAATCATGTAATGACTTTTCACCTTTGGTGCTCAGCCAGCTTCTTGATGGATGACTCTATTCGTTTACGCCTTTTTCAGCGAACCCTCATAGGTTCTACCATGAAGTGGTATATATAATTACCACGAGGCTTCTTCACCAACTTAAACACCCTCGTTGTGTCTGTCCTCACCGACTACCAGTTACCGATCCGCTACGAAACGAGAACCAAGATTTTGAGTTCTTTCAAACAAACCAACGCCACTCATATCTCTGATCACATTCATGAGTCACGACAGAGACGAAGTCTCATCAAACTCAAACTTCCCAATCAGTTGCTGGCAAAGTGGTTCATGAAATCATTTGTGAATGACAT
Source organism: Picea engelmannii (assembly GCA_009831015.1). Classification (NCBI taxonomy): domain Eukaryota; kingdom Viridiplantae; phylum Streptophyta; class Pinopsida; order Pinales; family Pinaceae; genus Picea; species Picea engelmannii. Next base: position 143,574 of record ML777104.1, on the reverse strand, counting down.
CGCTCGTGACATTTCCATGGGTGGACTTGTCACAGAAGAATAGGCAATCAGTCAAGCTCAATACCTCGACCTCATTTATTCACAAACGGGTAATCTTTATGACTTACTCCCTAACACACCTCATCCTTCTACTTCTGCTACTTCAACTACTCCTGCTGCTTCTCATGCAGCTGACGGTGTGATTGGCACTTTCCATGCCCAACCTCATTCTGTCCAAACCTCTAGCAACAACCCCAAACCCATTTCTTCTAATGTTCAAAATGCTTCGTCTTCTACCCCTCCCACCGGCAAGACTTCTAAGGTAAACTTTGTTCAATCTACCCCCACCGGAAAAAATAAATCCAAAAAAGGAAAGGGTAAGTTTTGTTGGGAAAAACACCCTACGGACTAGCAAACTAGGGTCAGACTTGCATGCAGATTTTGACTGAATAGAAACTACTTTTTTACCTACAACCCAATATTTAACTCCCTTTTTCACAGTAAATGCATGGAAAAGGACCACCAACCTTATTACCAGCGTTCGATGTAGATCCTCTGTTGCTCTTTGATTACTTGCTTGCGCTGCTCCTTCCACAGATGACCTGCACTCAAGACAAACAACAACTATGCATGCATGTTACTTCTATACTCAAGGGTTAGAAAATCAAGCATAAATTAACCAAACCATAGACAATTCATGCATTGGGACGGGAAAAGTATTATTTTTATTACTGAAAGTGAATCAACTTACAAAAAATCTGAGACCGGCCACCACTCCTTGAACCTAATCCTGGGCTCCTCTTCTTCTGTCCTTCAACTGCTTTGCGTTAAATCTCCTTTGGCATGAGGAAAGGATAAAGGGTTGGGACAATGTATTACGTAAATGGGCAGAGTTTCTTCGCTATATTTTTTCCTCCTCTAAATGGTACCCCTACCCCTTATTTTATAGGCTAGAAGGGGCTAGGGTTTTGGACGAACCCTCATCCATAAATGGCAGAGAGTTTCAGTTAACTGACCCATAGCTTTTTGTTCCATCGGCAACTTTCCTTTTTTCGTGCTTTGTTAGGTACACGTGGGCTGTTGTGAGTCAGCCAGCGTTCACGTGCATGCAGTAATGGGTTAGGGCGCGTGGGCCTTGACACAAGAGGATTTTCAAAGAGTTGTTCAGCAGAGTTTTGGCAAAGAAGGGATATGAGTTGGCCTGATGCCAGGTAAGCATGTGTGGTGCAATTTAGGGTTATAACAGATGCCCCCTAATGTGTGAGGTCAGAAGAGCATCTGATGGCCGAAATACATTACCAATCTTTACTGATGTGCCGAACGATTGAGCCCAAGGATCAGGAACCGGGAGGCGTCATCTGCAAAATAACAAATGTCTCACCGAGGCGGGCATACCCATGCTCGGGATAAAATAGAACCATGGCTACCAATCAAATACACTGTATATCCATGTCAAATAACTAGAAAGAGTAGCCGCGAATAAGACACAGCGGAGCTACATCTTGAAATCAAAAAGATATACATATAGAGTATCCATCTTCCAGAAGTTGATTCAGCCAGATGGTTGTACTTCAGAGCTCGAGCAACAAATTCAAAATCTTATAAAACTTAGGTAGGAGTGTAATATGAGTGTACAACTGCACTACCCAGAGGTCTTCGACGGATCGTCGGTTATGGACTTGATTATCTTGATGATCGAACTGAAGGCTTCAGTGATTTCAAACAAGGACTTGATTGGACGTTCAGGATGGCCGGGTATGCGTACAAGAGACATATTGCAGACAGGGTGATTCAGGCTTAGTGAAAAACTTCCCTTCGACAATAGCACGACAAGTGATAAGACTCAGGCAGCATATATGTTAATCATAAGTCTACCAAGCAGGAGGCAATGCAAACTCTCCATATGTTTGGAAGAATAACCAAACGGTGGAGGACACAACTCTATATAGCGAGAAAAGCTTCCTATGGTCGTACTACATCCCATAGTCTGATGATCAAATGGACAGATGTGATTTATCCAAGGGCGACTCATTATGCTGCCAATAAAGAAAATACTTTTCCCATCCTCTTTTTGGGGTATATTTGATTTTTTTGTTCTTTTTGATAATTTTGGAAAAAGAATAATGGAATATTACGTTACAATGGAGGAACGAGTACTGAAAACATACAAGCTCAAGGCACAAGGACAAGACAGATGTTCTGGTGAAATGATACTCGAGAAAAATCCTTTGGCGGCCAAAGGTGTTAAGATGCAGAAGCAAATTGTCACAAGGTTGGTGGATAAGGTATGCAAATGCGGTTGATAAAACACACAATGGTAATGTCCTTCGATGTAAGTTTAATGAGCCCAGAGAAGGTAAGCTCGGTGGTTTTTCATATTTAGAGAGTCTGAAAAAAAAAAAAAGGAGACTCCACTGGGGTACTTTTTTCGACAATAGTCTAGTCGGTTCAAAAAAGGGTTAAACTAGCACCGATTAGACATCAATTCAAAACCATTTTAACGAGTGTGACAAGGACAAGATAACTCGGCCATTTTTTCACTTTTAAGGAGTTTGAAAAAAGCTTAACTATAGAGTCCGTCAGGAATATTCTTCTGGACCAATTTAACGAGTGTGAAAGAATAAGGTCACTCGGCGATCTTTTCAATTTTAGGGAGTCTGAAAAGAGCTTAACTATGGACTCCGTGGAGGTTTCTTTTTCGTAAGTTTAGTCCCTCAGGCCCGAAAAAGGGATAAAATCATACCTAAGAGTACTCTTCTAAAGAAAGGAATTTCTATAGAGTATACCTTTGTTCGTACAGTTGACCGTCCAGATCGAAAAAGGGGTAAACTACTGCCGGACAGACGTGACTTCAAATTTCAGTTTAACGAGCGTGAAAGGCCACAAGATCTCTCGGCAATCTTTTCATGTTTAAAGGGTTTTAAAAGGGCTTAAAAGAAGACCCGTTTAAGGAACGTTATTCTGGACCAATTTAACGAGTGTGAAGAAACAAGGTCACTCGGCAATCTTTTCATCTTCAAGGAGTCTGAAAAGGGCTTAAAGAAGACTCCATAATGGTTACTTTTCTCAGTTAATCCGGACGAGATCAAAAAGCATAAATGCAGTCTCACCGGATGTTGCTTTCGGATATCAAAGTGAGCTTGAAAAACAACAAAGTTAGCTAATGATAGACTCTTTGTGGGTCGATGCCTGGCATCTCCTTGGGGGAGCTGTATGCTCCGACGAAAACATTGTCTATGACGCTAGGGGTTCTGGAGATATTGATAGGTATCATTTCAGCAACGGTTGTCATATTACTCTCAACATAGATCTTGTGTGTAGCTAAGGGATTAGTATGACAAGTCCTATCTCTAGTCATAGTCACGGTGAATTCTCCTGCTTTGATTCGGCTTAACTTTGGGAGGAAATATGATCTGTGATGAAGATCTTCCCAAGGTTTGTTTGGACTAGTCATTGCTTTGATTACTGCTTCGTCAGAAGGCAAGACTAAGTCTAACGAATCGACGTTAGCGAGAGAACCTTGAGCCCAAATAGGCTCTAGAAGTGGATATAACTCTTTTGTAGGAGTCGGATCAGGGTTAGCTAAAGCTTGTTGGACTAAAGAGTACGCTACCTCAGTGGCAGACAAGGGCATGGACATGCCTGGGTGCCCTGTCTCATCCATCGTGGCTGATGGGGAAGGAATAATCCAAGGATCCTCAAAGTAAGTCATGCGGAACGACGAAACTTGAAAAATCTCAACCTTATGGTGATTAGATATAAACTTGATATCGTCGTGAGGAGGTGGGTAATCGAAGGTACCCATCAAGGATGGGTGTTATCACTGAAATTTCGTCCGCACAGGGCGACAAGAACTCCGCATCATCAACACGGAAAAACAGTCATTCATGGCACAAGGTTAATTCCACAGCACAGCAAAAGGGTCAAAACTATGCAAAATGGCCAAAAAATTAAAAGGCGCTTTTCACCCACTATGCGCGCGCGCGCACGCACACAACATCTTCGTATCTGGAGCGCATATGCGCGGCTGTGGGGTGCAAAACCCGCATGCCTGCCAAACGGCGCATTTATGAAGCTGGTCGGCCTCCCAACCACTAATGGATCGGCTCCCAAGTCGATTTGACACCAAATCCGAGCCCAATCTGCGTGGGGAGGCTGGTCAAAGACCTAATTGTGCCCTAAAGAGCCTCTTTTCACATTCAAAAGAGGTTGCATAATAACCCA
>ML777104.1:111234-139271 GCA_009831015.1 Picea engelmannii | reverse complement strand
GGTGATATTGGTCCATTCTCATTTGTTTTTATTTTTGTTCCTATGCTCATAGTTTCATTTAGTTTTTGTTTAATTCTTGTTAATAGCTTTGTTGTTTTCTTTCTAACCTTTTACCATACAGCTGTCATGACTAGCAGATCCCAGCTAGGCATGTAAGCACTCACTTTTTGCTCATCAAACGAAGAAAAGAGTGCAAACAATGGGCACAAACCAACTCCTACGTTAACGACACCTGGTTGAGGATTATCAATCATTGGGACCGTTGATGCCCCCAAAGTTGGGTCAGGTCTAGAGAAAGACAATTGATCAATGGTCACTATCCGACCCTCGTGTGGAAACAACAAGACTCGAAAAATTGTAGCAACCACAGCTTTCATAGCATAAGTCCAACTCCGTCCTAACAAGATATTATAGTTGAGGGGAGCATCGACTACCTCTACTTCGACACACATGGTTTTCCCTCCTAACTGCGCAGGGAAAGAAGGAATGATGCCATGTGGTCAGAATGAACGACCATCAAAAGCAGTGAGGAGAGTAGGTGATGGAGACAAAACGGGTTGGTCGATGGCCTTCCAGCATGCTAATGACATAACGCATGTCAAGGCATCCTCGTCGACCACCGTGCGGAAGATATTCCGAGTAAAATTTTTCATGGGATGAGCCACTACTATCTGAAACGCTACGTGGTAAGGTAGACAAGGTTTTAAGTCAGTTGTATCTAACATGATGGTGCCCGGATTACAAGTCTCAGTAGATCCAAAAGAGGTTAACAAGGCTTTCCTCTGAGCAGGGCATATTTGGAGGACCTCCAAAGCAGACATTGCACAAGGGGTTTGTGATAAATCCTCCACCACAGAGTAATTCTGGGCGGCCCTTGCATTGGGGTTGTGAGAATCTTTTTTAAATGCACCCTTTGGAATGCGTGTCATTGTTTCTCCCAACGTCTTCTCAATATGAAGAGGAAGAGATGGGAGATCGTCTTCTTTACCCTTCTCAGAAGCGCTTGGTTTACTATAGTCGTTCGCTTTAGTCGTTATGAAAGCATCACCCCTATCCATGTATACGTTCGCGGATGAGGGATTGTTTGGAGGAGGGCAGGTTTCTTGGCTGCCCCCTTCTGTGCTTGTAGAGGCTTGAGTTAAATTTTTCCCATGTTGAAAGGGATTAGTCAACACTGCCTGTTGTTGCTGTGTGACAAACTTTTGGGCCTCTGCAAGTCGAGGTCAAAGATGGGTCGGGTGGTCTTCCGCACACAAGATGCACAGATACCTCGCCTTCGGTTTTCTGTGTTGTCCCCGCCAGAATTATCAGTGAGTTTTTTATCCCCTTACCCTTCTTTCATTGTTTTTTCTTCCCTTCCAGCTACTGGGTAGCCTTTGGGTTAGTCGACTGCATGGAGTGTACTTCCAACGTTTGGGTAGGAGGAGTAGCCAAAGTAGTAGTTTGGCTGGCCATTGTGTGTTGTATGGATAATTGTTGCAACTATTTTTTCAATTGCTCAGTGGGCTTGGTTTGTGTTGAACCAATGATACCATCGGCATGTGGTCCAGCTCTCTGTCTAGTTTTATCCAGTATCGAACGTGGCGCATCTGGAAAGATGTTGTATAATAAGCCAGACTGAGAATAGATGAGCTCAAACTGTTGAGCCCTCATGATGGCATCTTCTTCGGAGAAAACTCCGAAAGTCACGACGTCTTTGGATAACTGTGGGACCAAAGACTTAAGGAACCACTCAAGCAGGAATGTTGGTGGGACCAGTACTTTGATTAGACTCTTCCAGCATCTCCATTCTCAGATATGATCAGAGATATCGTTCGCGGTTATCTTTTTTAAATTGGTGAGTAGCTCTGTGCCAACGTCGTATCTCATAGGTAACTGGAAATGGTTAAGGAAGGCCATCGCCAGTTCGCCAAAAGAAGAGTATCGTGAGTGATCGAGCTCGATGTACCATTTCGTGGCACTCCTGATAAGAGTACGTTGAAACAATCGCAACTGTATGGAGTCATCTTTCAATGAGTTAGATGAACACCAAAGATGGAAGGTAGTCACATGATCACCTGGATCTTCATTAGGCTTGGATTCGAACTTTGAAATGTTTGAAGGCAACTTCGTTGGCATAGGATGCCAACGTGGATCGTGACAAATAGGATCATTTAACAACCTTGTCAAATCTGGCAAGTGTAATGTCGCTAGGAATGGTAGTTTGGGTTGTTGCTGATAACCTGGGAAAAAGGGTCCTAGAGTTTGACTGGCACTTGGTTGCCAGGAAAAGTTTGGCTGCTGGCCCGAATTCTGGTAGAAACCATGGCCCTGACCAACGTAAGGATTTTGCATCTGTGGAGGCATTATTGGTTGATTTCCCATAAATGACATAGAGTGTTGGGCATGCATCGTGTTCAAAGGACTTTGGGAAAGACTACCCCATGTCGGCCCTGATGGGAGAGGCATAGTAGTTTGTCCAAGGTTCCATTGAATGTGGAAAGAATTACCCCAGAACGGCATTCTAGAGGAGGGAACGGATCCTTGTACTGAGTTCCAAGGTCCTGCTATATGTGCCCCCTGCGCAGGAATAGTACCCTGCGCAGGAGTAGATTGTCCAAAAATGGGATTTCCCCCAGACGGGAAAGCGGTTGATGGGAAAGTGTTGTTACCAAATGCCCCATTCCAAGAAAACAGTGTCGAACCTACCGGCATACTGTGCGCAGGTGTTCCTTGACTCCCTGCTCCAAATAAACTAGCGTGTGTAGGCTGCCCGGTGGACTGTTGATGCGGTCCACCAAACGAAGGGGACGAAGGAGGAATATGACCTCTTGCATAAGGAAAATCGTTAAAAGGGACAGGAGTGCCCCCAATTTGACCTTTCAGAGGAGCGTTAGAGCTCCTTTCCCACAGACCCAATGTCTGTAAAGTGGAGTAGGTTAGTGCAGGACTTGTACCCGAACTAGGCATACCGTATGAGAACGGAGGGCCTATCGTACTAGGTGTGAAGGGGGTTTTGGTCATCGCCATAGATGGGTTCGGTCCACTTTGCGACGTAGTTGCGGCCAAGACCATGGTGGCTCGGACCGACGACGGTAATTTAGGAGATGGCTCCCCTGTGGTAGCAACTGTGGTCGAAATGGAAGAATTCCCAGAAGAAGTAACAGTGTTTGTTTCCATAGCTGTGTGAGGCACTAACTGGCATTCATGAAATTGAATCGATACAATAAACGGTACCAAGAAATCAGTGGTTGGGGTTTCAACCAAGCCAATATTGGCAGTTGATTCCTCCGGGAGTTGTTCGAGCACAAAGGTTTGTAACCCGGACGCTTCAAAATACCCTTGTTGGTCTAGCTTCCACCTTAATGGTGACGGGGGTGGCTCCAGTGTAACCGGCGGCAGGCCAAGAAGCCTTCGTGATCGGCGGAGATCGGGATCCTCCACTGTGTGAGAAGATCCAAGACACGCTAAGGTATTCTAAACGTTCAAAAGTAACACACACTAAAAATAATCCCCTAAGAGATAAGTCAAACAATCACTAAACTATTTGGAAGAACAGTTACAACAACCAACACTAGAGCAACTTACCGGTGCAAGTACAACTCGAACATGGAAGAACCCTCCATGTATACTCTACAAAGAATGGCCCGATGTCTATCCTAGGTACCGCGGTATACCCCCGAAGTCACCTGTGTATGTCCCTAAAAATATTGGCAATTAGGTTACCAGCAAGCGAACAGTCACCAGGCGGGTACAGTCGAAAGTCGGGTAGACCACAATGAGCAGGGTATCAAGCCCGAAACCTGTCAAGGGTATCGAGAAAAAATGGTCTGGAAGACAACTGAGGACCTTGAACGGATTTGATACCCACGAAGCCCCGTGGCAAATGAAAATGACAGAATCCCAAAACAAGCCCTTGATATGTGTTCTCCACTACGATTGGTCCGGCTTTGGAGGGGTTATCTCCACTACCTTTCTGCACACGACCTCATGTTTATCCCCTGTGTTAGAGCGGGGTCCCAGATAAATTCCATGAAACTGGACTTAGACACTCCCTATCTCAGACTCTAATGTTTGGTTTTGAATGGCCTTGGAGAGTTTCCTCTCCAACCTAATCCAAGGCCCTAGTCATGAACTAGTTTGTGAACCCTACAAACAAAAAGTCTAGTAGATTTTAAGATTAGCGTTGCTTTTATGGATTTTTCTTATGTCAAGGGGTATGAGGGTGAACTGATGATGTGTAAAGATGAAAGAAAAAATGAATGAAAAAAGATGGAAACAAAAGACTTTTACTAAATGCAAAATTTCAACAACTTTTCACAAAGAAAGATTTCTTTTTCTTTTTAATTTTTCTAAGATTTTATATAGCAAACTTTAAGGAATTTCGCTCGACTACGAGCTACTTATGATCTAAGTAGACTACAAAAACTTACGAAACAAAAGACTTTTCCCTAGCTAATGATGCAGAAACACACCTTTCAACCAAAGAAGAAAATGAAAAGAGATTTTTTTTTTTATTCAAGTGCTAGTAGAGCAACAAAGGGAAAATACCGACAAGCAAAAAACCAAGAAAAACAAATTTTGGCTTAAAGCGTAGATCACAAAGAATCAAAGTAAAGAATCACACAATGGGAATAAAAAAAACAAAGACTCTCATGCTTGTCTAAAAACCATAAAAAAAAAATTATTTTCTATCAACTATTAACTGAGCAAAAGCAGGTTAGGGGTAAGATGACCTAACCTACTGACTATTCAAACCTAGACTCAAACACCTGAGAGGAATACTTCTCATCAAAGGAGGGGATGGCTTCCCCACCCTGAACAAAAAGCAGCTTGTCCAAGCACGCGACTGTCACTAAAACAGCACGCGTGCAAACGCATGCTGAACAGAGACAGAAAGTGTGTACACGCGGGCTGACCTTGTACAGGCCGCGTGTATATCTAAATTCTAAGGAAAATAAATGAAAACAGGGAGTCCAGACCAGGAAGAGGCCTCTGGTATTGATAACCAGGGTCCCTTGAAGGCTTGGATGCTCTTTCCAACAGAAAAGGAAAATAATGTAAGGACTAATAAGGCGAAAAAAAGAAATCTGAGATAGGACTGTGAATCAGCAAGACTTAGATAGGATTCCAGAAAACCCCATGAGAATGTGTAATTATTACAGGGAAGAGGAGGACTACCTCTTAAGGTTCTCTAAACTCCTACACGCTACTGCTATCTCTACAGCTAGCATTCACACACGGGCTGTAAGAGGATAGGGCGCGGGTACACGTGTGTAGGCCTTCTGCAGGCCGCGTGTACCTCTGTGTGTCCCGACAACTACCGTAAAGCAAAAGTCAGGGAAAACTGGTATGGAAAACTAGACTCCCTGCTAGCTCAAACCTTACAGAAAAAGATAGGCAAAGAAAAACAGAAAACCTAATCTTTAAACTACCCAAAAACTTACATAAATCCGGAAACCCTAAAGAGTATTCTCCCCAGTATGGTCGCCAATTATGTTGTTGGGAAAAACACCCTACGGACTAGCAAACTAGGGTCAGACTTGCATGCATATTTTGACCGAATAGAAACTACTTTTTTACCTACAACCCAAGATTTAACTCCCTTTTTCACAGTAAATGCATGGAAAAGGACCACCAACCTTATTATCGGCGTTCGATGTAGATCCTTCGTTGCTCTTCGATTACTTGCTTGCGCTGCTCCTTCCAGTGATGACCTGCACTCAAGACAAACAACAACTATGCATGCATGCTACTTCTATACTCAAGGGTTAGAAAATCAAGCATAAATTAACCAAACCATATACAATTCATGCATTGGGACGGGAAAAGTATTCTTTTTATTACTGAAAGTGAATCAACTTACAAAAAAGCTGAGACCGGCCACCGCTCCTTGAACCTGATACTGGGCTCCTCTTCTTCTATCCTTCAACTACTTTGCGTTAAATCTCCTTTGGCATGAGGAAAGGCTAAAGGGTTGGGACAATGTATTACGTAAATGGGCAAAGTTTCTTCGTTATATTTTTTCCTCCTCCAAATGGTACCCCTACCCCTTCTTTTATAGGCTAGAAGGAGCTAGGGTTTTGGACGAACCCTCGGCCATGCATGGCCGGGAGTTTCAGTTAACTGACCCATAGCTTTTTGTTCCATCGAAAACTTTCCTTTTTTCATGCTTTGTTAAGTACACGTGGGCTTTTGTGAGTCATCCAGCGTGCACACGCATGTAGTAATGGGTTAGGGCGTGTGGGCCTTGACACAAGAGGATTTTCAAAGAGTTGTTCAGCAAAGTTTTGGCAAAGAAGGGATATGAGTTGGCCTGATGCCAGGTAAGCATGTGTGGTGCAATTTAGGGTTATAACAGTAGGAACAAGGAGGATAAAAATAATCTGCAATCTAAGAAAACCAAAATACCACCTATTGACGATAGGGATAAGCGCAAACCCCGATACCCTTGTCTTATCTATGGTGATGATCACTGCACTAAGGATTGTCCATGACGAGTCGAGGTTACTAAGTTCCTTCAAGGGACCACGAAACCCCCCACTCCGATCGTATTGTCACAACCCTTCCCCTCTCAACAACAAGCCCAATTGGTCATTCATGACCAACCTTCCCCCTCCAATACATCCTATGTCTTAATGTGTACAGGTGATTCAAATCAGAATGACATCACACTTACCACTCGAGCCAAAGATTATCCTTCCTCCAAAGAGAAGGTTGATGCAATACCTCCTTCGATGGTCCAACCATCTCCCACGACTCCACCTACCAACGGTCCTCTTCATCTCAAATGACCGATCCTAGATACAGTTCTCTGCCCTCCCCCAAAGGGTGTTGTTGGAAAATTGACTTTCAATCCTCTTGCACATGCTGCCCAGAACTACAGTATTGTTGAAGATCTGTCCCAAGCACCGTCCACGATGTCAGCCCTCGAAGTCCTTCAGAGTTTTCCTATACAACGAAAGGCACTGTTGAAATCTATCGGTGGAATCGACCCTACGGATACAAATTTAATAATTTTTTACTTGGAAGATCACATTCCAAGGTTACCCCCTCAACTCGCATTCCAAATACAAGTTATTGTCTCTAACAAAAACATTTGTAGAACAGTTATTAATGAGGGTGCCTCGACGTGTGTCATGTCTATTACCTACTGGAAATCCATTGGCTCTCCTCCTCTGACTAAATCCCACAACACACTCAAAGCCTTCAATGGCTCTGGTTTTAAGCCTTACAGTTTCCTCCCTTCGTTGCCTATTACGTTAGAATGCAAAACAGTCAACATTGAAGTGGAGGTCTTCGACGCTCCCCTCGATTACAACCTTCTACTTGGTTGTAGCTAGATTGATTCCATGCGTGCAATCGTGTCCACTCTTTTTTGTGTCATCTGTTTCCCACATCAAGGAAAAGTAGTTACAGTAGACCAATTGGCCTTCTTTCACTCTGATGCACGTACCGGCAATGTACCTTTCATTGCAAAAACCCCCCTGGATATGAGAACGTCGGTGTGGGTCTTCTTAAAGGTTCCTCTTTGATGGGTTCTTTCCTCATTCCACCACCCGATGTCCCACATCCATTTGTCACCTTGATCAACATGATCTCCACCTATGTTCATGGAACCCCTGCATCTTACGACCCATGGATGGTACCCAACCCCAGCGATCATCTTCGTTATGGCGACGAAATGCCTTTGAGTCCGGTCGAATCCACTTATCAATCCATTCAATAGGAAACCCCCTTTCTTGGTGATTTATCTCTGGATCCATTCCGCATCATTTTTCCTATAGACGAGATGATTATGTCTAGTATGTCTGTGGAAGATACCCCTTGGGACAATGGACATCATCATGCCATCCTCTTCCTGGAACAATGCACCATCGAGGGTTACCAACAAATCTCAACCCCGTTGACCATTGTCATCATTTCTATCATTCCCGAGTCTACACACGACATGTTCTATGAAGGGAACTTAAGTAATATCTCACCCACCATCCCCCTCAACATATCCATAAAACCTGGAGTTGTCGAAAATGTGCATATCGGAGCTTCGTGTTCCCATGACGAAGTTGTCACCTACAAGTCTCTTTTCCAAGAATTTTGTGACGTCTTTGCATGGAGCTATGAACAAATGTTAGGGATTGAGCCCGACATTGTGGTAAATGATATTAAGACATACCCAGGTGCTAAACCCGTCTGGAAATGACTTCGTCTGGTCCACCCACATAAAGCGGCCACTATCAAACTTGAAGTTGAGAAACTTCTCAAAGATGGCTTTATTTACCCTGTGGCTCTAACTGACTGGGTTTCCAATCTTGTTCCAACTGACAAGAAACAAGGCACAATCCACGTGTCCGTTGATTATAGGGACACTAACAAAACTTGTCCTAAAGACAACTTTCCTACCCCTTCGTTGACCAGATCGTCGACGATTGTGCTGGAAGTGAAATCTTTTCTCTGATGGAATGGTTCTCTGGATATAATCAAATCAATATCGTACCCGTGGACCAACACAAGACCACTTTTATTTGTCCTTGGGGCACTTTCACCTACCGGAAACTTCCATTCGGTTTAAAGAATATCAGCGCCACTTTTCAACGTGCTATGTCTTACGCCTTTCATGATATAAAGCACATCATGCAGCCATATCTAGATGACTTACCCGCTCATTCCATGCACCATGTAGATCATCCAATACACCTCCGCGCCATTTTCCTTCGATGTCGGTTTTACCATATACGCTTGAATCCCCACAAATATGTTTTTTTCATAGAATCCGACCAACTTCTGGGCTTTATTGTTTCATTTCAAGGGATCAGGGTAGATCCTTTGAAGGTTGAGGCGATTCTCAATCTCCCTCCTCCTTCCTCACTTCGCCAGTTACAAATTTTGCAAGGGAAGGAAAACTTTCTCCGTCGTTTCATCCCGAACTATGCTGAGCTAACTCTTGGATTTACGTGACTACTCAAGAAAGGTTCTAAGTTCATATGGGATACCACTGCCAACAAATCTTTCAAAGCTTTGAAATTGTCTTTGACACGTACCCCACTACTCTTCCCACCAGATTACAGTCGAGATTATTTCCTTTACCTCGCAGCCTCAAACTATACCATCACTATGGTTCTCGTCTAGGAGGATGATTCTCATGATGAACATGTCATCTATTACTTGAGTCGAAGTCTCACGAATACCGAAACCAAGTATTTACATGTTGAAAAAATGGCCTTGGCAGCCATCCAGGCTGTCCAACGTTTCCGGCACTATATCCTTTCTCGCAATACTACGGTAATTTCTAACTGCAACCCTATGCAACACATTCTTACACGCCAATTGCTAGGGGCGAAATACTCCAAATGGATCATAATACTCCAGGAGTTTGACTTAGAATTCGAACGCACTAAGTCTAAGAAATCCTTGGTGTTTGTTGAGTTGATATGCGACCTTCCCTACTCTGAGACGGAAAATGTAGCAGCAGATTCATTACCTGATGAATCCCTTTTCCTGATTAGTTTTGATGACCTTTGGTACGGAGATATCATTATATATCTCTAGACCTAGACTTTCCAACCCAATTTGTCTAGCACTGACCACTGTCGAATACACTACCAAGCCCGTCAGTATATTATCCTCGGTGATACTCTTTATTGTCATGGGATTGACTCCATTTTTCGACGTTGCCTCACGTTTGACGAAGCCAAGAAAGCCCTAAATGACTTCCATTCGGGAGCCTGTGGTGGTCACATGTCTGGGTATTCTACTGCTCAGAAGATCTTACGAGCAAGGTATTTTTGGCCTTCTTTATTCAACGATTGTATAATTGCCATCCAAAAATGCCATGCTTGCCAAACCTACAACAATAAAATACGATCACACCCTACTCCTCTACACCCTATGGTCTCCATTGGTCCTTTTGCGAAATGGGGTATCGATTTCATGACATGTCACCCTCACTCGGTCGGGGGCATGGATACATTATTTTAGCCGTAGATTATTTTATGAAATGGGTCGAGGCGATGCCAACATTCGACAATACCGGAAGGACTACAGCATTATTTATATTCAATCACATCATTGCTTGGTTTGGTGTTCCTAAAGCTATCATTACTGACCACGGTAGCTACTTTAGAAACTTCATGATGTCTGAACTCACTGAAAAGTTGGGTCTTCACCATGACAACTCAACACCCTATTACCCACAAGCCAACAGCCAAGTTGAAGCAATAAACAAAATCCTCATTACCATGCTTTGATGAATGATAGGGATTCACAAAATGAGTTGGCCCATGATGTTTTTCTCAGCATTGTGGGCTTACCAGACATCCGTTAAGTCGGCTTCCAGGTTTACACCATTCCAATTAGTCTATGGTCTAGAAGCCATCTTGTCGATTGAATGTGAGATACCCCCCCTAAAACTAGCCGTCAAACTTCTCCCAAACACTTCTACCGAAGAAGAACGTCTATTGTATCTCATGCAATTAGACAAAACCCATCACGACGCCACCCTAGTTATAGAAGCCCAGAAGAAACACGTCAAATCCCAATACTAAAAACATGTCAAGCTACGCATTTTCTTTGAAGGTGATCTTGTTCTCCTTTACGAACAAGATCGGGATATGGTGGAGCCAAAACAATTCAGGCTATGTGGCGAGGTCCTTATATCGTTAGACGAGTTTTACAGAAAGGAACTTGTGAGTTAGTGGACTACGATGGTATCCCTTTGAGTGAACCCAGAAATGGGTTGTACTTAAAGAAGTAGTATGCTTAAGATCACCTGTGCATGAGTGCTTGTATTTTATTGTATCATACTTTTTCTGTGCTTTTTCGTTATTTCGTCTCTGCCCTTGACCGCTTATCTTGCGTTGTTCTTGGTTTCCAGATATTGGAGTTTTCGTCACCCCACATTGGCTTCACCGATGGCGCTAGCCGTAGTACTCAGAACCTTGCTTCTGTTGCATGGGAAATTTACGCCCCTACAAGCGAACTTATCAATCTACGAGGTGTGTACCTAGGTCGTGTGACCAATAATATTGTAGAATATAGTGTCATCATCAAATTGTTGATTGATTCTATTTCGCTTGGTATATTCCACCTGGTTATACAACTTGATTCGCAGCTAGTTGTACTACAGTTAAGTAACGTCTATGCTATCTGAAGTCCTACTTTATTACGGGTATATTTACAAATTCACCTCTTGGAACGTTATTTTGATTATATCAAATATCAGCACATTCCTAGATGTCTAAATACATTGAATGATGCATTAGCTAACTATGTGTTAGATAGACATTTGGGGCATTTATAAACCAATCACACATCACATGTATAACACAACACAAAATAAACCGGTAGAAGCCGTATATATGTATATAACGATCAAAAGTTTTTACAAAAAGTTTTTGTCCAAGGATCAAAATCTCAAAATACAAAGCCCATAGCTTCTACAAAGTAGCATCATGGATGATTCTCACGATAACACACAACTTCTCGGGCTACCCTACGGAGCAGTCGACTGAGAGACTCAGACACACCCACAGTATGGCGCTAGTAACGTCTTGGGATCTCCCCAATAGCAATATCTGGGACGTCCTCGATAAACCCCTCCAAGTTTTGTCCCACTGCCTCGTAGTCTTTTGCATCCCATCTCACCACTGGAGCCGCTTATCCTCGCCAATGAATAGGATATGTTCCTTGAGGTCGATCTGGCCCCACATCTATATCATCAAAAAGAAATTTTTTGATTAGTTCTTGGATAAACATAAAAACATTTCATATGATAAAATTTGCAAAAACATTTAAAAAGAACAAAATGTGTACTTATTACCTAAGTCACCCCACTGAGCATCCTTAGGCAGGGCCAAATCCAGATCCCCTCAGAAATCCAAACCAGCATATGCGTAGTGGTCGATCATCAGCATCTAGGGCCTCAACCAGTCAAAAAATGAATCATTATACTTGATTATAGGCCTTGTAATGTGTCGAGCCATGAGGTTGCACCACCTCAGCATCCTCGAATCCTGTGGGGTCGGTAAACCCCAATCAAACTATAATCGCAGTAGTGGGACCCTCTCGAGGAAGAATGACACCAAAAGTGATCCATACCCAAACTGCTTCAAGTCACCCTTTCTACACTTTGTCAATTGTCTCTTCATACTGCAGAGAACTGCATCCAACCAGTTGAAGACCCGAGGCTCTGTGCACTCTATGGCGTATTGGAAATAGCTCTGGAGAGCCATGTGTAGAGCCGCACTCCCAACCATGCATGCAATAGTAAACAAGATGGTTTGTAGAGTAAAATCTTGGACCCCCCAAATAGCAACCTTACCCTTGCTTCTCTCTGCCTCGGGAACACAATATTGGCGACAATGCTCACTCATAGGGAGTTTGTCGCCACTGCCTCCGGTCAAAGTACCATGGTATCCATGTCATGACAACCCCGTTAGAAAATAGATATCCTTGATATCTAGGGTCAACGTATGGACTCCCATGTGAAATAACTATTGGTCCACGTCCCACATGTGGACCAGGTATTCCAACAACCTGAGTTGGGCTCTCATGCCTGGAATCCTGAAAAATTTCAATAGCCCACAGTCCCAGAGCGCAGCGACTGTACCTGAGTCATTCCCGGCAATGGCATCATCCTCCTCATGTTCCCTTTCTCTCCATTCCAACATTGTGATGGTCAAACACCTACAAAAAAGCCATGAGAGGGAAGTCAGCAACTTGTTTTAAACTCTTGCATAATTTTTATTAAGCAAAACCTTACTTCAAAATCCATTTTCAGCCCCCATAGGTAAGCCTTTTGCATAGTGCGAGATTCGTGTAGGTGCCTTGAAGGCCACCTGTGAGAATCCTAGATTCTCACAGGTCCCGCATGGCCCACCTGCGAGAATGCTTGGGCGCATTTTTCAACCCTAAAATGGACTCAAAACCCAAAACATTGCCAATAAAAACTAAAAATAAACCATGGAAAAGTTAGAGAATCAAAATATTACCTCTTTGGCTGAGACGGTTCATCAAATGATCGCTTGTGCCTCATGCAATCGAGTAAATAAATTTGGGGGAAAACGAGGTATGTTGGACAAGTTTTTGGCAAAGTCACAATGAAATGGTAAAAAGCCCTTTCTACCCATATTTATTCACTTTTTACTATTTTTCATTGATTTTTTATATTATTTTTATTACTTTGTCTATAAAACCTAATACCTTAATAGCCTTTTGTGTGTGGTTTTTCGCAGATATCACAACTTCAAAGTCTGAACAAGGGGGTACGGGTGTTTTTTCTTTTGTCGCATGTACGACTACTTTTTTAGGGTTTTTTTAGAAAACACCTCGAGCTCAGTCTTCGTTCGTTCTCACGCTCAAAAATATATGATAACGTAACCGAGTATACTTTTTCTCGTCTTTTCGTACTCGTCATGGTAACACGAAAACGACAAATGTTGAGTATCCTTTAAGCTCTTTTCATGCTCCATAAAAATGAAAAGATGGCTGAGCGATCTTGTTCTTTTACTACTCATTAAAGTATTTGAAAAAATGTTCGACGGGTGATAGTTTATCACTTTTTCGATCTCGTCGAACTCTTTTACGAAAAAGGAACTGGGAGAGTTCTCTTTAAGTGTTTTTCAAACTCTCAAAAAATGAAAAACCCCCGAGTTTTCCATCCTTGGACTCGTTAAACAAACATCGAAAGACCCGCAATGGCACCGAACCACTCCTTCCTAGGGTTCGTTAAAAATACTCCGAGGGACTCATCTGAAGGATGAGATTACATCGACAAGCATATGTTATCCTCCTCAAGCTTGTGTAAAAATAAAGAGGTACTCGCTAGACATGGTGGGGGGAATTTTGGGAAAGGGATGTGTTTTCGTATTCATATTAATGGCAGTAAGCGTTGCTCTTGAACATGATGCCCCCTATTCGTCATTTGAATCTAGGTTGGGAAATCCATTTGTCTCTCGTTCGACTTGCTACAAGGTCATATCTCGAGTCATCTTTGAGTCAGTGCTTCCAAGTCCTTATTCATGTTGTTCATATGTTCAAGAGAAGTTCACACGAGCCCTCTATTGAGTCGGCCATTTGTAGTTGTCCATTCTTACTATGTCGGCCTTCCCTGTATCTGTTTCAACCTGTATTCATACTTTGTTTCACCCTCAAAATCTGTTACTTATTTTGTGTCATTGATGGGGGATACATCAAGGCCCTCCTGTGATGAGTCTTGTTCCGTCGACTCCAACTCATTATCCATAAATGAGACTTAGAAATCATTTAGTACCTTGGAACCTGCATGCCTTAATGGCAGGTCTCTTCACTTTCGACAGTGGTTTCACATCATTGATCCTTGATCGAGAGATTCCGTCGAGTGCTCGACTTCAGTTCATTCATTCGCATTCATTCGGATTGTACTTTGGTACCTTGGGATTCATTGACATCAATGGTGATTTCCCTCACACTTGTTAATGGTTTCATCAATGAAGGGTAATCAAGTGGTTTCTACCATGTTCGACTTCAGCACATGTAATCACATGGCTATATTCGTACTTTCAGGTGACAGTATTGAAGACCCTGGGTCTCATCTTTTTTATCCAGGCTGCGATGGAGTATGTATGATTTGTATCATCACATAGATCCACTTTGTATGTCATGTGTCTATGTCGTCTTAATTCAAGTCTTCTCACATAGATCCATAGTGTATTCTTGGTGGCTATGTAGAATTTTGACGGCATGGATCCATGATGTATGATTGGTGGCCATGACCTACGTTAATGATTCCATTCATTTGTGATCTGAGCATGGGAATGCCTACCTCAAAACTGTTATTATATTCTGCAGATGCTTGGTTGTTTATAGGTTTCCGATTAGGTGTGCTCCTTGTTTCCGACACACACACGTATTTTACAAATTATTTCGGCTGTCACAAGTTCTGACCTCATACTTTGGGGGGAATTATGTTACACATGATTTTGGTCACTCTGGTGATGTCTCTACAAGTGATGTATTCAGGCTCCCACAAGGAATTTTTTCCTGAGAAAAGTGATTGTTGTCTCCTTCCAAAAAACACATTTTTAAGATGAGTTCGCAGGCTACCTATATTACAGGGTGCGAAAATCCTTCATTCTCGCAAGAAACTCAAACTTAGGGTGTGAACTGTTCCCAGTCTACTCTATAGGTAGGGTGCGAACCTGTTTCAAAGCTTGGAAAAGAGAAGAGGTCACGAAGGTTCTAGAAGGGAATCTTCTAGAAAATGAGTTGGCATTCACATGGTTGGCATCCTACTGACTTCTCAGATTTAGTGGGATCATCTTGTTGGCATGTTTTTTAGACAGAGGCAGAGTATGTGTGTTTGTCATTGATGGTGAATATCAGCATGATCAGATGGCGAAGATCAGCACGATCAGTAGCGTAGCGATAATGGAAAGATCAGCAGTGTAAGCTCAGAAGGAGGAAAACAGTCAAAGCACGACAAAGGTTTCGTTTTGTGATTTCACATCTCAGCATTCCTGTGATGAAGGGTCTCGACACTCCAAGTCGTGATCGCCGAAACTCTGAGATGGAGCTTAGCACCGCTAGCTTATTCCCCTCACGTGACCACCGGTGGTGACCAAGGGCTGCACCAAAAGGCACTTCGTATTTCGTGAACTTATGAACTTTATCAAGCCTGATCAACGGTCGATATCTCCAATGATCCGATGGTCCAGATCTCATCACAATCTCGCATATCGCGATTCCTGTGATGAAGGATATTGATACTCCAAGTCACGATCACCGAGACTTTGAGATGGATCTTAACACCGCTAGCTTCTTCCTCCATCGTCCGCAGATTTAACCACTGGCTGTGACCACAGCCTTATTCGAAAATGCATTTCTCACTTTTGCATCTCGGGTATTCTATGATGAGTCCTCTCAAATATCCATGTCATGAACTCTGAAATAGAGCTTGGCTTCTCTAGCTCTACTCTCCAGCTCTTGACAATGTGACCATGAGATATAACCAATCGCCAATAAAACGAGCACTTCACTCCTTTGACTTTCCAGTCAGCAAAACGTTAATCCCTCACCACATGTCCCTCTTGGATCAACGGTCAAGATCTTATCGCGATTTCACAATTTCACGGGCCTTCGTCATGCCTAATCAATGGTCCATTATCTCGATGATTCGACGGTCCAGATATTTTCGTGATCTTGCATATTGCAAGTTCCCACACCATGCTTCATTGACTCCTCCAATGTGCAAGTCAGCGAAATTCCAATTTCTTTCTACGTGTCCTATGACTCCAACGATCAGGATTGTTATCGTGATTTCGCAAATCACGAGTTCGAACCTCTTTCCTTTGGATTTCTCGATCTGCAAAACTCTGAAACAAAACCTTTGTCATGCTTTGACTGTTTTCCTCCTTCTGAGCTTACACTGTTGATCTTGCCATTATCGCTATGCTATTGATCATGTTGATCTTTGCCATCTGATCGTGTTGATCTCTGCCATCAATGACAAGCAGGCATAGTCTGCCTCTGTCTAAAAAACATGCCAACAATCTCCCCCTTTTGCATTGATGGCAACCCCTTGAAGAACATCCAATTATACCACTGTAGAATATTTGAAATTACCACACTTTCTCCCCCTTTGACATCAATCTCAAAGAAGAGACACGCTCCCCCTGAGCTGTTGCAATACATACTCCCCCTGTCAACTATGAGCAGCTTATAAATACAACAAATATTCAATAAGTACTCCCCCTGACCAGGTGAACATATTAGACGAAAGAAGTTATAACCCCCAACTTTTGATGAAGATATCCAAAAGGGGTCATTGCTAACAGATTAGTAAAGATATCAGCTATATGTTCTATGGAAGGAATATAATTCACCTGAACAATTTTGTTTGTAACTTTTTCTCTGAGAAAATGGTATTTTATTGGTATGTGCTTAGATTTTGAATGAAGTAAAGGATTCTTAGAGAGACTGATGGCATTGGTGTTATCACAGTGAAGTGGAATGGGATCAGTGTAAGTTACCTTCAAATCTGCAAGAGTTTGTATCATC
Source organism: Picea engelmannii (assembly GCA_009831015.1). Lineage (NCBI taxonomy): Eukaryota > Viridiplantae > Streptophyta > Pinopsida > Pinales > Pinaceae > Picea > Picea engelmannii. The sequence goes on along the minus strand of ML777104.1, from coordinate 122,258 downwards.
CATAAAATTTGTGTGCAGCAAGTAGCAGTAGCAATGTATTATGCCTCTGTAGTTGATAATGAAATGGATCATTGTTTTTTACTAAGCCATGCTACTAATGAGTCATCCAGAAAGAATGCTCCTCCACTGGTTCTTTTTCTCTCATCAACACAATTTGCCCAATCAGCATCTGAATAAGTAGTTAACTGAAAGTTCTGATTTCTGGTATACCACAAACCGTAATTCATTGTGCCTTTCAAGTACTTGAATATCCGTATTACCGCTACTAGATGACTTTGTTTAGGAGCGGACTGATAACGACCTACCATTCCAACAGCTTGCATTATATCAAGTCAAGAAGCTGTGATGTACATAAGACTGCTTATCATTGATCAGTATGTCCTTTGATCAACATCAGGTGACATATCATCTTTACTGAGCTTGCAACCAACCACCATACATGTACTAACAGGAGAGGAATCCTCCATCTAAAATTTCTTCAACATCTCTTTCAAATATTTTTCTTGAGAGATAAATATTCCTGCAAAACTCTGATTTTCTTGTAAACCAAGAAAATATGACAGTTCTCCTATCATGGACATCTCAAACTCTGTTTGCATAGAGTTAGCAAACCACTGTTCAAATGATTCATTAGTACAACCAAAAATAATATCATCTACATAAACCAAAACAACTAGTAAATTATCACCTTCAGACTTAATGTAGAGATTGTTGTCAATAATACCTTTATTGAATCCTTTGTCTTGTAAAAATTTGTCCAACCTATAGTACCAAGCTCATGGTGCTTATTTCAGTCCATATAAGGCCTTCTTCAGCTTGCAAACATAATTAGGATTATTTGTCAATGAGAATCCTTCAGGTTGCTCCATGTACATTTCTTCCTCTAGATCTCCATTAACAAACGTTGGCTTAACATCCATCTGATACACTTTAAATTTCTTATGGCATGAATATGCAAGGAACATTCTTATGGCTTCCAATCTTGCCACTGGTGCAAAGGTTTCATCAAAATCTTGACCTTCAACTTGCGCATACCCTTTACAGACCAATCTGTCTTTATTTCTAACAACTTGTCCTTTTTCATTCATTTTATTCTTGAACACCCATTTGGAACCTATTACATTCTTATCTTCGGGTCTAGGTACAAACTCCCTAGTATTGTTCTTCTCAATCTGATCAATCTCTTCATTCATAGCTCTAATCCAATCATCTTGTTGGTTGGCTTCATCAAAAAATTTAGGTTCAGTCATAGATAAAAAGGCAACATGAGATTGTTCTGAGTCTTTAATCAATTTCCTTCTTGTCTGAACTCCTTTATTTATATCTCCAATTATCTGATTTTTAGGATGATTCTTTCTAACAATTCTGAGAGGTGATTTTGCTTCTTTCTGTTGATTTGTGTTAGCCTGAGTATTTGTATCTTCATCTGATTCGGATTCTTCTCTTCCTGATCCTTGGACCTTTTCATCTTCATCTTCAACTATATCTTTTGTGCTTGGTTCAACATTGTTTACATTCCTGACCGGGACTTCTTCATCAACTTTTATGTCTATACAACCAAATAGTTTATGTAGCCTCTTATTGTAACATCTGTGTCACTTACTGTTTGTAGCATAACCCAAGAAGATACCTTCATTTTCCCTGTCATCATATTTGCCAATATTTTCATCATTTTTCTTAATATAACATTTACTCCCAAAGACTTTAAAATGCTTGATTGAAGGAGGTCTTCCAAACCATAGTTCATAAGGAGTCTTGTCACTGTGTGGTCTGAGATGTGCTTTGTTAAGGATATGAACAGTTGTATGAATTGCTTCCACCCAATATGTTTGAGGTATGTTCCTTTCATTCATCATTGATCTTGTCATTTCTTGTAATGGGCTATTTTGCCTCTCAACAACTCCATTTTGTTGTGGAGTCATTGGAATTTTGTACTCTCTTTTGATTCCATGTTTATCACAGAACTCTTTGAAGTTCCATGAGCTAAACTCTCCTCCTCTATCAAACCTTATTGCCTTCAATCTTTTTCCTGTTTGATTCTCAGTTAGAGACTTAAACACTTTGAATTTTTCAAATGCTTCAGATTTTTCCTTCAAAAAGGCAACCCATGTTAGTTTAGAATAGTCATCAATAATCAACATAAAATAATTTTATTTTCCTGTACCTTCTTTCCTTGATGGTCCAGATAAATCCATATGTACTAACTAGAGAGGTTTTTCTATTGAAGGAAAGTTTTTTTATTTGAACTGAGTGCGAGTAAGTTTTCCTATTTGGCAAGGTTTACAAACAGAGTCATATGGCTTTGATATCTTCGGAAGATATTTTATTGCCCCATTGTTTCTGAGCTTGATTATATGATCAAAATTTAAGTGTCCAAGTCTCCTATGCCACAGCCAACTTTCATCATACTTGCTTAAGTTGAATTCTATTTTTTCTTCTTTTAACACATAGACATTGTTTTTCGTTCTTATCCCTTTTGCAACTAGTTGTCCCGAATTCACAGATTTTATTCTACAGTCTTTAGAGGTAAAAACGACTTCACATCCTTGGTCAGAGACTTGACTGACACTAAGCAGATTATGTTTCAGACCTTCTACAAACAACACATCTTGATATTTCCCTTTGCCATTACTCAAACTTACCATTCCTTTACCTTTTATTTTTCCTGGTGCATCATTTCCAAAAGTTACATTCCCTGATTTGCTTTCACTTAGAGTTAGAAACTTACTTTTGTCTCCAGTCATATGTTTGGAACATCCACTATCAATATACCAATGATTCTTTTGTATTTGGGCTGATAACACTAGTCCACACTTGTCATCTGCTTTCTTCTTCCAAACCTTGACATTTTCAGCAGTGGGGATCAAATCTGGCTTGTAATTCCTTAAGCGACAATATGCAGCTTTATGTCCATAGTTATGACAGATGTAACATTCTGGTTCACTAAATAGAAGATCATAGCAATTTTTATGTTCATAATTATTGTTATTCTTAAACTGCATCATTTTCCCAGCCATCGCATGATTTATAGTCTGAGGTTGTTTGTTGCTTGGTTGTCTCGATCTTTGTTGTGGAAGATGGTTATTTGTTGAATATCTTGATTGTTCATATCTAAATCTTAAAGAACAGTTTATAGCTTTGTGACCAAAATTAAAGAAGAAAAAACAATAACCATAGAAAAAACCTTTGTACCTTGAAAAAGTTTGTCTTCTTTGAGGAGGTCGATTTCTTTCATGCCGATAATCTCTCTGATCTACAGATTCAGTTATGATACTTTTTCTTTCATTCCTTATTGGTGGTTGATTTTCTTTCTTTGTTTCTGCAGAGTGATTGTTGTCAATGTTTGAGGATTTGACAAACTTGATAGGTTCTGTTTCACTTGGATGATCACTACTTGATCCTTCTTCATACCCCAAGCCAACTTTCAACTTTGAGTTTCTTTTCTAATTTAGAATGGAGGTTAATCCTTTAGAGGCTTTAATACTTGGCAGATTTTGGTGATACAATCCCTTAAACTTCTCCATTTCCTTTCTGGTTTTTACTATCTCTTCTTCTAAGGCTTCACACCTCGCTTTTTTCTCTGACAACTATTGTTTCAGTATGTCTTCTATTTTCTTTGTCTCTTCTAACTCCACTTTTAGTAGAGAAAAGTTTTCATAGGGTTTTTCACCATTCATTTTAAACTACTTCAACAACTGTTTTTATTTTCTCTTCTTACATCTGAGTCTGTCAATTTCTTCCAAAGCACTGATTAATTCACCTTCCATATCCACCATAGCTTCTTCATCATCCATTTCACCTCCTGTGTGCTCATCATCAAAATCTCCCATAGCCATAAGCATAAAATCATTCACTTTGTTTTCACATGATGAATCACTATCTATGTCTTCTGAGGAATTGTCATTATTTGCACACAAACTTTTTTTTTTACTATATTTCTTGAATTTGTACTTATTTTCGTCATCAGAATTATGGTCCTTTTTCTGATGGGGACACTTAGATGAAAAATGACCTATCTTACCACAATTAAAACATTTGAAGGGAAGCTTGCCTTGATATTTTTCTGATCCTTCCTTTAACCTTCTCACAAATTTTACCTCAATATCATCTAAATCTGAATCAGTATTCTTGTCTGCTTTAAAAGATGCTTCTCTAGTAATGGAGTTATCTTTGTTGATTTTCATTTCATATGCAGTTACAATTCCTAGGAGTTGATCAATGGACAGAGTTTTAAGATCATTTAGTTCTTCTATTGCAAAGACTTTTGGATTAAATTTATCAAGCAAAGATCTTAAAATCTTATGAACTAAAATTGATTCTTCAATCTTCTCACCAAGACCCTTCATGGCATTCACAAGTTCTTCAACTCTTAAAAAATACTTGCTAACTATTTCATCTTCATTCATCTTTAGTTTTTCAAACTTCAACCTAAATGTTTGAAGTTTGGCATCTTTTACTTTTTCATTTCCTTCATAGCTGCTAATAAGTTTATCCCACATTTCTTTGGCAGTTTGAAGATGCATCACCTTTACAAACTCGGCTTCTACAAGTCCATTCAAGATAGAATTCATTCCATTAGCATTAAAGCTAAATTCTAACTTATCATCCTTGGAAGCCAGCACAACAGGCTTTGTATATCCAGTCTCTACTACATCCCAAACATCAACACCTAAGGCCATTAGGTATGTTCTCATTCTAACCTTCCAAAAGGAAAAATTTGTTCCATCAAACATAGGAGGCTTACTGGCTGAAGTCCCTTCATGACTTATCATGTTTAAGCTTACATATCTACCTTTAAATAAAAGGAACAAGCTATGATACCAATTGTTGAAATTACTAAGACAACTGAGAGGGGGGGGGAATCAGTTGTTATTGTGCTTAAACAATTTTAAGTCTACTAAAACATTCTTAATCTTTCTTAAAGTGATCATCAATATTATACAACATATGGACAACATAAATAATGAGCATCAGTCACCCATAAGATATACACAGAGACAGATTTTCATGAGGAAACCCGTAAAGGGAGAAAACCTCTTCTTCTTCGAAATGATAGGCAGTCTTTTAAGTTCTGTACATCATCTATGTTTGAGCACCAACTCAAAGTGAGGCTACTACCTCTATTTTGCAAGCTCCAACTTGTTTGAGAGCACCAACTCTCTGGTTTCTCTAGCACCCACTAGAAGGAAGCACCAACTCCCTGAGTGTTCCATCACCAACTGGATGGAATCACCTACTTCCACTTATACAAGCACCAACTTGCATATAGAAAACTCTATGTTTTCCCAAGCACCACCTTGCCACCCTGTTTTCTAGCCACAACTAGATGGAAGCTACAACTCCCAATATTCAAGCACCAACTCGAATATCAGAGGACCATAGTCCTCCCTAGCACCACCCTACCTCCTTGATTATAAATAAATGATTGAATAACCAACAACACAGATAAATCGATTCTTACTTCTTCTATGTTCTGTAAATCTGGTCTGCTTCTAACTGTTCTGTAATTCTTCTCTTCCTCTGTCTATTCTGCAATTCTTCTCTTCCCCTGTCTTTTCTGCAATTATGCTCTACTTCAAGTTGTTCTACAATTCTGCTCTTGCTTCTGTTTATTCCTCATCTGTTACTCATCTCTGAGTTTTATCTCACACTGTGCATATTGTCGGTCTCACACTATGCATACTGTAATTTTCTCTTTCTTATAGTTCAACTCATTTTTCATTCAGAACAGCCAACCTTCCGCAGTCATTACGTCTCCATTTTATCCTATACCACCTATTCAGCTACACCTTGAATCTCCAAGAAAACGCATCAGCAACTGAATCGCCAACCGTCCAAGAATCATGATTCGGTTCTGCTAACTGAATCGTAACTGATCGATTACCTATGAGGTGAAACAGTAACCCTTCGATCAAGTTTCCAATTAACCAGTACCGTTGGATTAAATCCACAGGATTTTGTGTTTATCTCATATGCCCACTAGTTGTGACCGAGCGCTAAACAGAATTTGAATTTTGTGATTTCGCGTCTCGGCATTCCTGTGATGAAGGGTCTCGACACTCCAAATCGTGTTCGTTGAAACTCCAAGATGGATATTAGCACCGCTAGCTTCTTCCCCTCACGTGACCACCGGTGGTGACCACAGGATGTGCCAAAAGGTGCTTCGTATTTCGTGAACTTATGAACTTTATCAAGCCTGATAAATGGTCGAGATCTCCAATGATCCGACAGTCCAAATCTCATCGTGATCTCGCATTTCACGATTCCTATGATGAAGGATCTCGATACTCCAAGTCACACTCATCGAGACTCTGAGATGGAGCTTAAAATCGTTAGCTTCTTCCTCCATCTTTCACAGATGTAACCACTGGATGTGACCACAGCCTTATTCAAAAATGCATTTCGCACTTTCGCGTCTTGGGTATTCTGTGATGAGTCCTCTTGACTCTCCATGTCACGAACTCTGAAATAGAGCTTAGACAAATTATTTAGTAGCAGTACGGCTTCCATTAGACCAAAACCCGTGAATGATTGATAAACTCATCACCGCCAGAGTTAATGGATCCACGGGAGGCTGTTAGACCATGTCGTGAGTCCCGAAGGAGGCGCTGAACACCAATTCAAAAATCTCCCCCTCAGCACTAACCGAGGGCTCTCAGCACCAACAGAGGGCTCTCAGCACCAACTAAGATACTCAACACCAATCAAGCGGACTCGAACCCGTAACCTTTCACTCTGACACCAGTTTAGTAGCAGTACGGCTGCCGTTAGACCAAAACCCATGGGTGATTAATAAACTCATCAGCACCAGAGTTAATGGATCCACGGAAGGCTATTAGACCATGTCACGAGTCCCAAAGGAGGCGCTAATGTAACCATCTCTCCTTCTCCTATATATTGAAAGGTTTCTCATGGAAAATGTTAAGCAAGATTGAATGAAGAATTGGTGAATGAATAGTGTGAAGAACTCTGCTTGGATAGAAGCTTGAAGACTCTATTTGGTCTTTCAAGTTGTGTTGGATCTTCTTCATCCAAGTGCAGGGAAAGTGTGTGTGTTGGAACCAAGGGTCACTAAAAAGAAGCTTGCAACATCAAGGTTATCCGGTTGTATCTTCTACTTTCATTTAATATAATACAGTGGCATGTCCCTTTCTCATAAAATCACTCTTATTTTATTGCATAACTCCTTGATCATATGCATAGGTTGACATTGAATGTACTTTGTCATCTTCACTTTGGTTGGTTTTTCTTGTCTAGGACCTGATTTCACAAGAGCATCAGAGTGAAGTGGGAACAACAGAGACCTAAGGAAGTGATATAAAGGCATGCCACTCATTCCTTCTTAGTAGTAGATTCAATGATTGCAACTTAGGGAAAGAGTCGTGTCCTATCTTGTTTTGTTCTAGATCCAGGTGGATCTAGGGAGATCTGTTAGTGTCCGCACCTACCGATTTATCTGATAACAATAGGATATTCCAAAGTATAAGTCTGGGGTCATGGTGGATTTTGTTGTGCCATCTGGTCGAAAATATGCCAATAATATTCAGGGATTTCTTGGCCCGGGTGTTCTATTTGAGGTGGTTGATTATTTGGTCCTTTAGGGGATTTAATTGCGGTACCTGTATCTAGGATTTCAGGTGTACCTTCTCCTATCAAAATCACAGGAGATCTAGGATCAAGTGGTGGTGATGGGTTTGCTTTAGTAGCCCCACTGGTCTCCCTTTCTCCTTCTTCCAGATTACAAGAATTTCCCTCACCTAAAGGGTTGAGAGGTGGAGTGTATGTATTTTGAAAACTGTGTTTAGTCCCTCCAGTTCTTCTATGAACCTTAGCATGAGCTACAGTTGGTGAATTTGTTTCTTGAGGGATTCAGGTAGAACCTTTCCGGGGTCCAACCGAGGCTTGATATTCATCTTTTCAGATGATCTCGTCTATGAAAGTGCTTCTTCTAGGGGGCACTGGGCCCTGGGATTTTGTAGTTTTTGGTGGGGGTTTTGGTTTTTCAGGTTCTTTCTTCTTAGTCATACACACTCACACAAAATTCTAAGTACCTATATGACCTCTATGCATCAGCTGAAGGTAGGCATTGGCACAAGTATTTTACTTGTTTCCTACGTAGGTTCTTACCTTTTGTTTTCAATACCTCGTCCTCCAGAGATGCAACCTATGCTATATTTGACATTCTCCCCGGCAACGACACCAAAATGTTGGGCTCTAAAGATGTCCTAAAATAAACGTTAGTTTAACATTAATTTATCAATCGAGGATTCGTCTTTTCTTTCAAGAATATCAGCAAAGTCTATGAAGATAGTTGTAGAGGTTAAAATCATGTAGTTAAAGTAAATCTGATTTTATCAACAATCAAGTTCCTCACACATTCATTAAAACTTTGAAACTAAGATCTTACTCAACAGGATTATAATCTAATCAATAATGTGTTATGAATTAAAGGCATTAACCAATTTGTTGAATTCATCTAGCTAAGAAACATGAATTTAATCTATGAAAATAATCAATAAACCGATCTATCAATGATTGTCTAACCTGCTGGAAAAGAACGGCTAAGTACTGTAAAATTGAGAAGGAACAGCAAATGCAGAATTAAGCGAAAGGAACAACAACTGTTAATTTAATAAAAGGACAGTGCGTGTGAAAATGAGAGGAACTGTCAAGCTATAAACTACAACAATGGGAAATGGAACAGCAATCAATAACATTCAAATGAAACATCTATCCTCTGTAGTTAAGTAGCATCACCAATTTATAAAAACATCAACACACTCACGCATTTATCTTAATTGTTGCAAAGAGATATAAATCACAGAACTGAAATCAAATTGATATGATTACATATTGAGACAGTAACTCCTTCCGACTGGGCCCATGGTCTTCAGAAGTATTACTGCTAGAAACTCAGTATGAAAAGATGGTAAAAATGCTCAAGGCTTATATTAATTCCATAATTGTTACGTCATTTACAATGGACTGCTTGTACAAAGAAATTCAGAGATCTGAATGCTTGAATAATTTCTTAGATGTTTCTCTATGGTTCAACACCCTCTATATATTACAATGATATGGGTAAATTAAGCTATCCTTAGGATCGAGAGATCCTCAGGATTGCTCTTACTATTTATAAAGATTACAAAATAGAGAATCAATCTTCCTCAAAACTGCTTTGTGCTTGATTTCTTCAATCTCCAATAGTCTATGCATCTTCATAATCTTCTTGTCTATCTTGAGTTTAACAATATTTGTCCATTCCTACAATAAAATCAAACAATTCAAACCGAAATTTAGAAATTATCTAATATTACTCAATAACATTTCTAAAAGACTCTTTAATCATTTTATTTCCTAATTATCTCTAATTAATAGAAAATTCAATCAAGATTATATCATAAACCATGGTGATAAGGAGGATATTTGTACATTTTTCTCAACTCAACACCTTGAAGGGTGTCGCACTGATCTAAAAATGAAGAAGACTTATATTCTTGAAAATATTTGCAAGTAAAATTTATGTGTTAAACGCAAATGGATCAACTTTGCAACACATCATTAATAGGATTTACTCATTCAAGATGCATATAAACCGCAGCATAATCAATGAAAAGAAAACACATAACACAGCAAATGATAAAGGAGTTCACCCCTCTCTTGGGCTACATCTCCTGGTCCAGCTTCCAATGGATCATTTGTATTATTTGCTCAAAGTGCTCAAAACTGTGCTTTACAATGCTCAAACTACCAAATAGACTGCTCCAATGGCTTCAGAACATCCAAAAAACCCTAGCTAGGCTTTTTCGGCACCTCGTTTGGCCAAAAATTGAAGAAATTAGGCTTCCTGGAAGTCCCCCCTTCAAGCTTGTTGTCTCTGCATCTACAAATTGCACCTCCCTTGTCTCAACCTAGCCCACATGCAATTTAAAGCATAAAAACCCAGCACCGGACGCAACCGCACAAACAGTGCGAACTGTAGGACGGTTACGGGTGCACCTAGCCCCTAACCGCCAAGGCCGAAGTCATATGGGCATGTGACCATGTGCATTTTCAAATAGGGCTCCGTCCCATAGGAAAATAGTAATGTAACAAGTGGCGGGTTGTTCAACCGTTTAAACCATAAATCAAAACCAAAACATGCACGCTAACCATTGCATTGGGGTCATATGATATGGTGGATACGACCGCGGGCTGGGGCTAAGCCCAGGTCCGGACCCTCGACCGACCATACATAAAGTTTAATTCAAATGGATTTAAACCCACATATATAACAAGGAACAAAGTGGGGTGTGTTGGCAGTGCATACTATGCCAAGGCTTTACATGAGTGTGAAGGTCACGGGGTCAAACCCGATGGACTCCAATAAATTTTAAACGAGCAACCAATAATATGTTGCCACGTGGTAGCCCATGACTGGGCCATGTGGCACCGTACAACCAACCACAATTTGCCACATGTCACAATACCATTCATCCAAACCTGCCAACTGTGCCACTCAGCTCTTCCACGTGTCATACGGGCTGCCATGTCAGCAGCCGTACGGACTGTACAGTCAGCACCCCATTTTTTTTGCCTATTTGTCATTGTGAACAGAACGTGATATCTCTCGCTCCCGACGTCCATTTGAACCCAAACAAGTTGCGTTGGGTTCGCAACAATGAGGCCTACGCTCTCGTTCAATTTGATGTGATTCCGAGCACTTTGAATTTTTGAGCAAAATTTGATCCCCTGATCACACCTCCCCATTGGGAAGCTTTTGGACCTCCAAAAGACTATTTTCAGTCTATTTGAAGATGAGGGTATAGTTCCCTCACTCTTCCAACCTCAATACACTTGGATTTTCTTGGATTTGTTCCTTTAAGACCAACTCAAAGATATTCCACATTTCCTCATTTTGAAGTTCGCATTCTCCTGTCAAGGATGGTGTCTTCATGCATTTTTGTAAGATATTCTGGGGAAAAATCATCTATAGAAGGAATCTGAACATGCTCTCCATGATCATCAATCAACGGAGGCTCATA
>ML777104.1:56096-98134 GCA_009831015.1 Picea engelmannii | reverse complement strand
TCATTGTTTACACATAAACTTTTCTTTCTATCAAATCTTTTGGATTTGTACTTCTCTTCACCTTCAGAGTTCTGATCATGTTTCTTGTGTGGAAATTTATTTGCAAAATGACCTATCTTACCACAGTTGAAACATTTGAAGGGCAGCTTACCTTGGTACTTGCCTAATCCTTTCTTTAGTATTCTCATGAATTTTGCTTCAATTTCATCAGGCTCGGAATCTTCATTCTTATCTTCTTTAAATGATGCTTCTCTAGAGGGGGTTTTATCTGTAACTATCCTCATTTCATATGCAATCAACATTCCTAGAAGTTGATCAAAAGCCAAAGCCTTTATATCATTAAGTTCTTCTATAGCTGAGACCTTTAGGTTGAACCTATCTGGCAGAGATCTCAAAATTTTTTGAACTAAAGAGGGTTCCTCAATTTTTTCACCAAGTTCTTTCATTGCATTTACTAGTTCTTCAACTCTCAGAAAATACTTCCCAATGCTTTCATCTTCTTTCATCTGTAGCTTTTCAAACTGTACTCTGTAGGTTTGAAGCTTGGCATCTTTTACCTTCTCATTACCTTCATAACTGCTAATGAGTTTGTCCCACATTTCTTTAGTAGTTTGAAGATGCATCACCTTTGGCGTTTCGCATTTCACAACTTCAGGACTCCTATGATGAAGAGTCTCGACTCTTGACTCCTCCAACTCCCGGTATTTGAAGCCTTTGTTGATGTGCCTGTTTTGGGATTTCGACGTTTCTCATTTCGTAACTTCAGGACTCCTGTGATGAAGAGTCTCGATTCTTGACTCCTCCAACTCTCGGTATGAGAAACCTTTGTTGATGTACATGTTTCAGGATTTTGTGAGCCCGCTTCTCCTAACACTTTAAAGAATGTGCAGGTTCTCCTGGATCCAACGATGGTCAGACCCTACACTCAGATATAACGCTTGATATATGTCCTCCATCTTTGCGCCCCTCCTATCTGGATTCAGATCTTACGGTCATCGGGAATTCTGAATGGGATCCAATGATCACTGTTGCTCTTCATTGTTACGCTTATGATTTTTCCATGCCATCATCGCTGTTGATCTTCCTTTCCTTTGCCATGCCATTATCCCTGTGTTGTTGGTCGTGATATTTTCCATCAATGACAAACACGCATACTCCGCACTATCTTTTCTGATCTTATCGAGCTTGCTCTGTTGCGTCTTCCCAAAATACTTCTGGTGCCCGCCTGGCACATTCTTCCTGTATTTAATCCATCGTCATTGTTGTACTTGCCATCAATGACAAGAATACACTGCCTGTAAAACATGCCAACAACATTTTCTAGCCAAGTCCCATTTGGAAAATTCTGCATTTCTAGCCAATATGTCCTATTGGCCACCGCCTTCACTTTAGGCATCCATGCCCCAATTTTACCTTGCCAAAACCTTCCAACGCATTGGAATGATTTAATTTATATCACACCATCATCTAACATTGCAGTATCCTTGAATCAACTTAACCATCATCATTATGACATCCATTTCCATTTTCTCTAACCAACCATTGACCTTGCTAAATTTTAAAACACTTCTCTTCACTACATTTAGCAATTCCCTATGAAGCCCTACTTTTCCACTCAAGACCACTCAAATCCAAATGGAGTGCTACATTCCTCTATTTTCACCTTCAAGTGAATAACCTTTATTATCCTATCCCTTGAATCATTAGTACATGTATCCTACTTCCACTGCGCACTCTGATAACAAAAGTGGCTTTCTTGTTTTGAGTACCTTTTTATTACCTCATTCAACTCTACAAGCTATGATATGATTCCATGTTCATCGAACCCTAGAATTATAATCTGCAACAGATCCACACAATAGTTATCCATGAAATCGGGTATTCTTGTCAGTAATCCTTTGACATAACACTCTATTCTTGAGTGTTCCCATGTTCATCAACAATGCCCTTTTATTAACACTCAACCTCTTTCCATTACCAGGTTGTTGTACTTCCAAATGTTCCTCTACACCACTACATAGGCACAATAATGAGCAGTTGCACTCTTCTTACCTAATACTGACATTTTTCTTGTACCTATACCATTTGGAAAATGATTTTCCAAAATTGACATTCTTTTGGAAAACTTTTGTATTTAAACAATTGCATTGCTTATTGATCCAAATGGCATTCCTTTTGAAAATTTATGAAGCCACCAAATTAATCTTTGAATAAATTATACCTTATGTCCTATTGTCCTTTGAAATACCTTTATGATGACTATATGTGTGCCTTAATTTGATTCCTGAGATAAAATTTATGGTCCTATGAAGTTAGCAGTTTTGCCCCCTTTTTTTGCATTGCTTTCACTAGTACAATTTATTCATAGGTTAACTTCTGCCACCTGTGCAAGAAAATATGTTAGGAATTAGAAAAACTTTTACATTGGGTGTTGGTAGTATTCTTGATTTTGAATAGAAAACAACTCTCAGATTCAGAATCTGATGAACCAGTAAAATTTTGTATAAATATGGAATTGATGGCTTTGGGATTTTACACCTCTAGACTTACAATTTTTGGCCAAAAGTGTATATCTCCCAAATAGAGAGAAACTAGAAAAAATTCCCTCAATACAAAGTTGTTTGATTCATGAGTATATAAAATGTTGACTAAATAAAATTTTATGGATTGGTGATCTGGAGTCCTTTTTCCTCCTCCAAAGATTTCAAAAATCCTTATAACGTACCTGAGAATAGTGAATTTTTCTTTGTTTGAGAATCTCCACACCAACTCCTTCTAAATTTCACCAGGATCCCAAATGGGTAGAATCTCCATGCCTTATTTTTGAGCTATATATCAAAATTTCACATTTATATAGGCCCCGATTACTGAGCACGATCATGCTCTTTAAAACCCAATATTTTGCATTTAAAAAAAAAAGCAGAATTAGTCAGTGTCCCTCACTCGCATTCTTGTAAACCTTGTCACTACAGACACACCCTGACATTGCATGAAAAATGGATGCTAACATTTCATGACACGTGGATTTTTATGTAGCATGACACATGGATGATGACATGGCAACTTGGCTAACATGGCATGACACATGGATGATAGCCACTTGTCATGCCCTGACTCAGCCATGTCACCCTCCTCTTTTCCCTTCATCAGAAATAAATGATATATTGTTCATTTTAAAATGCTTCTTCATGAAATTTTTGTCGAACTCTGATCGCTCCATCGACGATCGACAATATCCCTTGATGAACTAACCTTGCTCCCACTTCACCAAATTCTAACACTTAGATATTTTCAACCAATTGAAGATGAATCCTCGCCAACAATCTCCAAACTAAAATGATATTGACCGTCGATTCATCATACTTTTCCAAACTTTGTCGATGAATATTGATCACTGATTTCCAACTCCAAAGTAATTTGGGTCGTCGATTCCCTGAACTTCATCGACAATCGACTACTTCTTTGAAGAACAAACCTTGCTCACACTTCGCTAATTTTTTAGAACCCCGATCATTAACGATTGAAAATTTATTTTCTGACTAATGAACCTTGTTCCCACTTCGTTTATTTTTCCAAACCCCGATCATCAGTGATCGACGATTTTTTTTGACAAACCATGGGAGAGTCACTACTTTACAAAATTTCTTCAACTCTCATAACTTAGAATTTCTTCCCAAACTTACGTTGGATCGAGACCATTGATATTCAAGATCAAAGTGATCTCAATCGTTGGTTTATCAAACTCTCTAAACTTCATCAAACTTATCCAAACCTGCAATTGAATATCGAACATTGATTCTTAATGTCTAAATGATCTAGGTCGTTGATTTTCCAACTCTTCAATCGCCATAAAAAAAGTAAAATATAACCTTCTAGGCCAAATTTAACTCTGAAACCTATAGATTAATTCCATTGATCATCTCTTCGATGATTTTGAGGGTAAATTAGATTTGAATTTGTTCATAAATTTGGGGATTTCACTCTAGTTTCACCAATTTCCTCAAAACCGACATAGATCAAACTTCACCACAGTGAATTTACTCAAACTTCACGCAAATATGTGGCCCATACAAGCTCGGTGTTGAACCTTAAGCTCTTATATCACTCTATAATGTAACCAATAACCTTGTTGGGACACATTACTACAAAATATGAGCTAACTCAACTCTGATATAATGCAAGAATATGCATTCACACAACATGCAATTAACATCATAATAAAAACCATGAATGCATGTGCTAAAGAAAAACAATGAATACATAACATTCATATAAATAGTTACACATTGAAATTAACATCATAAAACATAACAAAAACTTATATGTTAAAATATGAACCAAGTGGTTGTGTATAAAGGACGTTCCTCCCACCCATAAGTGTTGTTGTTCCATTTTCTCAACAATAAGCCACCCTCGAGTTGAGGCTATGAGTCCACAAGGAGGTTTGTCCCTCATGGCTTTCCACTCTCCACATTTAGCATCACAAAACCTAGGTTCCTACTCCAACAATTGTTTCAATCCACCAGCTCTCTTCCCTTCAACCTACACAACCCAAGGAATGGGAAGCCCCTTCACTACACGGAGTCCCTCATGACTTCCCACTTCCATCTACAACTCCAATGCACTTAGTTGACTAGGAATATCATAGCTGGGGGATTCATGAACTCTCATCTACTCTAGGAGTTCTCAAAACGAATGTTTCAAGGCTCTTGAACCATTTCCTCCACAAGAAATGTGCACTACATGAACACAACCCGATTTACAGGCACATAACCCACGATTTCCAACATAAACATATCCCAACAATGCATGTTCTTTGATCCATATTTAGGAGCGGAACAAATTGATTAACAGACTGAATACAATAAACACAGAAATATGAATAATAACACAGATATCCAGTGGACAATATCTTCTATTTGAATAAATGAAATAGGTTGAAATTGTAAAACTACAGAACTTAAACACTTGCTCGAATGGTGGTAGCTATCATTGAGAAGAGATGTGTGCATATTTCTAAGTAGAATCATTATAATGATGCTCCATAGGAATTTTTTATATTACTCATGAATGCCAAAACCCTAGATATCCAAAAACCTAACCCTAGGAGGTGAAATGCCAAAATTTATGTGGGCCCCTATGGGTAAGTTGGTACCTCAACTTCCTAGGGTCGTAACGTTTGCATACGACCTCTGTTTTAGGTGCGTGATATCTCGTTGGAAAGGTATTTCAGATAAATACACATTATGTTGTCAAACTCTGACTCCATCTATAGTTTTATTGTGTCGAGCCAAAACAACAGTATTTAGGACTCCAAAACAACCCTGAAAGTACAACAAGATGTGTTGACATGAAAACATACAAAATAATCCAGTTGGATTGGTGAGAGGCCACCAGTATCCACCGGGAGGATGTGTAGGGATTTAGACAGCCGTAGAAGTGTAGAACCCATAATTACAAAGAAGTACAAAATAACGTGTTGAACCAAAAATGGACAAGAGGATCCAGTTGGAATAGGTGGGTGGCCACCAATATCCACCTGGATCAATACTCCCCCCTTAGGAAGCAATGGTCTCCATTGTGTTAAGTTCCCCCATCAAGTGAGGAAAATTCAGTTGGATTTTTCCCCAGGTGAGCCACTTGCCTTGGTGTAGGAGTTTCCCTGCCTTGACAACCCGATAAAGTTGGATCATCTGTTGGCGAGTGTCCTTGACCTGTGTGTCCACTATCTGATCAATGGATGCTTGTTCCATGCAGTCAAGTTTAAGATCTGTTGGTGTCAGTTGTTCTTCGATCTCTGAGGTATCCAAAAATAATGGAAAATATGGTTGAAGGAGGTCCACATTGAACATTGGGTGGAGGCCAAGGAAGGGTGGAGTGATGAGCTCAAAAGCATTGCTACCCACAACCTTGGTGATAGTGTAAGGCCCATAGTGAAGTGGGAGGAGCTTCCAATGGGGCCCTGTGAGACACTCCTTCTGCAAATTTAACCAGAATTTGTCACCAACCTAAAACCAGTGTGGTACCCTATGTTGATCATGGCACTGCTTGTACTTAGCATTGGATTTCTGCAAAATCTCCTGAACCTGTTGGAAGATGTGTTGAATCTTCTCAATGAATATGGTGGCTTTGTAGATCGCAGACTAAACATGGGGAGAGTATGTCTATGTGGTTGCAAGAGTTAGTGCAACATCAATGGGACCCAAGGGTTGGAATCTCAGCCCCACCAGAAATGGGCTATGGCTGGTGGAGCTATGGAGATCCCTATTGTAATTGTGTTGAACATAGGGGAGACTTTCATCCCATGTAAGTGGATTCTTAGATTTGTACATGTGAAGGATGTTCACAATCATCTAATTGACAACCTCTGTTTGGTCGTATGTTTTGGGGTAGAAAGCAATGGATTTAGTGATCTTGGTGTCCAACAGTGACCAGAGACTTGACTAAAATGTGTTGAGGAACCTATTGTCCTGGTCGGATATGATGGTATGTGGTATCCAAAAATGGACCCACACTGGTTTGAAGAAGATCTTGGTAGTATTTGTCATTGTGATATTCTTCTTGCAGGCTGTGAGGATAGCCATCTTCGAAAACCAATCAACAACCACAAATACACAATCATTTCCTTGCTTGGTGGACGGAAGGCCAGACATGTAATCCATTGAGATGGATTCCCAAGGCTTCTCAAGAGTAGGAATAGGGGTGTATAAGCCTTGCTTCTTGATGGATGGCTTGGAAATGGCATAGGAAGTGCAAGATATGATATACTTTCTAACATCCTGTCGAAGTTTTGGCCAATAAAAATGTTTTTGAAGAACGACCACAGTTTTCTCCACGCCAGAATGTCCTGCAATCAGACTATAGTGGGCTTCCCAAATCATCTTTGCACACTCACTTGTAGGAACACAGAGATGGCCCAATATTCCATCCTGAATGTGAAAACTGGTGACAGTCATGCCTGTACCCAAAAGTTGATAGGTCGTGGAAAATTCTGGATCTTGTTGATAAAGTTGGGTCCACTCAAATGCCTCATGTCCATAGGAATGGAGCATAGTGGTGAGTGAAACCACAGGAGGTCAACTAAGGCAGTCAATGACACAATTTGAGATCCATGTATTATACTTGATGTTGATATGGAACTGTTGTAGGTAGGTGGACCACTTCTGATGGCGGTCGTTCGACAATTTCCCATGTGTTTGTATGAACTGCAGAGGCTTGTGATCAATGTGGATGATCATATCCTTTCAAAGAATGTAATGTTTCCATTGAAGACATGCTTGTACAATGGAATACATGCCCTGAACCTCCATTGATCTAAATCTACCTGCTCCAGTTGAAGAACACCCAAAGTTTAGGATGAACACAACAGAAAAAGAAAAGACATAAATCAAATACAGGAAATACTTTGTTTTTCTTGTTTTAGTCCTTATCTTCAAGAGCATTTTCTGAAACGATGGAGACGAATTCTCATTTTTTACACAACTATCATAGTTTCATAGGTTCAAATATATCTTTGAGGCATATTTTTCAAAGATTTCACAATAAATGATTTTTTGTTTTAGTGACCAATTTTTGGCGAGGTTTCAAAGCATCTGGAAATAGATTTTGGAAAACAAAATAGGTTTTTGTTGGTAATGGTCCCCTTCACAAAAAATTCTCTTGGTTTTTACACAACTATCACATTTTGGGAGATACAAAGAGATTTGTGGACCCTATTTTTTAGGAATTCGCCATATTTATTAATCCTAAAAAATCTCATGGACAACAGTTGACAAGCCACTTCATCAATTTGACTTGGATATTAGATATGATCTCCTCCTTGATTATTTGAAACAAGAAACTAAATATAGATGAGGAGGTTATCAGATCCATTTCTTTTGGATCTTGATAAATTGGTATTCTTTCTATATAAACTGGGTAGATGGAAAAGTTAAGGGTCGATCAGTTGGGGAATCAAGGGTTATTTTTTGTAAAGATTCCTCTATGAGGCAAAGACAATATTTTGATATTGGCACTAAATGGAAAAGGAATTTTGATGGTCAGAAATTATTTTCATGTTATTATCTGCTTCTTTTTCTTACTTGAATGCATTTTTGTCTGTTGCTAAGCATATGATATCTTGGTTTTGAGTAATACAGTGAAACTTTTGTTGTTTAAATTGTTCATAACTAATATTTCTTTCAAGTACCATTTTCTTATTTCCTAATGATATTTGGGAATGATAAACCCATGTGTGAGTGGACAAATTGAATACTCATATATATTTCTTTATTTATTTACTTTTTACCATCTGATTTATCAAATTGTCTGTCATTTACTAAGCCAGTGAGATGTTTATTTTTCTTTTACATTGAGCCTTATATCTTTATTGTATACTTGAGCCAACATTCAACCATTTCTATATGTCATTCAAAACCTTTATAAAATACCACTGCAATAACTTGATGATGCCCTAAATTTCCCTCTCGCAGTCAGCTGCAACTTTAGGGACTAACATCTATTGGCGCCATTGTCGGGAACGGAGGAACGAAGAATTTATCCCTAGGAGAATGACAAAGATCAATTCTAGCTCTTGATGGTGAACAAAAGTTGGACACTTTTTCTAACTGTATCATTCACCTGGTGACTCCATGAAGGAAGAATCCATTGGTGACTCCACTGACCTAAGATGATGAAGGCTATGGAAGCTATTTTCGCATGGAGGTTTGCACCATTTAATTTATCTGCTATTGTTGGTTTCCCTAATGATGTTCCCACTATAGATATATGGGGAGATTGCCTTCCACGGTTCATAGAAAATGATGAGGACAATCTGGCACTACATTTGATTGAGTTTCATCAATCCATGGATCAACTGAATATTCATCATGAAGACGTATTGATGAAAATGTGTATGTACTCTTTGGAGGGTGACACACATGTATGGTACATATCTCTTCTTTCTTCTAGAATTTATTCTTTAAGAGAATTTCATGCTTCATTCAATAAACAATGTAAAAGGTATTTTCTAGCTGAGCTTCTTCTAGTAGATTGTTGCGAGCAATGTAAATCAAGATATTATTCACAAGAAGTTGTTCTTAATACATATGAGGAAGAATATGAAGAAGCATTAAATGTTTCTATTGTTTCAAATGTTGATAAAGGGCAGCCTATTTATGATGAATATCCGGACAAAGTACAACAGTTGTCTTTCTGATTTTGCATTGATTTTTGTAGCAACAATGAACCTATCTTTGACAGCTATGAATTAGATGCATTCGAGGAAAATGAGGGAGATGAAGAACAATCCACAAGTTTTTTTATCCCTCATAAATTGTTGTTCCACAATTTCAGTAAGCCAATATTTCAACATATGACATTCTTGAATCAGGATCTGAGGGAACAATTCAACAAAGGCAAGATTATATTAAGCCTGAGGTTCCAACTCTTCCAACTGATGAAATTATATCGCAACCCCTTGTTTCCCACAATGATATTGTTGTTGTTAAAGGAATTTTTGCACAAAAAATATATCAACAGTTCCAGGGATTCATTGTTGCCCCTTATTGCAATAAAACAAGTGATATTCAAATGAATTATGCTCTCATAAATGGAGCAGAAATCATAGAGAAACCATATGGATTATTGTATCAGCTAGAGATGCAACACAATTGGTAGGATCCTATGGTTGTCTACATGGAGTTCATTTTTTCACGAGTTCAATTTTTTTTGGTTTTTGGAATTAAAACAAATTGCAGCTGTAAATATGGGTTGCCCATTCACTTTTCGCTGCAAAAATCTCATCTTTTATACATTTTCTTATTTACCTGCAAGGAAGAAGACCATCTTGTCAGTGAAATGATTTCATGGTTTCATTGGAAATTCTCCTACACATGATCAACATGATGTCAACAAGTTAGGAGAGTAGGATGATTGATTAATCTTGCATCCAAGCAGTTTGTTTTCATTTTATTGGTATGATCAGTAATAAAGAATCTGTAAACCCAATGGAAAGACTACTTGTAGTTTTGTGGTTGTTATTTTTGGATTGCAAAGAAAGGAATGGGTGGACAGGGAAATAATTACAGTAAAAGTTGATGATGATGAGGGATGTGAAGGCATTGGTCAGCCATTTCTTAAAGTTTCACCATGAAACTTTATCCCCATAAGGAGCCAGTGTTAGTTCTTAACTTGTTTTTTGACTGTTGGATTTCCTTAATCCCTGTTCTACCCCTTTTTTCATTATTTTCATTAAACTTTGTTTTTTCCCTTTCTTGGCTTGAAAGTATGCTTTCATTTTATTTTTTGCACGTTTTAAATTTTTTGAAGTAATTAAAAGTTAGGATATGACATGGTAGATTCTTTCCATCACATCACGTGTCCTTTTCCCTCATTTAAACTTTCAAAATTTGCCAAAGTGGAAAAGGCAATACAAGAATAATGTTATTCTTGTAGCACCAGGAGTAATTATAGTTGTGCATGTGCCATATTCCCGAGATCATGTTCAAAGGTCCACAATTATTGTTAGAGGATCTACATATCTTGTTATGATCTATATCAGGTCATGTTTTGCATTGATGACAACTCTTTCAAAGGATCGGGTTGTACGTGCCAGTCTGATATAAAATCATCATTCTCTATGTATGAAGACGTGATCTATCTATTTTTAGTATGTATATTGTTTCATGCATGCTATGTAGGTAAAAAACTAGCTCCCATACTTTCACAGTTTCCCAAAATTGGTGATCGATTCATAAACGTTCTCAGGAATATTCAGCAGAGTTTTATGAGTTCCATGGCACCAAATCACTAAAGGTTGAGGCAAGAAACTTAAAATTGATAAAGAAATTGATGTCCAAACTGATCCAGACATCAAGGAGGAACCTGATGAACTTGATGAACCTGAAGACCATACAACAAGCCTGGTCAAAAGACCAACCAAGCAGAAGAAACAATTTATTGGAAAAAGGTTGCAGAGGGTAAGAAAATGAGCAAGAAAGAGGAACTTGTATCTAAAGGAACTACTACCAAGGTTGTGAAAAAACTTAGGTTGAAATCAAAGGCTCTGTTTCATCTTTATATCAAGAAGGAAAACCTAATTATTATTGAAGACAATTCAGAAGACACTATGGACGAACTTGAAAGACAGACCCTTGCATCTTCTTCACACAGGTTAAAGGAGATTAAGTTGGAACCTGTGTTTGATAGGAAACCTGAGGAACAAAATAAAATATGATGCAGAACCCCCTTCTCCCCTCGGGGCTGCGTGACCTCTCGGATTAGGATCATTCAAATCAAGGATTCAGATCGACTCTTCAGGCCTTTACTAGACCCCCAATCAATCTACACAGGTCCCCTTTTTCTTCAAAATGCAGGTTCTGTCAAACCCGTGGGATCTTTCCTGACCTCTTCAAAGAATTCAAATAACAGACACTAGCTCCCCTCGCTAGGTCCTTTCCTTTACATATGACCTCGAGTTGTGCCCTCACATTAGCATGTGATTGCGGGGTGGTCAAGAGTGGTTTAATACCACACTACTTTTCTCCCCGCAATTCACTACCAAATGCCACGTATCCCTTTGGCAATACCATGGTTCGATTGCGGCCCGCTCTAGGATTTTTAAATTCCGAGCACTTTCTATCCCCGCAATTAAGCACGACCGTCAACCTTGTGATCTCAGTCATTGCCTCTTCATCAAAGGCTGATATCTGTCATCTTTCTTCCTTGGTCAACTATCAGTTAGAGACCCTTTCCCTCCTTTCGCACGCACTCCCAAATCTCCATGGTCTATCGACGCGTTCCCTCCTTCCAAACTGACGGCTACGATTGATTTCTCCTTTTGGGCTTCAGGAGTTTCAACTCTCAACTCTTGCTTCCCCTGTAGTACTTCCACCCAAAGTTGACAATCTGTCAACATGTGTCCCTCGCAGATCGACGGTTGTGATTCACTTATCTCTTCGGGCTTCGAGAGTTTCAACTCTCAGTCTTCTCTTTCGCCCAGAATGATTTCACCTGAAGATGATGATCTGTCGATGTGTGTCCCTCATAGATTGACGGTTGTGGTTCACTTCTCTCTTCGGGCTTCGAGAGTTTCAACTCTCAGTCTTCTCTTTCTCCCAGAATGATTTAACCCGAAGATGACGATCTGTCGATGTGTGTCCCTCACAGATCGATGATTGTGGCTCACTTCTCTCTTTGGGATTCGAGAGTTTCAACTCTCTATCTTCGCTTCCTCCCAGAGTGATTTCACCCAAAGTTCACGGGTCTCTGTCGCGTGTCCTTCTGAATTGGATGGATACGATTTACTTCACTCTTCGGGGTTTGGGAGTTTCAACTCCTCACTGAAATCCTCGAAGTGAATTTCCCCCGAAGCCTCAGATATATTGACACGTAACCCCCTGGTGACCAACGGTCAGTATCTATTTCGTCTCTTCGGCGATTTCACTCTCTCCTTTTCTACAAAATTTTGAAGTGCTCTTGCTCTAGAGTTATGGATCTTATGCCACCTGTCAACCTTGATGATGGATGGTCCCTATTCACTTCGAGACTTCGAGACTTCAACAAGTCCACTCTCCTGTGCACACAAAGGGTTAAGGCCCATGCACTTTACCTGGATCGGACGATTTTCGATCCTCTGCATTCATATCCTACTGCTGGGATCTATTTATTCTCCTCGCACATTCCTTCTTCAACTTGGACTCTGATCTGACGGTCCAAATCTCTTCCTGCAAATGATCTGACAGTTTTTGTCGCTCCTCCTTCTGAGCTTATTTGTTCTCCTAGACTTGGGAAAATTTGTAAGTGTTCATAGGTTGTGGCCTTTGAACCTTCTCCTGTGAAACCAGTTGCTAGGGTCTCAACTCCATTATTCCTCCTGATCTTTGACAATGAAATTTGATCTCGGATCTGGTGCACACTTGCACTCTATGTGAAAACTTGCACCATTCCTCCTGATATTGTGAACTTGGAATAAATTCACTTCTGTGCACACTCCTTGCACTATCTCTCTTGAGATTTTGCTTACTCAAGTTCTAACATTTTAGTCCCTTTACTCCTCAAAGGGATTCTCGTGCATTCTTGGAAACTTCTACTCAATGCACACTTGCAGAGCTTACAGAGTATTCACCAACTCCCTGAGTACCTTCCTCTGATACTCTTTTATTTGAACTCAAAAGAGAGTTCTTTTGTGTAAGATTTCACCTACTCAATGCCCACCTGGAAGAGCTCTATAGAATTCTCGGTGACTCTTTCTCTCTGTGCTTCTTCTGCAGAGTTTCTCCTCTAAGGTATTCAACAACCTTGAGGTTTCCCTTGAGTTTCCATCACACTGGTGTACCCTCCAGGCACGTTATTTTCTGAATCAACAGAGTTCAAATGCGCACTCCTTGCGTGGGCCATAGAACCTCCAATGTTTTATTGTGCACTCCTTGCATAGCCTAAGAACGCAGATCAATATTTCAGCTCAACAAAGATAGAGAAATATATCTTCCTACTGCAGATGAAATCTATCATACATCTACATCATACATAAACACACACAAATAACATTCATCAGATACACATAAACACACGGAAAGTTCATATGCAGGAAAAATTGCTTTTTTTCTATTAAGATGAATGTCTGATTACAATATGTGCACGCTAGAGTGTAACAGAGTCTCAGCTCTCTCAAGATCTCTCAAAGAACTATTCTACCTCCTATTTCCTCCTCTAGCTACCTCCTATTCCATAACAATACTCCTCCAGTAGCCTCATTTGGGCATACAATGCATCTACATATACAAGAGGGTTCCTAGGGTTCCCCCCGACTACCTATCTTCTTGAAAGAAGATAACTACCCCTTAAGCAACATTACATTAAAGTCTAGGAGTGAAACTCCCAGATCACTCGCGATCATTTTTCTCCCAACCGTTTTGATCTTCTTCAGTTTTCAATAAGTTCAAGAAAGATTTGCAAGAAACACCAGTGTTTCATATTCTAAAATGATTCAAAGGCGCGCTGAGGCGCTGAGTTGTCTCTCCACGTGTGCTTGTTGACGATGCTCCTACATCAAAATACATGAGAAAGGTAAGAAAAATGCACAGTATTCAAAAAATAATGTAACCAGGGAAACCAAAGGTTAGGTTTAAAACCAGAAATTCCACTTAAAATACATATTCCATTGATGCTAAAGTAAAATTGGAAATAAGCGAATTGCGGGATTTTCCAGAAATTGAAAAATCCAAAAGTGTTGAAGGAGAGGGGTTTGGTAGTGGATCATCTTCAAAGTATGAAATTAAATTGAGAAATCCATGAACCTCCATTGACCTAAATATAACTTCTCCAGTTGAAGAACACCCAAAGTTTATGATGAACACAACAGAAAGAAGAAAAGACAGAAATCAAATACAGGAAATACTATGTTTTTCCTGTTTTAGTCCTTATCTTCAAGAGCAGTTTCTAAAATGGTGGAGATGAATTCTTTGAAACCAAAAGAGGTTTTTGTTTGGAACAGGCCCCTTCACAAAAAACTCTCTCATTTTTTTCACATCTATCAAATTTTAAGAGGTTCGAATATATCGTTGAGGCCTATTTTTCAGAGATTTCACAATAAATGATTTCATGTTTTAGCGACTAATTTTTGACAAGGTTTCAAAGAAAATGGAGATGAAATTTTGGAAACCAAAAGAGGTTTTTGTTGGGAACGGGTGCCTTAACAAAAAAATCTCTCGGTTTTTACACAACTATCACATTTTGGGAGATACGAAAATATTTTTGGACCCTATTTTTAAAGAATTTGCCAGATTTATTTTCCTAAAAAATCTCATGGACAACAGTTGAAAAGCCACTTCATCAATTCGACTTGGAGATCAGATATGATATCCTCCTTGATTATTTTAAACAAGAAACTAAATATAGATGAGGATGTTATCAGATCCATTTCTTTTGGATCTTGATAAATATGTATTCTTTATATATAAACTGGGTAGAAGGAGAAGTTAAGGGTCGATCAGTTGGGGAATCAAGGGTTATTTTTTGTAAAGACTCCTCTGTGAGGAAAAGACAATATTTTGATATTGGCACTAAATGGAAAAGGCATTTTGATGGTTAGAAATTATTTTCATGTTATTATCTGCTTCTTTTTCTTACTTGAATGCATTTTTATCTGTTGCTAAGCATATGATATCTTGGTTGTGAGTAACACAGTGAAATTTTTGTTGTTTAAATTGTTCATAACTAAGATTGCTTTCAAGTACCATGTTATTATTTCTCAATGATATTTGGGAATGATAAATCCATGTCTGAGTGGAAAAATTGAATACTCATATATATTTCTTTCTTTATTTACTTTTTACCATCTGATTTATCAAATTGTATGTCATTTACTAAGCCAGAGAGATGTTTATTTTCCTTTTACATTGAGCCTTATATCTTTATTGTATCCCTGAGCCAACATTCAACCATTTCTAAATATTATTTAAAAACTTCATAAAATACCACTGCAATATCTTGATGATGCCCCAGCTTTCCCTCTCACAATCAACTGCAACTTTAGGGACTAACATCTTTTAGCGCCGGTGTCGGGGATGGAGGAATGAAGAATTTATCCCTAGGAGAACGATAATGATCAATTCTAGCTCTTGATGATGAACATGATTTGGACACTTTTTCTAACTGTATCATTCACCTGGCGACTCCATGAAGGAAGAATCTGTTGGTGACTCCACTAACCTAAGATGTCGAAGGCTATGGAATCTATTTTGGCACGGAGGTATGCACCATTTAATTTCTCTTCTATTGTTGGTTACCCTAATGATGTTCCCACTCTAGATATATGGGGATATCACCTTCCACGCTTCAAAGAAAAGGATTAGGACAATCTGACACTACATTTGATTGAGTTTCATCAATGCATGGATCAGATGAATATTCATCATGAAGACGTATTGATGAAAATGTTTATGTACGCTTTAGAAGGTGATGCATGTGTCTGGTACAGATCTTTTCTTGCATCAAGCATTTATTCTTTAAGAGAATTTCATGCTTCATTCAATAAACAATGTAAAAGGTCATTTACAGCTGAGCTTCTTCTGGTAGATTGTTGTGAGCAATGTAAATCAGTATATTATTCGCAAGAAGTTGTTCTAAATACATATGAGGAAGAAGATGAAGAAGAATTAGATGTTTTTGTTTTTTCAAATGTTAACAAAGGGAAAACTATTTATAATGAATATCCGGACAAAGTACAACAATTGTCTGTCCAATTTTGCATTGATTTCTGTAGCAGCAATGAACCTATCTTTGACAGCTATGAATCAAATGCATTCTGTTAGCGTCGGAAGTCACTCCTGGATTGCTTGCAGGAGCAGAGCCCGACACCCATCAGTTTAATGTCACGATTTGTTTGTAAAGGGGTGATCAAATGGAGATGAAGACTCGAGGAGATATTACTCTAACTCAGGGACTGGGTCTGGTACGTAAGTAACAAAGGAGGTCTCGACCTAACTTTAGCCAGTGTATTGATTAAAAGATGAGCAGGTGGAAGACTTAGTAAGAAAGGTGAACAAACTACTTTGGGCAACAGGCTTTCGGCGGTTTGCAGAACAAAGACTCTAAATACAAGCTCCGCTTGGTTCAGGGTCTCAAGAAATCGAAAGGGGACTTGACTGGATCCTCCAATTCCAAGTCACTCAGCACTGGGAAAATCACAGGAACTGATTAGAGACAACGCAACTGTTACAGTGATCCATTACAACATCATCCTATAACAGCTACAGCTCGACTGGACCCTCCAATTCTGAGTTTCTCTAACACAATGTAAACATAGGACTGAAAGAAACTGGCATTCATAAAGCAAGAAGTCTCAAAAGTCCATACATAACCAGATTAACAGTGCTTCGTTAAAACTTTACAACCAGGAGCTCTGTTCAACCATCGATACCTTACAAATTACAAAGACTGAGTTTATATACTCAAAGATAATTGCCTCACAGAGGCATGTGCGGTCACTTGAAGCTTGGTGTCCCTTCAACCAAAATCGGACGGGCTTGCTCTGTCAGACGCCTCCTTAACTGTGCATGGCTCCTGCAGGGGGAGTAGCTGAGCCAGTGAATGTTGATTTAGCGTGTGCAGACCTCCTCTGGCTAGCTGAGGACTCGGTATGGCTTCTTTGAAGAACTGGGTACACAGGACCCTCTCGAGCAGACCGCTTGCCATACCTTCCATACCTTACACTTAATGTATGAGGAGAGGTTTCACCTACCCCTTCTCGCCTTTATTTACTCCAGGTGAAGGCCGGGAGTGGGATCGTATCGGATGGTACCTGGAGATCGAGACGATCCTTTCAGTGACTGGACTCAGCGCTTCTAGACCCTTTTAGCATAGTTCCTTTCTTTTCCAAGTGACTATGGGCTGTGACCCCGTGCTTATTCCCAAAGCACTTTCGGCATTCGCGAATGGAAGGAGTTAATCCTTGCTTCTTGTAATCGCGATGAGTGAAACGCCGAGAAGGCTTAATATGGTGCCACGTGCCCCTCTGGATCCGACGGCTCTGAATTCTCCCGACAATGTTGTGGGCCCCAGGTCCTGGACACTCTCGTCACTTCGCGCATCGGGGAATGATGGATTTGTTCCTTGTGCTTCGAAATTGCGATGCACGAAGGGGCGATAGAATCTAATCGCGCATTACGTATCCTTCTTTTGATCGGACGGCCCGAAACCTTCTCGGTGATACCGTGGGCCCATCATTAAAATCTCTTTTTACTTCGCGATTCATGAGTTCGCGGGTCGATGACCCTCGGCTCCCCGAGATGGCGGCATGAACCGGGCGCCTTCCTGGTCAGCACCTTTTACATGTAACCGTTGGCTAGGGCCCAACTACTAACGCTTCTCGTAACTCACGGCCTCACGAGTTGGATTATCTAACTTTGGTATCCTCCCCTCGCGAGGTCTTTAGACGCGATGATAAGCGCGGGTTGACCCCCTCTGGGAACTTTTCGTATCTCGTGCGACCGAAAGACATGGTCCGCCCCTTGAACTCGCAAACCCCGAGTTCAAAAAACACTACTGCGCTTATACTGATCGCGATTGACGCCTTTAGAAAGCATTTTTGCACTATACTTGGCGCGACTCAGTTAATCTGCGATTTCCCATCAACCGTTGTTCTGCTCTGACGTTGGATCCTTTCCACTGAAGAATGCAATGCCCGCTCACTTGATTTTAAGTCCGAAAAGGACTTCTTATGAGTGTCGCGCTTCAAGCGTTTTTCGCGCCACTTGTAGATCTGAACACTCTTAGGCCCGAGACAAGAAATGTCGCTAACATTAGGCTCCATGGGGGATAGAGTCGTCCCTGTGATGCTCTAAGAACTCCTTCTGCAGCTTGAGTGCCTTGCTATTGGGCTACGGAGTCACTTATTAAGCCGAAAACATGCAAAAAGAAAACAAAGAAGTAAAGGACAATATTTACAAACCAAAGGAGCCATCAAAGGCTCAAAAGAAACATTTCTTCAGAAAATACCCATTCACTGGGCATTTCAAAGCTTCTTCGCCCTCCAGAACTTGCAACCCGTATGTATTGTTTGAGAAAACCTCAGAGATTTTGAAAGGGTCGGTCCAGAGGGCGTCAAACTTGTCGTGTTTGCCTTTATCCTGTCTGGGGGCATCCCACTTAAGTACCAAGTCCCTGATCTCGAAATCTTTCTTCCTGACCTTTATATCAAAAGCCTGCTTGATCTTTTGCTGACGACTATAAGCTGCGTCTCTCACTTGTTCCCTGATCTGTTGCACTTCCACTATCTGATGAATTATTCTGATCATATGATATGGTTTTCCCTCGTAGTCTTGAAAGAACTTCGCCACAGGTAAGGCGAGCTGAGTAGGGAAAACTGCCTCTGATCCGTAGACCAGCTGAAACGGTGAAGTGCCCAGAGATTTCTTCGTTGTCACACGATCAGCCCACAGAGAAAACTTCAACTTCGAATCCCAGGCCCTTTTGTTGTCTTCCAGCAGTTTCTTGATGATCCTTATTAGGCTTTTGTTGGAGGACTCTGCTAAACCATTTCCCTTGGGATAGTAGGGAGTGGAGTGAATTAATGAGATCTGGAACTGCTCGCAGAACTTAATTAAAGGCTCAGACTTGAAAGAAGCAGCGTTATCAGTGACAATCCTGCTGGGACAGCCAAATCTAGCTATGATATCCTCTAGGAAGCTGATAATTACTTTGTGTGATGCGCTTCTGGTGGGGACAGCTTCTATCCACTTGGTGAAATAATCTGTTGCAGTCAGGATCCATCTGTACTGACCACTTGAGGGAGGATGAATTTCTCCGATGAAGTCCAACCCCCACTGCTGAAAAGGTGCTAAAGCTACTATAGGCTTCAATGGCAGCGATTTGAGTTGTTGTTTTCCTAAGAAATTCTGGCATTTGATGCAAGCTCTGATTTCTCTATAGACATCAGGGAATAAAGTGGGCCAATAATACCCAGCTCGGAGGATCTTATGGGCTGTGGTCTTCCAGAAATGATGACCCCCACAAAGGCCACTGTGTAAATCAAATGTAACTTTATGGGCTTCTTGTGGGTCCAGGCACCTTAAAAATACCCCTAAAGGGTCTTTCCAGTACAAGGTTTGGTCAATGAGGCAATATCTGACTGCCTTGAGCTTTAGATCTCTTGCCTTGCTTTTTCCCATGCCGTCAGGGGGCCTCAATTCTTGCAGAAAATACAAGATATCCTTGTACCAGGGGCATGCTGCTAATGATAAAGCACCTTGGGAACTCTTGTTGGATGACTCGGCTTGCTCATTGATGAAGTTAACCCCCAAGGCCTTGCAATTAGATTCAGCCAGCAACTTGGCCAAACCCTGCCCCTTTATCAGCTTGGTGGGCTTAATCTCCAGATCAAACTCCAGGATCTTGGCAATCCATTTACCTCTCCTCCCGTCTATGTCAGGCTGTATAAGAATGTCCTTCACAGAGGCTGAAGGAACGTATGCAGTGACTTTTGAGTGCAAGACATAGACTCTGAAAGATTTGAGAGCTTTCACTAGGGCATAGGCCTGCTTCTCCATGATCTCATACCGGAGTTCAGCATCTCTCAATGCCTTGCTGAAGAAGGAAATAGGTTGCTCTTGCCCCTGATTATTTTTCTGCAACAAGGTTGTTGCTACTATATCACAAGAAGCAAAAGAAAAAATCAGGAAATCCTTAGAATAATCAAGACTGACTAGCACAGGTGCCTCAGTCAGCGCCCTCTTTATTTTGACAAAAGATTCCCTGGGTTCAGTAGTCCATTTCAATTCATTGCCCTTCCTGAGCATGGTCGTGATGTGCTTCACCAACTCAGCAAAATTAGAGACAAATCTCCTCAGAAAATTTATCTTCCCCAAAAAGGCCTAAACTTGCCTTTTAGATCTGGGAAGTGACAGGGTATGGAGTGCTTATACCCTGCTAGGGTCAATCCTTACTCCCTCTGCTAACACTATATGGCCTAATAGCTTCCCTTCTTTCATAGAAAACAAATATTTCTTGGGGTTTAAAGATA
This sequence comes from Picea engelmannii, assembly GCA_009831015.1. NCBI lineage: Eukaryota > Viridiplantae > Streptophyta > Pinopsida > Pinales > Pinaceae > Picea > Picea engelmannii. Next base: position 77,634 of record ML777104.1, on the reverse strand, counting down.
GGCCAAACCTTCGACACTTCAGGAAAACCTTCTTCAAGTGGCAGTAGTGCTCCTTATCCGTCCTGGAGAAGATCGTGATGTCATCTAGATATATTACCACAAACTGGTCCTTCTCTCCGATGAAGGCTATGTCCATGGCCCACTGAAATGTTTCTCCTGCATTCATCAATACGAAAGGCATTTTGGCATACATTAATGTGCCCCAAGGAGTGATGAAGGTCATTTTTTCCCTGTCCTCAGGCATGACTGATATCTGATTGTAGACAGAGAAGCCATCAATCATGGATATTCTAGATGTGCCAATGACCTTCTGCAATATGTGTTCCATGTTGGGCAAGGGATAATTGTCTTTCCTTGAGCTTTTGTTCAGGTTCCTGAAATCAACACAGAGTCTGATTCCGCCACTCTTCTTCCTTACCGGAACCAAATTGGCCACCCAATCGGAATATCTTAAGGGGACAATAATTTGGGCATCCAGCAGCTTCTTCACCTCTTTCTCCATGACAGGTAGAAACATGGGATTTATCTGTCTCATCTTTTTCTTGAATGGCTTAGCCTATTCTTTCAGTGGGATCTTGTGTTCAATGACAAATGTGTCATACGTCTTGAGATCTTCGTAGGTCCATGCAAACACATCAGCAAACTCCCTCAGCAACTCGGTATATTCAGCCCTCTGTTCCTTGGTCAAACTCCTTGACAATTTGACAAGATTAGGCTTCTCCGGTGTGCCAATGTTGCACTCGGCTATGTCAGCATCATCGCCTGAAACTCTTCCCTTTACTGCCACATCATTCCCATCGAATAATCTTTCTAATGGGACTAGTCCCCTTGGAATGTGATTGCTAGGCAACTGAATAATGTCATGCTTTGCTATTTTACTCAGCAACTCACCCCCATCCAACCTTTCCTCAGAGACGGAATCTTGATCAATATGCAGCTCTGAAAACTCTTCAATAGTCTCCAAGAATTTCTTGATCTCAAGATCATCCTCAAACACCTTCCAATGTTTGACATTGTCAGGTATGGAGGGCCTGTATTTTACTTCTACATCATACCTGAGCTTGGGCGGCAAGGGTACTTTGAAATTACTTGTTGATGTAGCCAAAGAATCTTCCACTGTGTTTTCCTCTCTTGGGATGAAAGAAATGTTAAACGCTGAGAAGAAACTGTCAATTAGGTCCCATACCTCATTTCTATAACTCCTGAGTCGAGGATGCTTGGCCTGATAAGTGCTTCTAATCTACTAGATTACCAACTCGGCATCTTCGAACACTTCTACCTCTTGAATTCCCATTTCCCTTGCAGCTCTTAATCTTAGGATAAGAGCCTCATACTCTGCCACATTGTTGGTGGTTTCGAATTCCAGCTTATATGACAGGGATATGGTCTCTTGAGCAGGTGACACAAAAACCACCCCAGCTCCAGCTCCTTCTCGAGAACAGGCTCCATCAAAAAACATTTTCCAAATGGGGGTGATGGAGGGAGGAACTTCAGGGGAAACAGTGGGTTGCTTCCTGAGTTTGAGAGGAGGCTCGGGGACATGGGTGAGCTGTAGTAAACTGGAGCCTAAATCAGTGTCCAAGGCGAAGATGGGATGATTGGTAGGGTTGGCTTCATCGCTGATTATGTAGGCCAGTTGGGCTTCCCTATATAGTCTTCTATGCTCTCCTCCAAATACTGGGATAGTAGCATATGTGAGGTCCATTTGCAAGGTTCCCCCCAGTATTTTTATCCAAGACCTTGACAACAACATACCAAACTTTGGGGGGACATCAGCCACTACAATATCCATGACCACACTTTTCATAGGCAACTAAAACAAGGTCACGACCAAGTATTTGATAACCCTGAGACATTGAACTCTCCTAGAGTCAAAGGAATAGAGGTCATGATAGGCTCGAGTGACTTCCAGTCCTAACTCTTCCATGACGGTTTTGGGCATGAGGTTGTGAGAATCCCCTGAGTCCATCAAGCAGTTGTGCAGTACCTTGTCATGTATGTTCAGGGAGGTGTAGAAGGGAGGGGATGAATCATCTCTGTCTTCTACCATGGGACCTAAGATGACGGCAGGATTTTCATCTTACAAATTGATGGAGTCTGTGGGAAGGCTTGGGACCTCAGACTGTAAGAGCTCGGAGAAGCGTTTTTTGAACCCCTCGTGTTTAATCAATTCTGTCAGGGGCACAGGGATTCTGATTTTTTGAATTTCGTGCTCGAAATTAAAAGAAGATGAGAGCTTTGGGATTTCTCTCATTTCAGGAGCATGACTCTGAATAACGGGAGAGAGGGGTTGGGTCCTCTTACCTCTGTGACTATCTGCTGCTTCATAGGAAATTTTCTTGTTCCTGGTGGACTGCTCAGGAACGTCAGGCACTGTTGTTCTTTTGTCGGACCTCAGGTTATACCTGCCTCGACCGCCACTAGCCTTGTCTCCTTTGCTCAATTCATTTAGCTGATTGTTCATGAGAGACTCCTCATATGCTGATTGAGTCAGATGAGGGAAAGGAGGAGTCTCTCCGAAGCAATGGATCTTTGGCTCAAGCTCGTCTGTTTCCCCTTCTTCATCTTCGATCACAAAATTGTTCTGTAAGGGGGCCTGAATTCTTTGGTCTTCTCTGTCCCTTCTCCTTTCTTTGTGCATAGTCAGGGGAGCGATATTATTTGGCCTTCTGAAACCTCCTTTGTTTTCGGTGTTCTGAGGGCCCTTGTATGCTTGCCTCCCCTCGACTTTTATTCTCTCCATCTCTGCAGACAAAGACTTCACCATCTTGGTCAGTTCATCTACTTGAGGGTGGGGCACCAATGGGCCAGAAGTTGAGGCTTCCGACCTTTCCTTTCTTCTGTCTGCGTCGGCCTTGTTCCTCAGTCTATCGGCTGCTAATACATTGGATTCCACTTCTATGGATGCATCTTGCATTTGAGCTAAGGAGGTGGCTCTTCTTTCTCTTAATAAAAGGCAGAAGTCAGGGTCAAAAGCACCAGCATAGGAAATTCGGGCAGAGGCTTCTGAGGGTTTTATCTCTGCATGGATTTTGTTATACATCTTATTGAATCTTTTGGAGAAGTCGGAGATGGACTCTCCATCCATCTTCTTCAAAGACCCGAACTCTGTCATGTAATACATGAAATCCTTCCTATCGCCCCACTACCTCAGGAAAACACCATCTAGGGCTTCGATACCAGCAATAGATCCGGGGGCCAATCCTCTAAACCATTTCCTCACCTCGCCATCCCGGCTTTGGACGAAGACTCTCATCCAGACATCTTCATTTTCAATGTTCAGGTTGTCTGCATAACTCTAGAAAGAAGCCAGGTGCTCTTCCGCAGTTATGTCCCCTTCCCCAGTGAACTTGGGCATATACTTCAAGTAATCTCCAGCAGGGAGAGGATTCATAGGATTAGATAGGACTAAGGGAGCGTATCTGGTAGCGACTATTGCATCCATCTATTCAGAGGGGGATTAGCACCGGCCATAGGAATAACAGGTGGAGGAGAACTCGGAGGATAAAGAGTTCATGGAGGGGCTACTGGGAATGAGTCCTGAAGTGGAGTGGGAAACAAGAGGGGATTTAAGGAGAAGGCTAACAAGCTCAAGTCAGCGGGTGCTCTTCTTAGCGTGGGAGTGGTAAAACTAGGCATGGGGAAATCTCCTACGGCTCTGGGTCTACACCCAGGTACAGCTTCAGGGGAAAGGGGAGTGACAAGGATTTCTCCCTCCAATCCCAGACCGGGAGGGGAAAACTCAGCAGGAACACTCCCAAAATTTAGGAAACGGGAAACTTCAAAAAATGGTCTGCTAGGAAGCTGAGGAGGAGAAAAAGGAGCTTCTACAGAAGGAGATAGCGGATTACCTGTTTCGGCGATGGAGACTTCTTCTGTGAAGCTCTTTCCTCTTCTGAGAACCACCTCTGGGTCAGCTTCAGGCGTAGCTAGAGGCAACTATGGATGAGACCGCGTGTGCCTGCCTCTGAAAACCACAATTAATAGAGCAGGCTCTCCCCAGTGGAGTCGTCACAATGGAGTCACCAGGTGCACAGTAGAAATCTTGATAATTCTGATATCTGATGCACCTTCAGAATCAGTCGATCGTTGTCGTTCAATCCCGAGGAAAAAATTCAACTTCGTCCCCGGCAACGGCGCCATAAATGTTAGCATCAGAAGTCACTCCTGGATTGCTTGCAGGAGAAGATCCCGACACCCATCAGTTTAATGTCACGATTTGTTTGTAAAGGGGTGATAAAATGGAGATGAAGACTTGAGGAGATATTACTCTAACTCAGGGACTGGGTCTGGTACGTAAGTAACAAAGGAGGTCTCGACCTAACTTCAGCCAGTGTGTTGATTAAAAGATGAGAAGGTGGAAGACTTAGTAAGAAAGGTGAACAAACTACTTTAGGCAATAGGCTTTCGGTAGTTTGCAGAAGAAAGACTCTGAATGCAAGCTCTGCTTGGTTCAGGGTCTCAAGAAACCGAAAGGGGACTTGACTGGATCCTCCAATTCCAAGTCACTCAGCGCTGGGAAAATCACAGGAACTGATTAGAGACAGCGCAACTGTTATAGTGATCCATTACAACAACATCCTATAACAGCTACAGCTCGACTGGACCCTCCAATTCCGAGTTGCTCTAACACAGTGTAAACATAGGAATGAAAGAAACTGGCATTCATAAAGCAAGAAGTCTCAAAAGTCCATACATAACCAGATTAATAGTGCTTCGTTAAAACTTTACAACCGGAAGCTCTGCTCAACCATCGATACCTTACAAATTACAAAGACTGAGTTTATATACTCAGAGAGAATTGCCTCACATAGGCACGTGCAGTCATCTGAAGCTTGGTGTCCCTTCAACCAAAATCGGACGGGCTTGCTCTGTCAAACGCCTCCTTAACTACACATGGCTCCTGCAGGGGGAGTAGCTGAGCCAGTGAATGTTGATTTAGCGTGTGCAGACCTCCTCTAGCTAGCTGAGGACTCGGTATGGCTTCTTTGAAGAACTAGGAACACAGGACCCTCTCGAGCAGACCGCTTGCCAGACCTTCCATACCTTACACTTAATGTATGAGGAGAGGTTTCACCTACCCCTTCTCGCCTTTATTTACTCCAGGCGAAGGACGGGAGAGGGATCGTATCGGATGGTACCTGGAGATCGAGACGATCCTTTCGGCAACTAGACTCGGCGCTTCTAGACCCTTTTAGCACAGTTCCTTTCTTTTCCAAGTGACTATGGGCTGTGACCCCGTGCTATACTTGGCGCGACTCATTTAATCTGTGATTTCCCATAAACCGTTGTTTTTCTCTGACGTTGGATCCTTTCCACTGAAGAATGCAATGCCCGCTTGCTTGATTTTAAGTCCGAAAAGGACTTCTTCTGAGTGTCGCGCTTCGAGTGTTTTTCGCGCCACTTGTAGATCTGAACACTCTTAGGCCCGAGACAATAAATGTCGCTAACACATTCGATGAAAATGATGGAGATGAAGAACAATCCACAAGTTTTTATCCCTCATAAATTGTTGTTCCACAATTTCAGGAAGTCGGTATTTCAACATATGACATTCTTGAATCAGGATCTGAGGGAATCGTTCAACAAAGGAAAGATTATATTAAGCCTGAGGTTCCAACTCTTCCAACGGATGGAAATATATTGCATCCCCTTATTTCCCACAATGATATTGTTGTTGTTAAAGGAATTTTTTCACAAAAAATATATCAATAGTTCTAGGGATTCATTGTTGCCCCTTATTGTAATAAGACAAGTGCTAATGAATTATGCTCTCATAAATGGAGCAGAAATCATAAAGCAACCATATGGCTTCTTGTATCAGCTAGATATCCAACACAATTGGCATGATCATGTGGATGTCTACATGGAGTTCATTTTTTCACGATTTCAAAGTTTTGTAGTTTTTGGAATTAAAGAAAATTGCAACTGTACATGTGGGTTTCCCATTGATTTTTTGCTGTAAAAATCTCAGTTTTTATACATTTTCTTATTTACCTACAAGGAAGAAGACCATCTTGTCAGTGAAATGATTTCATGGTTTCATTGGAAACTCTCCTACACATGATCAACATGATGTCAGGAGGGTAGGAGAGTAGGATGATTGAATAAGTTTGCATCCAAGAAGTTTGTTTTTAGTTTATTGGTATGATCAATAATAAAGACTCCATAAGCCCAATGGAAAGACTACTTGTAGTTTTGTGGATTTTATTTTTGGATTGCAAATAAAGGAATGGTTGGATAGGGAAATAATTACAGTAAAAGTTGATGATGATGAGGGATGTGAAGGCATTGGTCAGCCAGTTATTAAAGTTTCACCAAGAAACTTTATCCCCATAAGGAGCCAGTGTTAGTTCTTAACTTTGTTTTTGACTGTTGGATTTCCTTAATCCCTGTTCTACCCTTGTTTTCATTATTTTCATTAAACTTTGTTTTTTCCCTTTCTTGGCTTGAAAGTATGCTTTCATTTTATTTTTGCACGTTTTAAATGTTTTGAATTAATTAAAAGTTAGGATATGACATGGTATATTCTTTCCATCACATCACATGTCCTTTTCCCTCATTTAAAATTTCAAAATTTTCCAAAGTGGAAAGGGTGATACAAGAATAGTGTTATTCTTGTAGTGCCGGGAGTAATTATAGTTTTTCACATGCCATATTCTAGATACGTGTTCAAACGTCCAAAATTATTGTTATAGGATCTACATATCTTGTTATGATCTATATCAGGTCATGTTTTGCATTAATGACAACTCTTTCAAAGGATCGGGTTGTATGTGCCAGTCTGATATCAAATCATCATTCACGGTCATCATTCTCTATGTATGAAGACATGATCTATCTATTTTTAGTATGTATATTGTTTCATGCATGCTCTGCAGGTAAAAAACTAGCTCCCAGGCTTCAACATTTTCCTAAAACTGGTGATCGATTCATAAATGTTCTCAAGAATCGTCAGCAGAGTTTCATGAGTGCCATGGCACCAAATCACTAAAGGTCAAGGAAAGAAACTTAAACTTGATAAAGAAATTGACGTCCAAATTGATCCAGACATCAAGGAGGAACCTGTTGAACTTGATGAACCTGAAGACCATACAGCAAGCCCAGTAAAAAGACCAACCGAGCAGAAGAAACAATTTATTGGAAAAAAGGTTGCAGAGGGTAAGAAAATGAGGAAGAAAGAGGAACTTGTATCTAAAGGAACTACTACTAGGGCCGCGAACAAACTTAGGTTGAACTCAAAGACTTTGTTTCATCCTTATATCAAGAAGGAAAACCTAATTATTGTTGAAGACAATTCAGAAGACACTATGGAGGAAGTTGAAAGACAGACCATTGCTTCTTCTTCACACAGGGTAAAGGAAGTTAAGTTGGATCCTGTGTTTGATAGCAAACCTGAGGAACAAAAGAAAATACATTAGAAAGGTAAGAAAACTACACAATATTAAAATATTCATGTAACCAGGTCAACCAGAGGTCAGTTTCAAAACCATAAATTCCACTTAAAAATACATATTCCATTGATGTTGAAGTAAAACTGGAAATAAGCGAATTACATGATTTTCCAAAAATTAAAAAATCAAAAAGTGTTGAAGGAGAAGGGTTTGGTGGTGGATCATATTCAAAGTATGAAATTAAATTGATAAATCCCTGAACCTCCATTGACCTAAATCTACCTACTCGAGTTGAAGAACACCCATAGTTTAGATGAACACAACATAAAGAAGAAAAGACAGATATCAAATGCAAAAAATACTATGTTTTTCTTGTTTTAGTCCTTATCTTCAAGAGCAGTTTCTGAAACTATGGTGAAGAATTATTTGAAACCAAAAGATTTTTTTGTTGGGAATGAACCCCTTCGCAAAACACTCTCTTTTTTTTTACACAACTGTCATATTTTAAGAGCTTCGAATATATCTTTGAGGCCTATTTTTCAAATAATTCATATAAATGATTTCTTGTTTTAGTGACCAATTTTTGGAGAGGTTTCAAAGCAGTTGGAGATGAATTTTTGGAAACTATATGAGTTGTTTGTTGGGAATAGACCCCTTCACAAAAACCTCTCTTGGGTTTTACACAACTATCACAGTTTGGGAGATACGAAGATATTTTTGGACCCTATTTTTCAGGAATTTGCCAAATTTATTTTCCTAAAAAATCTCATGGACAACAGTTGACAAGCCACTTCATAAATTCGACTTGGATATCATATATGATCTCCTCCTTGATTATTTGAAACAAGAAAATAAATATAGATGAGGAGGTTATTAGATCCATTTCTTTTGTATCTTGATAAATATGTATTCTTTCTATATAAATTGGGTAGAAGGAGAAGTTAAGGGTCGATCAGTTGGGGAATCAAGGGTTATTTTTTGTAAAGACTCCTCTGTGAGGCAAAGATAATATTTACTCCTTGATATATTTATTTCTTTAATTACTTTTTACCATCTGATTTATCAAATTGTATGTCATTTACTAAGCCAGTGAGATGTTTATTTGCCTTTTACATTGAGCCTTATATATTTATTGTATCCCTGAGCCATCATTCAACCATTTCTAAATACTATTCAAAACCTTTATAAAATACCACTGCAATAACTTGATGATTCCATAGCTTGGCCTCTCACAATCAAGTGAAACTTTAGGGACTAACATATTTTGGCACCACTGCCACGGACGGAGGAATGAAGAATTTATTCATGGAAGAATGACAACGATCAATTCTAGCTCTTGATGGTGAAAAGGAGTTAGACACTTTTTCTGAATGTATCATTCACTTGATGACTCCATGAAGGAAGAATCCATTGGTGAATCCACTGACCTAAGATGTTGAAGGCTATGAAAGCTATTTTGGCACTGACATTTGTACCATTTAATTTCTATGATATTGTTGGTTTCCATAATGATGTTCCCACTATAGATATATGGGGAGATTGCCTTCCACAGTTCAGAGAAAAGGATGAGGACAATCCGACACTACATTTGATTGAGTTTCATCAATGCATGGATCAGTTGAATATTTATCATGAAGACGTATTGATGAAAATTTTTATGTACTCTTTGGAGGGTGTTTCATGTGTCTAGTACAGATCTCTTCCTGCTTCCAACATTTCTTCTTTAAGAGAATTACATGCTTCATTCAATAAACAATGTAAAATGTATTTTCCAACTAAGTTTCTTCTGGTAGATTGTTGTGAGCAATGTAAATCAGTATATTATTCGCAAGACGTTGTTATTAATACATATGAGGAAGAAGATGAAGAAGAATTAGATGTTTCTGTTGTTTCAAAGGTTGATAAAGGGTAGCATATTTATGATGAATATCCGGAAAAAGTACAACAATTGTCTATCCAATTTTCATTGATTTTTGTAGCAACAATGAACCTATCTTTGATAGCTATGAATCAAATGCATTCAAGGAAAATGAGGGAGATGAAGAACAATCCACAAGTTTTTATCCCTCATAAATTGTTGTTCTGCAATTTCAAGAAGCCAGTATTTCAACATATGACATTCTTGAATCAAGATCTGAGGGAACAGTTTAGCAGAGTTAAGATTATATTAAGCATAAGGTTCCAACTCTTCCAACTGATGAAACTATATTGCAGTCCCTTGTTTCCCACAATGATATTGTTGTTGTTAAAGTAATTTTTGCACAAAAAATATATCAATAGTTCCAAGGATTCATTGATGCCCCTTATTATAATAAAACAAGTGATCTTCAAATGAATTATGCTCTCATAAATGGAGCAGAAATCATAGAGCAACCATATGGATTATTGTATCAGCTGGAGATGCAACACAATTGGCAAGATCTTGTGGTTGTCTACATGGAGTTCATTTTTTCACGAGTTTAATTTTTTGCAGTTTTTGGAATTAAAACAAATTACAGCTATACATATGGGTTGCCCATTCATTTTTTGCTGCAAAAATCTCAGTGTTTATACATTTTCCTATTTACCTGCAAGGAAGAAGACCATCTTGTTAGTGAAATGATTTCATGGTTTCATTGGAAATTCTCCTACACATGATCAACATGATGTCAGCATGTTAGGAGAGTAGGATGATTGAATAAGCTTGCATCCAAGCATATTGTTTTCCGTTTATTGGTATGATCAATAATAAAGACTCCATAATCCCAATGGAAAGACTACTTGCAGTTTTATGGTTGTTATTTTTGGATTGCAAATAAAGGAATGGTTGGACAGGGAAATAATTACAATAAAAAATGATGATGATGAGGGATGTGAAGGCATTGGTCAGCCAATTCTCAAAGTTTCACCACAAACATTTATCCCCAGAAGGAGCCATTGTTAGTTCTTAACTTTGTTTTTGGTTGTTGGATTTCCTTAATCCTTGTTCTACCCCTTTTTCATTATTTTCATTAAACTTTGTTTTTTCCCTTTCTTGGCTTGAAAGTATGCTTTCATTTTTTTTGCACGTTTTAAATGTTTTGAAGTAATTAAAAGTTAGGATATGACATGGTAGATTCTTTCCATCACATCACATGTCCTTTTCCCTCATTTAAAATTTCAAAATTTTCCAAAGTGGAAAGGGTGATACAAGAATAGTGTTATTCTTGTAGCGCCATGAGTAATTATAGTTGTGCATGCACCATATTCTCGAGATCGTGTTCAAACATCTGAAATTATTGTCATAGGATCTACATATCTTTTTATGATCTATATCAGGTCATGTTTTGCATTGATGACAACTCTTTCAAAGGATCAGGTTGTACGTGTCAGTCTGATATCAAATCATCATTCTCAATCATCATTCTCTATGTATGAAGACGCAATATATCTATTTTTAGTATGTATATTGTTTCATGCATGCTATTTAGGTAAAAAAATATCTCCCAGACTTCAACATTTTCCCAAAACTGGTGATCGATTCATAAACGTTCTCAGGAATCTTCAACGGAGTTTTATCAGTGCCATGGCACCAAATCACTAAAGGTCGAGGCAAGAAACTTAAAATTGATAAAGAAATTGATGTCCAAATTGATCCAGACATCAAGGAGTAAACTAATGAACTTGATGAACCTAAATACCATACAGCAAGCCCAATCAAAACACCAACCAAGCAGAAGAAACAATTTATTGAAAAAAAGGTTGTAGAGGGTAAGAAAATGAGCAAGAAAGAGGAACTTGTATCTAAAGTAACTACTACCAGGGCCGCGAACAAACTTAGGTTGAAATCAAAGACTCTATTTCATCCTTATATCAAGAAGGAAAACCTAATTATTATTGAAGACAATTCAGAAGACACTATGGAGGAAGTTGAAAGACAGACCCTTGCATCTTCTTCAAACAAGTTAAAGGAGGTTAAGTTGGAACCTGTGTTTGATAGCAAACCTGAGGAACAAAAGAAAAGACATGAGAAAGGTAGGAAAACTGCACAGTATTGAAAGAATCATGTAACCAAGGCAACCAGCTTTAGCTTCAAAACCATAAATTCCACTTAAAAATACATATTCCATTGATGTTGAAGTAAAACTGGAAATAAGTGAATTACATGATTTTCCAGAAATTGAAAAATCAAAAAGTGTTGAAGGAGAGGGGTTTGGTAGTGGATCATCTTCAAAGTATGAAATTAAATTGAGAAATCCCCAAACCTCCATTGACCTAAATCTACCTTCTCCAGTTGAATAACACTCAGATTTTAGGATGAACACAACAGAAAGAAGAAAAGACAAAACTCAAATATAGGAAATACTATGTTTTTCATGTTTTATTCCTTATCATCAAGAGAAGTTTTTGAAACAATGGAGATGAATTCTTTGAAACGAAAAGAGGTTTTTGTTGGGAACGCGACCCTTCACAAAAACCTCTCTTGTTTGTTACACAGCTATCATATTTTAAGAGGTTTTAATATATCTTTGAGGCCTATTTTTCAATAAATGATTTCTTGTTTTAGTGACCAATTTTTGGCGAGGTTTCAAAGTAGATGGAGATGAATTTTTGGAAACCAAAAGAGGTTTTTGTTTGGATTGGGCCCCTTCACAAAAATACTCTCTCGGTTTTTACACAACTATCACAGTTTGGGAGATAAAAAGATATTTTTGGACCCTATTGTTCAGGAATTCGCCAGATTTATTTTCCTAAAAAATCTCATGGACAACAGTTGACAAGCCACTTCATCAATTCGACTTGGAGATCAAATCTGATCTCCTCCTTGATTATTTGAAACATATAGATGAGTATTTTATCATATCCATTTCTTTTGGATCTTGATAAATATGTATTCTTTCTATATAAACTAGGTAGAAGGAGAAGTTAAGGGTCGATCAGTTGGGGAATCAAGGGTTATTTTTTGTAAAGACTCCTTTGTGAGGCAAAGAAAAAAATTTCATATTGGAACTAAATGGAAAAGGAATTTTGATGGTCAGAAATTCTTTTCATGTTATTATCTACTTCTTTTTCTTACTTGAATGCATTTTTATCTGTTCCTAAGCATATCATATCTTGGTTGTGAGTAATACAGTGAAAATTTTGTTGTTTAAATTGTTCATAACTAAGATTGCTTTCAAGTACCATGTTCTTATTTCTTAATGATATTTGGGAATGATAAATCCATGTGTGAGTGGACAAATTGAATACTCATATATATATATGTATATACTTTACTTTTTACCATCTGATTTATCAAATTGTTTGTCATTTACTAAGCCAGTGAGATGTTTATTTGTCTTTTACATTGAGCTTTATATATTTATTGTATCCATGAGCCAACATTCAACCATTTCTAAATACTATTCAAAACCTTTATAAAATACCACTGCAATAACTTGATGATTCCCTAGCTTGCCCTCTCACAGTCAACTGCAACTTTAGGGACTAACATGCTCCTCCCAAGTTCTTTTGAAGATGAGGATGTCATCCAAATATACCACCACAAAGGAGTTGGTGAAGGGTCTCAATACATCATCCATAAACCTCATGAAAGTGGATGGTTCATTTGTTAATCCAAAGGGCATGAATAGCCATTCGAAGAGACCTTATTTAGATTTGAAGGTTGTCTTCCATACATCAGTTGGTTCAATGGGAACCTGGTGGTAGCCAGAATTTAGGTTAGTCTTTCTAAAGAACTTTTCCCCCTTGAGTTGGTCAAGAAGGTCATCAATCCTAGGAATGGGGTATCGGTTCATGACTATGATTTTGTTTAAGGCTCTATAATCAATGCAGATTCGCCAAGTCCCATCCTTCTTCTACACCAGTACAATCTGGCTTCTGCAAGGGGAGGCGCTAGGTCTGATGTGCCCCTTTTTAAGAAGATCTTGGATATGATGTCTAATTTTGTCATTTTTCGTCAGCGAGCGACGATAGACTGGTCCATTAGGTAGAGGTGCATCGGGGGTCAAATCAATTGGATGCTTGAATTGGAAGTGCGTCGGTACCCTGGTGGGTGAGGAGAATATGTCTTTGTATTCTTCCACGATCCCATCCACTTGCTTATGTTGCAAAGAGAGGTTCTTTGTAGAGGCCACGAATGTGGCAACGACCTTCTGCTTACTGTGAGCACGGATCATAAAGAAGACGAATGTCCCAGTCTTTGAAATGACCTTACTACATTGCTTAGCAGAGATTAAAGAAATAGCAGTAGGTGGCGCTACCTCTGGTATCCTGTACAATTGTCTACCCAAAGTAATAATAACATTGTAAGGTCTAGACTCATACACAACATGACACTACCACAAATATGGTTGTCCTAAAAGAACATCAAAAAATTCAAGGGGAGAAATATCACACAATACCTCATCTTTGAAAGGCTTTATGCCGTAGGGAAGAAAACACTATTGGCTGACACGAAGATCTCTTCCTTGGCAAATCCAGCCGATGGTGTAGGGTTGCGGGTGCGGTGTTGTTGGCAAGTCCAGCCACTTGAAGACATCTGTTGAAATCAGGTTCTTCTGATTGTCGCTAACGACAATGAAATGAAGCGGAGCCCCCTTTACCCACATCTGTGAGTGAAAGAGGTGTTCCCCTTCCTCTAGTTCTTCTGGTTCGCTTGGTCGGACTTTGGTGGTAGTGACAGAGGAATTGGGTTCAACATCGATAGTATGCTTCCCTCCTTCAGGATTTGATTTGGAAACAGAATCGGCCTCTGACTCGGAATCCTTCATCTCAGCCATGAGTGACTGCTTGGAGCAGAATTCTTCAGTGTTGTGCCAATGGATTTTATGGTACTCACACCATTTTCTCGTGTCCTTCTTCGTATTCTCATTTCCCTTCTTGTGTTATGGCTTGGAATGGTTTTCCTGAGAGAGTCCATCTCGGCTCAATCCCTTGTTATGTGGGTTGGGGATGCCTTTTCCCTGCTTTGGTTGTGACAAGTTTGTAGATCCAAACTCTCACCTCTTCTGCTTAAATTTCTGCTCAATCTTGACAGCATATATATAAGTCGTGCCCAGTGAGGTGATGTCCAGAAACTCCATTTCTGTTTGAATGTATCTATGCAAAAAACCATGGTATTTGAGCACCAAATGACGCTCAGATTATTTGATACCCAATTTGGTGCGCAGGGAATGGAAAATATTGGTGAAATCTGATATTGTCCGGTCCCTTTCTTGACACAGGGTGGTCCATCTGGTGTATTGGTCCTCGTAGCTTCCAACATGGTAATATTTTTCTTTAATGGTGTCCCGGAAGGAATCCCATGTAGGGGCCACCACAAATATTGCAGATTCCTCTACGGCCCTTTGCTCAGAGTAAGTATCCCACCAGTCCTTAACATGGGGGACGACCTTGAGGAGTGAAAAAGTAATATTTTCCCTATAAGAAAAATTGTGGACTGAAAAATACCCTTCGAGCAGATTCAACCATTTATCTATAGCATCTGCATCTATTAGTCGCTCAAATAATGGAATATCAAAATTTACTTGTACCTTGAAGGGGGTTGCATGACCGTTGATGAAGATGTTTCTCCTATGGATAGTCGTCGAAGGATCTGTGCAAAGTTGTCCATCATTTCATTATTTTGTCGCGCAAGGGCTTCCTTGAGCAACATTTTAACAGGATCTCTTGCTCCATCATATTTATTTTCGTCCCCCATGGGTTGTTGTCGGGTTCAACGTGACCTATCTTGCAACGACTTGATTGGTTCGAGTCCCAAATTCTTGTACCCATATCTTGTCGAGGACATGCACGAAGAAAAATAAATGAAGAGAAGACCGCTCTGATACCAATGATCCGAATTTAGGAGCGAAACAAACTAATTAACAAATTGAATACAATAAACACATAGATATGAAGAATAACATATATATCCAATGAACAATATCTTCTATTTGAATAAATGAAATAGGTTGAAACTGTAAAACTGCATAACTTAAAAACTTGCTCGAATGGTGGTAGCTATCTTTGAGAAGAGATGTGGCTACTATGTGCATCCATTTGAGAAGAATCATTACAATGAGGTTCGAGAGGCCTTTTTTATATTACTCATGAATGTCAAAACCCTAAATATCTAAAAACCTAACCCTAGGAGGTGAAACACCAAATGTTATGTGGGCCCCTATGGGTAAGTTGGTACCTCAACTTCCTGGGGTCCTAACTTTTGCATACAACCTCCGTTTTAGGCACGTGATAGCCCGTTGGAAAGCTATTTCAGAGAACTACACAGTACATCGTCAAAATCTAACTTTATCTATAGTTTGATTGTGGTGAGACAAAAAGAACATTGTTTAGGCCTCCAAAATGACCCTAGAAGTACAACAAGATGTGTTGACATGAAAACATAAAAAATAATCCATTTGGATTAGGTGAGAGGCCACCAATATCCACCTGGAAGATGTGTAGGGCTTCAGACAGCCCCAAAAGTGTAGAACCCACCATTACAAAGAAGTACAGAAGAACATGTTGAACCAAAAACGAACAAGAGGAGATAGTTGGAATAGGTGGGTGGCCACCAATATCCACCTAGATCATTCTCATAGACAGTAAGGTTGGTGCTCTTTCTAGCACCTGACTTCTCTCTTCCTCTCCAAAATTAACATGTAAAACTCCCTTATGGCTAAAACATGGTTGAAGTTGTTTGAACACAGGTCTAAAAAGGTAGTATTTGAGGTTTGTAGGGTGTTTTAAGGTATGAAAAGAATTTTTGGGACATTGGTGACTTGAATTTCAAGCTCTGATATGAAGGTGATGTTTTGGTAGCGTTTTCACATAAAAAATAGTCTTCGTACTACCAAAAATCCTGTGTAAAGTAAAAAATATATAGAATTTCATAAATTAGTTCCCAACCCGTGCTTTTCAGTTTTCAAATTTTAAAACACATGTCAACTCTGAGTTCGAGCTGTTAATAAAACTCATCATGATCGCTCATGTCAATAAACTGCCTGAGGTTTAAGTCGTGACCATTACCTAACATCATAACCAGATTTTATAGTGATTATCCTTTTTTTGTTGTGTAAAGAACCTAAGTCATCTAAAGTTGTAATGTTCCTCATTTTTTACCATGTCACGGTTATTTCCTTCTCGAAATCATCGAAGGAGGTATTATCTTCAAAAATTGAGAGTCGGGTTCTAGGTTTTAATTTTGCAAGTTAGATGGTTTTTGAAAGGTGAAAAACAAAGACTAGCTGGAACAGAGGGGTTCGAACAAAGTCGAAGCCTGAACATAGAGTAAACTAGAAAAAGCATGTTGCAAATGACGATGTGAAAAGACATCCCATTTTCATGGTGTTTCGCTGATAATTTTTTTGCGTTTTGATATTTTCCAGCTGAGGGTTTTGTTTCGATCTACTCCAACCACAACATGTTTCATTCCTTTCAAAGGATAAATCATGAGAAATTCAGGAAAAGTGGACATACAAGAACCTTATGTTCTTGGGTTACTGTAAAGTAAGCACTATTGTGATTTTTAGTTCAAGTTAGTTGGTTGCTACAGGTTTTGTCAAAAACTACAGGGTTATAATGATCAAGTTTCCCAACCTTTTGCAAAAAATTATGATGGTGAAAAGGATCAGTTGGGTTTTCTTCTGCTACATTTCAATGAACAGACCATTGTTGAGGTCACTGAGATGCCAGCAAAGGGAGAACGATGGTTCAAAAAGAATCCTACACGGGACCTAGGTTGCAACAGATTTCTGAAGGAAAAACATCAAAATTGTGACTGGACCAAAAGTGTTCCTAGATCATACATGAAGAGGGAGTGGAATGAACTGTTGATTCTCATTCAAAGATATATAACTAGGGAAGGTAGGTATATCTCTACTTCATTATACCATATAAGATTGATGGAAAATTTCACATGTGAGAAGCCTCTAAACCTACCTTATTTTCTCTGGAAAAGTCTCACTAAGATGGCTAAGAATGTCAATCAAATCCTGAAAAGGAAAGAACCAAGATTTTTCATTCAGGGCTAATCAACAAGTAGGACCAGAAGAATAACTTATTTTGTAGGTGATCCCAATGATAAAAACATGGTTAGAACCAAGAGAGCCAAAGTGAAGGCCTGGAAAGAAAGCTTGAAGTAATATAGAGTACTTGACAAATTCTTAAAGAAAGAGAATGCTAATATCAAAGATAATGTAGAAAAAATCATCAAGAAGGAAGATAATCTTAAAGCAAAGAACAAAATCTTGATAAAGAAGATCAAAACTTACTACAAGCTCAGTATAAAATTCCGCAGAAAGTACATAGGAATGATGGCAAGATGGCATCATGAAAGAAAGGAAAATCATAACAGACTTAACATGTTGGTTGATGCTGAACAACAGGTTTGAAAGAAACAGTGGCCCTAAGACCTCCATTTTGATTAAGCCAATTTTGAAATATCAAAGGCAAGTATTATTACAAGTTATCAACAAAATAAAAAGATACAAGTAATTAAAGTTATTTCTCAAGATATTTAAACTGGCTATATTGTGAAAGCTGCTCTGTTGAAATTTGGATGGTCCAAGTTCCTGTTCTTTTAAAAAAAATTAGTACAGATTGTTTCGGTAGCAGATAGAAGTTTTTGAAACTAAAAGGCTACCAGAAGGCCCATGTTATAAAAAATAGACATCATTCAATATTCTCGCAGGTACAATAGGACAAAGATAGTTGAAGCATTTCTAACCTACTGGTTAGCATGTTGAACATATTAGGCAGAAAGAGTAGGCTCAGATTTTGCAGTTGTGATCTTTTATTTTAAAAAAAAAATCCTATGATCGATGTTTTGGTAGAAATTATTAATATTTTAAATTAAAAATGCTACCAAAATACCTGTATATGCAAAAAAAAATAGAGTATGTGAATTTCCAAGCTGGCAGCTTTCTAATTAATGTCAATGATCTTCTAAGTGAGGATAAATATTCTTCAACTATCGGCCTTAGTAACCTCAATTGGATCAAGAATTGAGCTGTCAAAATCAAATTTAGTCAAAGTTTTGCATAAATTTTGAATCTTTAACCATTTTGCTATATTTTTTCCTTCATATCTCTCGAGATGTAATTTTGGGGGTAACGATTTTCTCCACCGTATTTGATGTAATTACTCCTAATCCACTTATTTTGGATCTAAAGACTATTGTGCAAGTCTATATATATGATGAAATAAATGTAAGGAGGGGTTGGATAGTGTGAGGTTGATTCTAAGTGCTTAATGTAATATTGGAAAGGGCAAAGTCCGAACTTTGCAGTTTGTGATCATCACTGGGACTTTGATCAAGTTTTGAGTTGAATTCTACATCTATGTACATCTTTCTTACATCTATTATAAAATTGCACTATTATCTCCAGTTATATTTCCAGATTCTTTTGTATTGAATGCCTCTATGCAAAAGCATGAAATTATATATTGTGTTCATGAGTGAAATTTCATAAAGATTTCAATTTTTATGAATTATGAATTATTCTACTAGTTGAGTGTTCAACTATAACCGCATGTAATAGTTGGTTCATTTGATTTACCTACTTATTTCTTCTTTTCCATCTGTCAATAGTTACTTAAAATCTCTAGTTCAGTTATATTTGTTGAGCTTCCTGATCTTTGACATAATCTGTAAACCTGAAAACTTGATTCCTGAATTTTATTTGAAAAAAAAGTTGGATAGTCTCACTTTTTCTCCCTCCATCCAAACAAACAAATACCCATTTAT
Organism: Picea engelmannii; assembly: GCA_009831015.1. NCBI lineage: Eukaryota > Viridiplantae > Streptophyta > Pinopsida > Pinales > Pinaceae > Picea > Picea engelmannii. The sequence goes on along the minus strand of ML777104.1, from coordinate 58,551 downwards.
TGAATGCCTTGGAACTGATATCCTCAAAAATCAAGGAGATTGTATCAAGGACTAACACCAACTCTTTCTTAGCACCCAACTCCTCTCTAGCTACCCAAAAAAAACACATGTAAAAACTATCTTCCTTTTCCATTCAAATTTCCTTCTTCTCCCTTGCTTGTTTGACTCTCACTCTTCCCCGAAAGGATTTCTTGAGTTTCACTCTTTCCCCATGCTTACTTGTACTCAACCCATGCCCTCAATAACTCTATGAGGTGATCTCACACACCAACCCTCTTACATGTATTCAATGATTGGGGATAAATAAGTCAAAGAAGGATTAGATGGTAATGATACATTAACTTAGGAAAATGGCATGGGTTTCCCTTGGACCCCCCCTTAAGCCCCCTCTCTTGTGGAATCATATCCCCCCCACTGTCAACTTCCCTCTCATATCACAGACAATGATTATTATCTTTATTAATTATTTCAGTGTACATAATACATAGTTTGTCCCTCAACCATATTAATCAATACAGGTTCTTTTCCCCAAACATATCGACTATGTTAGGGACCTAACCCCTCACGTAGGTAGAATAATATATTCCGATGTAATAAAGGTCAATATTAATAAGGCCTAGCAATAAGGAAGAATAAGTCCAATGTAACAAGACCTAATGGAATCTTTCGCTTCTAGAAGGATCTTCCTCTAGATGGTTCTTTTGATAGACATATTTAGTATAAATAGGAGTCGAGGGTATGAGAAATTTTGTCTTGGATATTATTGTAATAGAGCTATGCTCTGTTCGAGGTTTCCCCCTCGAAGAGGCAAGTGAACATTTCTCTCAATAATCAAAGTGCTCTTTCTGGTGTTATTCTGGTATCATTTTGGTATTATTGCGATGTTGTTCTGGTTATATTGTTGTTCATCTGCCATTTCTAGCTATTTATTTATGTTATGCATACTTTTTTATATTTGGAATATTACAAGTGGTATCAGAGCACCTTCCTCGGTGGAAAATTGTGGGTTAATTTTTTTTCAAGGTAGAGACGTATTCCAATGTCTTTAAGCTACAGAGATTTGTCATTACGCACATAAAATTGTGGTCGAGTATTCATACACGTAAGAAATACAAGTGGTACTTAAGCGCACATCTGTTGGACACCCTTGTAACCCATGTCGATACCCCTTCGAGTGCTATCGCATCAGACAACACCTATATACGGATCGGCCTAGATTTCCTGAATCCCTCCATAGATAAATTGATCGACCGCCTGACTGTTATAGTGCCACCAAGAAAAACACTCGGGAAGATACTCTCTAGTACCTGGGTAGTCGGGTAGTACGGCTAAGGTCACGGTGTTAAGCCCTAATATTGGCTCATTACCCCTTAATTCAGGCATATTATATAAGTAATGTTATTTTATTTATGTTGGCTTTAGGCCATTAGTTGTAATTATACCTCCTAGTCTCATATATATACAAGGAGACATTTTCATTTTGAATCATCTTGTACTTGAACATTTAAGTGGGGTAAAAGGAGGTTGCCCCCTCAAAGAGGCTTATTATCTGAAATTATCTCTTTTTCAAGGCATTGAGTACTTTTTCTGAGGCTTTTCTATGCTATATTGATATTTGGTTCTTAACATATGGTATCAGAGCTCAAGGTCTTGGGGTTTCACTACTACATTTGAGACACCTTGGAATTTTTGCTATAAGTTTTTTTCTACAACATTTCAGAAGGAACAGCTTGGAGGATATTTATTATACAGATCAAGGTACGTTGGATTCAAAATTCAGCTCCTAAGGCCTTATACTTTCATAGATACAGCCTGTACAAGATAGGGTTCTGGAATCATCTTGAACTAAGTCATTGTGGAATTTTCGCTATAAAAAAAATTCTGTAACGTTTCAGACCCTAAAATCTGGAAGATATTTATAGAAATTAGTAAGGTATCTTTGGTTAAAATTTCAGCTTCTGGGTCATCTTAAATTTGTAGATACACCCTGGGTAAGATAGGGTATCTGACTAGTCCTATTGACTAGTCTCAAGAAGGTGTTCCAGGTAAAACAATCATAACTTCTTCCTAGAGTACCCAAATTGAGTGGGACTGATTTCATTGGATCGTGGACAGTCTGTAGTATTTTTGGTGTGAGTTTTAGAATTTTATATCAATTATTTTGTGCGGGGCACGCTATACAAGTGAGATCTCCTGGAAAGGCCAAAAATCAGCAAGTTGTGGGGAAGTTACCGTAAATTCCACTTGGCACATCCAATTTTGATCAGACATGTGGCATTGTAGAGAAGAAATATCAGAGAACTACATAAAGGAAAGTTTCATACCCAGAAGGGCTGAAACTTGGGAGATACAACAGAATAAATATTGTCTAGCAAAACCACCTCAAAATCAAGGTTCAAAAGTGATACTTGGCCAACATGCCACCAAAAAAGGGAACTTCTACACCAAATAAGCC
>ML777104.1:44236-56046 GCA_009831015.1 Picea engelmannii | reverse complement strand
AAGGGGAGATCATGGAAGTATTGAAAAATTTCGTAACAAAGAAGACACCTGAAAGTGAAAATGCATCCCATGAAATTCATGATGAGGACACAAGGAAGGTGAATCAAGAATGGAGAAACTCCAACTTTGGTTTGAATACCAACAATGTTCCTAAGATTGATATGAGGAAGTTTGATGGCAAGGACCCAATCACATGTGTTGGCAACGGAAGTCACTCCTGGATTGCTAGCAGGAGCATAGCCCGACGCCCATCAGTTTTATGTCACGGTTGTTTATAGATGGGTGATCGAATGGAGGTAAACTCAAAACAATAGTGTTCCAACTCTGAAACCAGGCAAGGTATGCATGAGCAAGTGAGGTCTTGCGTAAATTTCAGACAGTGAGTTGTAGTAAAGGGTGAACAGGCAAAAGACTTATACAAGAGAAAAGTGGACGTCTGTTATAAACAGTAGGTTTCTAACAGACTGTAGAAGGAGGCATTTAAACACAAGGTCGGCTTACATTCAAATGCAAATCCAGAGGACACAATTATGTAATCATAAATCCTTTATCATAATAGAACTGCAATAATTTGCACGAGTCAATCGTTCACGAACCCTCTTAGCATGAGATGAAAATTAGACGGAGTAAGAAGAATTGTCTGTCATAAAACAAGAAATCCCATATACAGATGCATAAGCTGAAAGATAGAATAGCTTCCAAAACATTACAGTAGGGAGCTCTGCTCAACCATCGATCCCTACCAAAATGGAAAAAATGCCTACATATACTCAAAACAACAACAGCAACAAAAACAAGACGCTGCATTAAAAAACATTGCGTCTGCATGTCATCTGACAGTCTGCATATGTAGACTGGATGACCATGCGCCTATGACAGATGCCATATTAACTGCGCACGGCTCCAGTAAGGGGAGTAGCTGAGCTATTAAGTGTTGAGCTAGCGTGTGCAAGCTTTCCTGGCGAGTTGAGGACTCGGAGCGGATTTCATGAAAAGAACCAGTATAGAGGAACATCTCGGGCAGGCCCTCAGCCAAGACATCCATACTTTTCAATTAATGACTGAGGAGAGGCCTCAACCACCCTCTCTTTTATGCATTCATTCCTGGCAGCTACTGGGATTTCACGTCGAATCGGCGCCTGGAGAATGTAGTTCCCCCTCTCTTTGAATCTAAATTCGGCGCCTTTGGCTTCCCCATACAACCCCTTCTACTCCCTAGAGTGACCACGAGTTGTGACCCTTCGCCTATCTACCAGAGTGTTGTCGGTGCTTCGGGGTTCACGGATGAGAAAGGATTAGGATCTTTCTCTTTCAAAGTCGCGATGGGCGAAATGCCGGGAGGGCCTAACGGTCGCCACGCGTCCCTCCAAAATGAACGGCTGAGATGGATTTTTGGCACTTTGGGACCCGAGTGGCCAAATGTCAAACATAAGCGCCCCTCCCCCAGGCTTTCTCCTTTACGACCAGGTGCCAAAACCACGGGCTTGATTCTGGGCACTATCGGCATTTCGGGGTTCAGGGTTTCGAGAAGTTAAGGGATGAGGAGCACGTACCCCTCGAACTCTCGAATGTCGACATGACACGGATGTGTGCCACGCGTCCCTCAGATGAACGACCCATATAGTATGCTATTATACAGGGGGATCCCCCCATTTTGCAGGCTTTCTTGATATGACCTGGGGCTAAGACCCTAGGCTAGGCGCCAAAGGCGCTTTCGGAGCTTCGCTGATCAGCGATTGCAAATGCAATGAACGGACAGCTCCTTGTCTCCCGAATCGTCGATCCCCGATACGTCGACTGGTTGCCACCTGTCCCAACGAGATCGGACAATCCAGATTTTCTTTGAACCATGGGCACTACCCTTCGTGCTAAACCTCGGGCAACTTGACAGCCCCGAAAACCCGATGACCGTCGATTAACTCTGTAGGCTGGATCTCGGCTGCCGACAGCAAAAATTTGCTCGCTTGCTTGACTCGCTACTGAAAAAGGGATTCTCCCGTGCTGCGCTTGGGTGCTTCCTGTGCAACCTGCAGGTTTGGGCGCTCTTAGGCCCGAGACAAGAAATATCGCTAACATTAGGCTCCATGGGGCATAGAGTCGTCCCTGTGATGCTCTAAGAACTCATTCCGCAGCTTCAGTGCCTTGCTGTTGGGCTATGGAGTCAGGCTCAAAATATCCTACTGTTGAAAATACAAGCCGAAAATAAAAGCAACAAAATAAAGCTACATGCTCAAAGGAGCTTATTTATATACAGTCCTAATGCTAATAAAATATTTTGCATGGGCTAGGTGAAAGAAAAATTCCACCATAGCCATTCAAGCATCTCCCTAGATAGAAGCTCCTTCCTTCTGTCAATGATCATCAGCAGATGGTGTAGCCGTGACAGCAGAACGGTTACACTCTTCAACTCCTCCTTACAGGTTGGAGTCGAGACGAAATAGGGCAGCTCCAAGGCATAGGGGAAATGACACTCCATGTATTTGCGGACAGGGTCATCGAATGAGTGGCCATTTCGAAGGAATAGGTGACATACAGCCTCTTCTGCTACACAGTTGTTCACACGTGGTTGTATGTCTCTGATAACCACAAGCGGGTGAATAACTGAAGTAGGCTCACTGATCTCAGGTAGTGGTTTCTCACTGACTGGCTCTAAACAAAGGGCATACTGCCCCTCTGGTTCATTTTTCTCTTCTTGTTGGCTCTCCTCCAGAATGGTGATCTCGTCAAAAATATTCGTTTCAGGGACAGTGGGACCCGCTGCTTCTGGCTGCTCACACGTAATCTTTTCCTTGTTAATCCCAGGTAAACATATATCGTGCGAAAATCCCTAGAGAAAAAGAGAGGAAACCTCTTCCATAATAATATCTTCTTTACAAACGGGAAGGTCTCCGTTCTCAGAAACAGCGTTGCTAGGAATATCCGCTTCAATCCGACATTTAGGTGAGCCATCTACCATGGACCACATCTGCTCTACAAACTCATAATCTCCACAAGAGGTGTGTTGATATTTATGAACATCTAAAAGAACAGACGCATCTGATATGATGTCAGATGCTTCCATTCTCGAGCTAACACCACTCATATCATTCAACACTTCAATTCTTTCACAGCAGATGCTTTCCTCCACAGTAAGGGCTTCATCGCAGACATGGTCTGCAGGGCTAGCAAAGGCTTCACGAAGCAAAGAAAATTCCTCACAACAATTGTCATACAAACAATCAGTTGGATAGTAATCTTTACAAAAAGAATTGAAAGCTGTATGAAAACCCGTTAAAGAGCGGATGCTCACAACGGGAAGAGATCGACACCACTCAAGAGCAGCTCCCTTCAATGAATACCTGAAGAGCTTAATCCAGACATCCTCATGTGTGATATGGTGTCGGTGAATAGTTTCATGGAAGTCCAGTAAATGCTCAGCTAGTACCTCCCAACTCTGTGCGTGAAATTCGGCGAGGAAATCTTCCCAGATGTCTCTATCAGGAAGCACATTAGGAAAACCAACTATCTGGGAAAAGTCACAGAAATTAAACCTTTGAGCCAAAATTTTCTCCATATCGAACCAGTGGAGTCGCCAATCGATCCTCGAATCATGGAGTCTCCAGGTGAAAGATGCGCAGCTTCAAATGTGCCCGGTCCTTGTTCACCATCAAAGGCCAGATCTTTAACATTATCGTTACCCCAGGAAACTTCTCAGGATGAGAAAGCAGCCACTAAAGCCTTCTCGAGAAAGCTCCTCTGGGTCAGCTTTCAGGTGTGCCAACAGTGGCCACAACTGAAACAGTAAAGTGGAAGCAATGGAGTCGCCAGGTGCACAGTAGCAATCTGAATAATTATGATTTCTGATGCACCTTCAGAATCAGTTGATCGTTGTCGTCAATCCTGGGGAAAATATTCAACTTCGTCCCCGGCAATGGCGCCAGAAATGTTGGCGACGGAAGTCACTCCTGGATTGCTAGCAGGAGCAGAGCCCGACGCCCATCAGTTTTATGTCACAGTTGTTTATAGATGGGTGATCGAATGGAGGTAAAATCAAAACAATAGTGTTCCAACTCTGAAACCAAGCCAGGTATGCATGAGCAAGTGAGGACTTGCATAAATTTTAGACAGTGAGTTGTAGTAAAGGGTGAACAGGCGGAAGACTTATACAAGAGAAAAGCGGAGGTCTGTTATAAACAGCAGGTTTCTAACAGACTGTAGAAGGAGGTATTTAAACACAAGATCGGCTTACATTCAAACGCAAAGCCAGAGGACACAATTATGTAATCATAAATCCTTTATCATAATAGAACTACAATAATTCGCACGAGTCAATCGTTCACGAACCCTCTTAGCATGAGATGAAAATTAGACGGAGTAAGAAGAATTGTTTGTCATAAAACAAGAAATCCCATATACAGATGCATAAGCTAGAAGCTAGAATAGCTGCTAAAACATTACAGTAGGGAGCTCTGCTCAACCATCGATCCCTACCAAAATGGCAAAAATGCCTACATATACTCAAAACAACAACAGCAGCAAAAACAAGACGCTGCATTAAAAAACATTGCATCTGCATGTCATCTGACAGTCTGCGTATGCAGACCGGATGACCGTGTGCCTATGACAGACACCATCCTAACTGCGTGCGGCTCCAGCAAGGGGAGTAGCTGAGCTATTAAGTGTCAAGCTAGCGTGTGCAAGCTTTCCTGGTGAGTTGAGGACTTGGCATGGCTTTCATGAAAAGAACCAATACAGAGGACCATCTCGGGCAGGCCCTCAGCCGAGACATCCATACTTTGCAATTAATGTCTGAGGAGAGGCCTCAACCACCCTCTCTTTTCTGCATTCATTCCTGGGCTACTGGGATTTCATGTTGAATCGGCGCCTGGAGAATGTAGTGCCCCCTCTCTTTGAATCTAAATTCGGCGCCTTTGGCTTCCCTGTACAACCCCTTCTACTCCCTAGAGTGACCACGGGCTGTGACCCTTTGCCTATCTACCAGAGTGTTGTCGGTGCTTCGGGGTTCACGGATGAGAAAGGATTAGGATCTTTCTCTTTCAAAGTCGCGATGGGTGAAATGTCGGGAAGGCCTAACGGTCGCCACGCATCCCTCCAAAATGAACGGCTGAGATGGATTTTCGGCGCTTTGGGACCCGAGTGGCCAAATGTCAAACATAAGCGCCCCTCCCCCAGGCTTTCTCCTTTACGACCAAGTGCCAAAACCACGGGCCCGATTCTGGGCGCTATCGGCATTTCGGGGTTCGGGGTTTCGAGAAGTTAAGGGACGAGGAGCGCATACCCCTCGAACTCCCGAATGCTGATGTGACACGGATGTGTGCCGCACGTCCCTCAGATGAATGACACAGATAGTACGCTATTATACAGGGATCTCCCTCCATTTTGCAAGCTTGCTTGATGTGACCTGGGGCTAAGACCCTGGGCTAGGCGCCAAAGGCGCTTTCGGAGCTTCGTTGATCAACGATTGCAAATGCAATGAATGGACAGCTCCTTGTCTCCCGAATCGTCGATCCCCGATATGCCGACTAGCTGCCACCTGTCCCAACGAGATCGGACGATCCAGATTTGCTTTGAACCATCGGCACTGCCCTTCGTGCTAAACCCCGGGCAACTTGATAGCCCCGAAAACCCGATGACCATTGATTAACTCTGTAGGCTGGATCTCGGCTGCCAACAGCAAAACTTTGCTCGCTCGCTTGACTCGCTACTGAAAAAGGGATTCTCCCGTGTTGCGCTTGGGGGCTTCCTGCGCAACCTGCAGGTCTGGGCGTTCTTAGGCCCGAGACAAGAAATATTGCTAACAACATGGATACTTCAAATGGAGCAATTCTTTGATCTCCATAATGCGCCACATACACAAAAGGTACGAATTGCTTCTTTATATTTAGAACCTAATCAATTTGTATGGTATCGATGGCTTTGTTCTTGCAAATCACTCGTCACCTAGACAATTTTCACGGAAGAAATGATAGCACACTATCAGGATACAAGGAGCAATACCTTCTTTAGCCAATTGATAAATCTCAAGCAAAAGGGTTCAGTTGTTGAAATTACTAAGACAACTGAGAGGGGGGGGTGAATCCGTTGTAATTGAGCTTAAACAATTTTAAGTCTATTAAAACATTATTAATATTTCTTCAAGTGATCATCAACAATATACAGTAAATGGGCAGTACAAGTAAAGAGCATCAGTCACACATAAGGTATACACAGAGACATATTTTTCACGAGGAAACCAATAAAGGGAGAAAACCTCTTCTTCTTTGAAATGATAGTGTAACACCCTGTTTCCCCCAGCTTGTAAATATAACTGGACTGGCCAAGGACTATGGAAAACTCATAAATGTGAATATGTGATGTAAATGGACCTTGAGGAAGAGGTCAATGAATGTGAATGATATTTTGAATTTATTGCAGAACTGCTGAGAGGGGATGTGCAGAAAAAGAGACCACGATGGCGGTGGAAGGCCCCTGGAAAGGTGGCGTTAACTTCCACCGAGAATTAAATACCATATTTGGACTCCACTGGCCTGGAGAACCAAAAGCGGTTCGCTGGCCCTGGAATTTAATGCCTCACAGGCTGATAGGCAGATGGCTTGATGAGGGATGGGATGGTGAATCGCCCATCCATAGAGAGGTCAGGCCTGATCAGCGCAAGGGTAATCGCGCCACACGCAACCTCGCGAGAGGATAAGGCATATGGCAGAAGCGATTGGGAGGGCAGACGCGAGGGGAACTCTAGCAATTTTACGCAAAGTGAGTGATATCAGAGAGGAAGGATTGCAACCTTCGCTCCTGGTCACTGGCAGACAGAGAGACGCGGTCTCAGAGCATCGTGGTCTCAGCTCGGGGGTGGCTAGTGGTAAATCTGTTGGGAGTCGTTGAGCCTACGGTTGGGTGGAAACGAGCACCCCTCTCAGCAGTTGTACCCACTTCTGGTGTTTTTTCTGATAAGTGTTTTACCTATTGCTTCTTGAAATTCATATACTGACATATATGCTTATAGAACTGTGAAATTGTGAATGATTACAGTATTAGAATGTCTGTGCAGAGTACAATAAGAAATAATAGATATATGTTTATAACAGAAAAACCACGTATGGCTTACGTTGATAAATAAATCTAATTATGCCTAGATTGAACTATGTCAGACTTCCAGCCTACCCTCGGGAATTTTCTTCCCCTTGTCTGTCTTCCGGGATGCTCCGGAATAGATCTCTTCACAGAGACTTTCCCTCCTTGGAGAGGTTCATCAAAAACCCGGAAAAAGGACTTGAATGTGCAGCTCTTAATAACCCTGTATGAGGAGGAATGACCCTCCTAAAATTCTGAAGTAGCAGCGTAGGGATAAGTAACAAATCGACGGATGAGATCTTGTCAGAAGACCCATGGTCATTCTCGACCGTCAGATTGACAGAAGTAATAAGAGCGTTACACACCTTGCCCCTTTTTCCTCTATCTTCGGGAATAGCGAGGAAGTTGGGATCGTAGGTCCCCAAGGTCCATGAGAACATTTGGACCATTGATCTTTCCACCTCCACGAAGTAGTGGAAGAAATGCGCAAGGTGGGACAAACCTGAGCCGTCAGATCGGCTGGAGGGGGAGACCTGGATCATTGGTTTCTACGTACGGGATGTACCAAGTTAAGCATATAGAAGGGGGAGATCGACAGCCGTTGGATCTCATCCAGAAATACTGTCGATCGTCGGATCAGATTAAGATGCTCGGAGTTTAGTCTCTGGAGTGTGTGCAGGAAGAACAGATCTAGACCATTGGATCTCGGTCTAATTACCCGTCAGCCATCGGATTGGACCGGAGCTGTCCGAGGGTTACCATCGGGAGTCTAGCCATCGGCATATCGGGATTCTCAAGGACAAGAAAATCGAGACACTCCAAGTCTCAAAACGTCGGCAAAATCTGAGCCGTCCGTTTAGGGAGACAGGTGTCCGAAATCCGTAGAGATTCGGGATATTCGACATCGGGAAATCGGGGTTCCTGAGGCCGTGAGAATGGGGACATCACAAGTCTCGAAATCCCAGAGGAATCGGGACTGTCCATCAGAAAAGGACGCGTGGCAGCAATCAGCGCCGTCGGGGAAGGTCCCGACAGGGAGCTGTTGATCGGCGTTTGTGTCATCGGGATATCGGGAATCCTGATGACAATTTGTTTATGCATTTTGGAATCGCGATGCTCGAAACCCCGATGAGTGGGAGCCAGCTGTCTATTTATTAGAGAAGTAGGGAGTGCCATTGTGGGGGCCAGTTGTCAGCATAGCAGGAAGACGGGATTCGAAGGATCGGGAATCCCATGAGCCCATACATTTTGGCATTGAAAATCCCGTATCCCCGACGAGGGATAAGACTATGGTCATGGGGATCGGGGTCATGTGAGCTAGGAGCCTAGCCAGGAGAGCTAGCGTGTAAAGGACACGTCGGGAATCGAGGAATCGCGAGTCCTGGGGATGTTTGCATTTCAACATTGGAAAGTATGAAACCCCGATAGGGGAACAAGGTTGCGGTCTTGTAAGATAGAGGTCACATGGACTAAAGTCTTAGCCCGGGAGGCTAAGGCGGTAGAGGAGCGTGTCGAGAATCGGGGATTGGTAAACCAAATTGTTGGGGCATCACGAGTGTCAAAACCCCGATGAGGAGGTAAGGCTGCGGTCACATAGAGGGAGGTCGTATGGACCTGAAAGACTAGACCAAGGGGACTAGCGGTAGTTGGAGTGCATCGGGAATAGGAGGATCGCGGATCCAAAGGGCATATGTATTTTGGCATTAGAAAGCTCAAAACCCCGACGAAAAGAAAAATATAAGGCTACGGTCTCGTGAGCACGGTCATGTGGACCAGGGTATATCTAGGAGGGGCTAAGGCCGGAAGAGATCTCATCGAAGATCGGGAAATCAAGAGTATAGGAACCCTCGACATTAGAAAGGATGAAACCCCGAAAAATTGAAATTGTCATCAGGGAAAGACCACGGTTAGGTGAAGAAAGCCGTATAGGTGAATGAAAGACCCGTGGACTGGGATTGGCATTTTGCTGCTGCAAGCTTCGGGGATTCTCATTGTTGAGAACTAAACGAAAAATTTTGACTTTAGGTAGTGGGTATGTTACAAAGTGGTATCAGATCATGGTTACAACACTCGGCCTGATTGGGCTCATGCACGAGTCACGCATAAACTCTGTTCGAAGCACTCCTACGAGGAGTAACCCCCTAACTTGATTGTCTTGTCCAGGATTAAAAACTTGGAAAATGAGAACCCGATTGTGTGTGCAAGTGAAAGAGTTATGAATTTATGCGCAAATTATAAAAATGTATTTAACCCTTGACTAATAACCATTGTTTGTCTTTTCACTCAAGTGGACGATCAACCGCGGGAATCTACAGACGCAGAGTATGGTGACTCACGAAGAGGTGGGAGAAGGCTCCCACAACAGAGACAAAGAGTCTGACGAAAGAAGAGCAATAGGAACCCCTCCAGACCTAGCCGAGACTGTGAGGAGTCTCATGGTTGAATTGCAAAGCTGCAAGGCCAACAATCAAAGGATGATGAAAGAACAAGAAAAGAAAACCGAAATTAATGTAGTTTTACTGCAGAGCTTATCTGACCTACAGCGACAAATGCAGCATGAACTTGAGATGCAGAATCATGGTCGTATCAGTGGCCATACTGAGAGAAGCACGTCAAGAAAGGTCCACCCCAGAGGTAAAGGACCAGTGCCAAACAATTCCACTGAGAAGGAAGCTGGCGATTCAGAAGGCTCTTCCAGCAGCAGGACTAGTTCCTATTCTCAAAAGAAACACAAGAAGCAAAAGACTTCCAAGAGTCGTAAGTTTGAGGAATTCAAAAAGGCCAAACCTCCCTCCTTCGACGGTGAGATAAAGAAAGGAGAGGAAGTCAAGGCCTGGCTACTTGGACTGAAGAAATATTTCAGAGTCCATGATTTTTCAGAGAACTTGAAGGCCCGAGTGGCCACTTTCAATCTGAACGGAAAGGCTTCCATCTGGTGGGAAGACCTTAGGAATATGAAACGGATCCGCGAGGAGGACCTGTCTTGGAAAAGGTTTGAGAAGTACTTCCAGAAGAAGTATTTGTCGGAAAGGTATTTCGACGAGAAGGCTAAAGAGTTCTATGAACTTAAACTGGGACAACTTACTATGGAGGAATATGTCAACAAATTCCTCGACTTATTGAGATATGTACCCTACATCAAAGCAGAGAAGGCGAAGGCACAACGCTTCATCAGTGGGCTACCCAAAGAATACCGGAACCGGATCGAATTCGACGAGCCAAAGACCTTAGAAAACACTATACGAAAGGCAACATATTGTCATGAACAATATGGACATCGGGTAGAGTCTCGTGGAGACTGGAAACAGAAGAATGGTTCAAGATTTCAGAAAAAGGGGAGCAAATCCTCAGGATTTAAAAACTACAAGAAGAACCACATAATTAACTTTCCAACCCATAGTGTACTCCAGCAGAAATTTCCCTCGGTGGATGGAAATAAAACTTCTGGACCTATACCAATAAAGACTGATAACCCAAAGAGGAAACCTTTGGAATGTTGGGATTGCGGAGGAGAGCACCTCCGGAGAGACTGTCCACAACGACAACAGAACAGTCGGAAAGTTTATAACCTTCAGGAAGTGACCACAGTCAACGATGTGGCAAGGAGTGTGCCACAGATTTATGCAGCCTTGGATAATAACCAATCTGACCACCAAGCTTCAGTGGTGGAAATAGAAGGTATGATTTTCAACCACCTAGTGTCTGTTTTAATTGACCCTGGTTCAGATTTGAGTTATATAACCCCTAGAGCTGTTGATAAGTGTAAACTACAGCCACAGAAGCAAACTAAACCATGGTTGGTACAGTTAGCCACTGGCACTAAAATAAAGGTGGTAGAGGCCATACCAGCCTGCCAATTAATGTTGGGTGAATCCCCCACCCAAGCAAACCTTAATGTATTACCTCTGGGATCATACGATCTGTTGATTGGTATGGACTGGTTGACCGCCCAAAAAGCCAAACTGGACTATTACTATAAAACCTTAGAATGTGTGAGCGAAGAAGGAAAAAGGATAACCCTTCAAGGGATCCGAAAACCGGTCTCGGTGAGACAAATATCAGCCCTGCAAATGAGGAAGTATTGTCGAAAGGGATGTCCCCTATATGCAATACAAGTGTTGAAAACAATCAAAGGTGCAAAACCAAGCCCTGATGATCACCCTATCCTCAGAGAATACCGAGATGTGTTTCCAGAGGAGGTATCGGGTCTACCTCCGAGAAGAGACATTGACTTCTCGATAGAACTCGCACTAGGAGCGGTGTCGGTGTCTAGGACACCCTACCAGATGAGCACACCAGAGTTGGTTGAACTCAAATTGCAACTGAAAGAAATGATGGACAAGGGTTATATTCGACCCAGCGTGTCCCCATGGGGAGCACCGGTCCTGTTTGTGAAAAAGAAGGATGGCACCCTTAGACTGTGCATGGATTACAGACAACTCAATAAAGTAACCATAAAGAACAAGTACCCGTTGCCCAGGATCGATGATCTATTCGATCAGTTGGGAGGTGCGTCTATTTTCTCAAAAATTGACTTGAGGTCGAGTTACCATCAAGTCCGAATCAAGGGTGAAGACATCCATAAAACCACTTTCCGGACACGGTATGGTCACTACGAGTTTGTGGTAGTGCCATTTGGGTTAACCAATGCCCCTGCCACTTTCATGAGCTTAATGAACAATGTACTCAGTAAATTTCTAGATAAATTTGTACTAGTTTTTATTGATGACATTTTAATC
>ML777104.1:9507-27064 GCA_009831015.1 Picea engelmannii | reverse complement strand
GGGGGGGGGGGGGTTGTATGTAACACCCCAATTTTGATCCCCAAAATAATAATGTATATGTGTATATAATGAAAGGATGAAGGCCAAATGATGTAATATGTAAATGGTACATTGAAAATAATAAAAAAACATCACGGGTTGTAGGCAAAGAAGGATGAAATACATGGGGGGATATGATTCCACAATAGAGGAAATAAAGGGGGCTTAAAGAGCTCAAAGGGGCCAAAGTAGGACAATATTTTTTTATTCCTAAGCTTAAGTCTTTTTCCTTATGTTACCCTAATTCATATCAACCTTGGGATTAGTTTCCAAGGGGAGATATGTGGGATTTAGGAAGACACATGGTGTATCACGGGCATGCAAATATAACCCATAATTTGGGTCATGAAAAGGTTTTTTTTGGTTGTGTGGTTGTTCCTTCATTCTTCCTTAGGAATTTTTCTATGATCCCAAGCTACCATGGTATAGTTGTGAGTAAATGATGGAAATTCACTACCATGAAGAATTCAAATTGTGTGTATGTTAAATGGTGGTTATTGAGAAAACTTAATTGTATCTGATAATTCCTTTAGTCCCTAATAGTGAGATTTCCTAGCCACTCTATGTTGAAGCCTGGGAAGGAAGTGGGATAGCCCGAGGGACTGCATGATAGAGAAGGAGATATTATTCCTTGGGTTATGCATGCTAATGGGGAAAGAGATCTAGTGATTTGGAAGTCTTCTAAGAGGTCATAGACTATGATATATGGTAAATTGGTCTATGTGAGAGGATCATATCTAGCCATAGGTGATTTCATCCTTGTATAATCATAGCCACATATCAGGGATGGCCCTATTGCAAAAAGATCATGGGAAATAGAGATCCTATGGTTGGGTGGAATGTCCTTTGTCTACAACTAGTTGGTGGTTATTACCCAGATAGATAAGTGTTATGATTTTATACATGGTTATGTAAATTAATTGTGTTTATGTTGTTTCAATTGCATGTATAAGCCTGTAATGTCATGTCTGCATGCATTAATAAATTAATGGAAATATAATAATGGAATTTGTATCAGAGTTATAGAATGGTGAACTCATCCCAATTATATGGATACGCATGTGACAAGAAGGTATCTAAGAAAAAAATTGACGGACATTTGTGGTTTCAATAAGTACCTCATGTCATCAATAGTTACATATGGTACTGGGTATGTTACATGCATCTTGGAGCAATCAACACTATAGGTACATTTAACAAAGCCTTATTGGCCCAACAGAAGGATAAATCCAAACATATGAAGATGCAACATCCTCACAACAATAAGCAAAACAAGGGTCCCAAACCATCTCATCGAGATCCTATTCCTAATTGTGACAAAGGAACAAAATCAAAAGGTAAGAAGAATGAGAGACATTATAGTTTTTGTGGGCAAGATGGTCAACTAAAGTCTAAATGTTATAAGAAGATGGAGGCCCTAGAAGTAGCAATGAAGAAGCACAAAATCAATCTTGATTCTTCTTCTTCTAACTCTTCTTCTCATGGACACGTGTTTTCTTCTTTTTCTTTTTCCTTCAATGCAATATCTACTTCTTCTTATAAAAAATATATTATTGATTCTAGAGAACATTATCATATAGCTAAGAACAAATTCTTTTGTTTTGCTCTTAACGAATCTAACACTAAATACATATTTGTTGGTGATGTATTATGTGTTCTAACTCTCTCCTACAATCTTCTATCAATATATCAAATCACTCATTTAAGTGAAGGTATAATAATAGAGTTTTCACCTCACCAAGCTATAATCAAGGATTTAAAAGATCCTAACCATGTCCTAGCAACTTCAAGTGTTGATGATATTACCAAGTTGTACATATTTAAAAACTTTGGGTCATCATATTTTTCATCAGTTTTTATTGCTCATAGCAGTGACTTGAGAAAACTTTGGCATGAACAATTTGTTCATTTAAAATATCGCTTATTGCAACAACTATGTAATAAAAATACGATGATTGGCTCTTGTTTCTTGCAGAGATGGTGTTTGTGATAGATGTGTTCTTGGGAAACATCATCATGACAACTTTGACAAACATTCATCTTGGCACACCTTGGCCCCCTTGCAGCTTATTCATAGTGATTTATGTGGTCTACTTCCTTCTCCTTATTTCTTTGGGTTCAAGTACTTTTTATATTTCATTGGTGACTTCTCCAAATGCACTTGGGTTTATTTATTAAAACTTAAGAGTGAAGTTTTGGACATGTTTTTATCCTATAATGCCCTTGTAGAAAAACAATCTAGACATCAATTGTAGAGGTTAAGAACATATAATATAGGAAAATATGTTAACAACAAATTTACAACTTACTGCATTGCATAGGGTATTCAAATGAAATATATTGTTCCATTTACACCACAACAAAATGGTGTTAGTGAGAGAAAGAATTGCACATTAAAGGAAATGGGAAATTGTGTGATCCAATCTAAGGGATTAAGTCTTCATTTTTGGGTTGAAGCCATCGATTGTGTCAATTACATAGTTAATTGCACTCCCACAAAGGATTTTAAAAATATAACACCAGAAGAAGCATGGAGTAAAATTAAACTAGAGGTAAGCCACTTCTGTGTGTTTGTTACTGAAGCATGGGCTTACATTCCTGATGAGAAAAGGAAATCGTTACAACATAAAAGTGAGAAGTGCATTTTTGTTGGATATTTTTAAGATGTAAAAGGTTATAGACTTCTTCAACCTCATTTCAATGAAATTATTGTTAATAGAGATATTAAGTTTGATGAAGGTCTCTAGGCCTACGAGCCTAATTCAATGGCTGTGCCATGTTTGGCTCGCAAGCCATGTTTGGCCTGCAAGCCATCTTTGGCATTTGTGCCATATTTTATTCCCAACTTTTATGTTAATGATCCTACTCTAGCTTCTTCTTTAGATGATGATAGTGAGGATGAAAACCCATCTTTTCCTTCTCACCTTCCTCCAGTTGGGATCATTGAACATGAATCTGCACCAACATCACTACTTCCTAGATGGGTTTGTACAACACAAGAAGCAATTCGTGATCTTTCCTCCTACAAATCAACATCGTGTATATTTATAGTTCCAGCCAATCCCCTCTTTTTTGGCTCAAGTTTTATAGATTCATGATACAAAAACATTTTCAGAAGCTTATGGCCATCCATATTAGGACACAACAATGAACGAAAAATAATGTTCATTAATGGAAAACGATACTTGAGATCTTCTACCTCTTCTAAAAGGAAGAAAACTTTTCAGATGTAAATGGGTGTATAGAACTAAATATGCATCAGATGAAGTGTTGAAATACACAAGGCCTGATTAGTTTCAAAAGGATTTTCTCAAGTTGGAGGGATTGACTATAATAAAACCTTTTCCCTTGTAGCAAAAATGAATTATGCCTACCTTGTTCTAGCCCTTGTTGCCTCACATAAATGGGAGGTTCATTAAACATATGTTAAATTTTCATTTTTTCATGGGGATTTTCAAGAATAAATTTACACAGAACAACCTCTTGGCTATTTTCAGAATAACTCCAACCTTGTTTTCCACCTTAACAAATCCCTCTATGGTCTTAAGCAAGATCCTTGGGCTTGGTATGCTAAAATGAATAACTTTATTCTTAATATCAAGTTTTATAGATGTCATACTAACCCCAATGTCTATACCAACAACATAGGTAACCATCTCATAATACCTTTTCTTTATGTTGATGACCTTATCCTCACAGGTAGTGACCCCAAACTTTTAAAGCATTTGAAATCTAGCTTTAAGAAGACATTTGAAATGGAAAACTTAGGTTATTTTCATTATTTCCTTGGCCTCCAAGTATTGCAAACCAAGGGAGGAATTTCCCTTTCCCAATCTAAGTATGCATGTGACCTTCTTTACCACTTTCACATGGAAGATGTAAACCAACCCCATCTCCCTTCTAGTTTGGAGTCAAACGTGTTTCCACCTGTACTACACCTAAAGTAGATGCTAGTTTGTACTATCAGTTAGTTGGGAGCCTTTTATATTTGACTCATTCTCATCCTAATATTTTCTATCTTGTTGGTATTATTTCCTGGTATATGAAAACATCCTGTGAGAGCCATTGGAAAGCATTGAAAAGGATACTTCAATATATTAAGGGTATAGTTCATTTTGGGATACATTACAATTCAGGGGGGACTTTTTTTTTATTTGGTTTCATTGATTTTGATTGGGTTGGAGACTCTGATTATAGAAAGTCTACTACATGTTGTGCTTTCAGTCTTGGTTCTAGACATGTCACTTTGGCTTGTAAGAAGCAACCATCTCTTTATCTTTATTAAACAAAAGTAGAGGATGGAGTAACAGTTAATGCAATTCAAGAAGCCTTGTGGTTTGGCAGATCCTTTTAGAGTTTGGATTCCAGTAGAAGCATCCAACCACACTCTAGTGTGACAATTAGAGTTCCATCAAGCTCGCCAAAGATCAAGTTCAACATCATAGTAGAAAACACATCAAGATACGCATGCACTTCATCAAAAAGATTATTCAAGATCACATTCTTGAACTATCCTTTTTCCCTACAGATGATCAAGTTGCATACATTTCACAAAGTCTCTTATAAAAGTGAAGTTTTCCAAACTTTGATGTATGTTAGGAGTTCAAGAAGTTGTCAGTAAGGGGGGATAGGCTCTAATGATTCATTCCTTCTCCTCTTGCGTCACCTTTGTAAATCCTTATTTCCTAATCCAATTTGTTATTAAGGGGGGATATTATGATATTTAAACACTTAGGAGTTAGTTAAGATCAACTTGGTCTAATATGTCTTTAGTTAAAGTGTGTTCATTTATTGTGTTTCCTTAGTAGCATTAGTATAGTTATGTAATCCAATGGTCACAACATGTTCTAGACATAAAGTGACTTGACAGTTCATATTCTCCTTAATACTAACAACTATATTGATATGTGGCTTAACACCTTATTTGATCCACCGGATCTTTTAATGACTTATGGTTGAGTTTTAATTTTGCATGCGTTAATTAACCATTTGAGAAACTTAATGAAAGAATGAGGAAAGAAGAGGAATTATGACAGCCATATATACATTTATAGATCTGAAATGAAATATAAGACAGCAAACCATAACATGCAGATTGATAACGGAGTTCGGCACAACTTTGCCTACGTCTCCGGGCCTTTTCTCTGTGGGGGAGGCTTCTTTATTTCTGTTCAAATGCTCAAAAGTACATTGCTGCAATGCCAAATGGCTAAAAGAATGATCTGGTCATGTTCGTCCAGATCCCTAGAACCATGCAAAGAAAACGGCACGCAAAACGGACGTCCGAAGCTCCCAGAAATGGTCCGACAACGTCTCCTCCTCAAAAGCTTCTCTGCCTCAAAATGGCTTTGGCTTGGCTTCTCCTCAACATAATTTTGCTCTGAATGCCCCTTATGGCCTCAAACATGCCTGGGTTATATAGCTGGGAAATTGGTTTCTCACCTCCAACTTCCCCCTAAAATTTAGGCTCCAAAACTGCCCAATAACTCCCAAAAATGGATAAAAACCATTAAATATAGGTTAATTAACAATAAAAAAACAAAAGTTTGGTATAAAAACCACTTTATAGTTATAATTGGGCCTAGCCCCCTCCATCCGCATGCGCGCCCCTTTGAATGGTCACATGGGGGGCCATGTGGCCGAGCGCTATGCACTGGCCCCCCCCCTTGGCGCTGGCTCCTGGTCGTGGCATATAATAGGCCCACGGGGCCAATGGTTATAACAAACCCCGCGCATATTTAAATGGTAACGGTCCATTGTATAGCCCCCACGCCGGTTTAAACCCTCCACCATATGGTTATGGGTTATGGTTATATGGTAACGTCGAGGGCTGGGGCTAAGCCGCAGCCCTTTTTCCCGCCGGTCATTACATTTAATAAACTTAAATATTATTTTTAACATATAGTTTACAAGCACCAACCGACGGGTGGGCAGTTAGCCCAGCCCTGCCAGTCCATACCCCGGAGGGAGGTCGTGGGTTCGACCCCCGAAAACATAACAAAATTTTGCATAACCAATAAACCAATCACCGGGTGCCACGTGGCAGCCCTTGACTGGGCCACGTGGCACCTTAACCAACCAACCATAAACTGACACGCGTCAACTGTCGATTGGTCCACGTGCATGCCACGTCAAACTATCGTACTGCCAGTTCACTCGCTGCGTCAGCCCTGTCGTACCGCTCTATCAGCCTGCCACGTCAGCTGCTGACATCACCTGTGCCACGTGTCACCCTTACAGTGGTGACATGTGTCACCTCGGGATAGGTCCAACCGTATGCCCAAATGTCCAAATCTTCCTGACACGTGTCGCCTTCTGGAGCTGCCACGTGTTTCCTGTATGGACCTGCCACGTTAGCGTACGTACATGCCACGTCAGCGTCCGTACGGACTGCACAGTCAGCAATTTTTTTGCCTGTTTGCCTTATCGGACAGAACGCGATATCTTCTCCATACGGAGCCCGTTTGACAAAGTAAATATACCACCAAAATCAGGAAGACGAGATGGACGCAATGGCACAGGTTTCGTCACATTCCGAGCACTTTCATTTTTGAGCATTTTTCAAGCCCTGTCAAGCTTCTGGATCCGATTTCGGATCATTATTGGTCCATGAACTCTATTTAAAGAGCATATAGGGTCATTTTCTAATGATTGATTGTGAGAAACTAATATTTAAAAATTTTCCTTTTGCATTAACATATGTCCTCAAGTGGCCATTTTGGTGCGGGTTGTGGATTGTTTCCTTCTTTGATGGTTTTAACCATGTAATACATTGGTGTATTGATCTTTGATATGTTTGTGTGAGAAACTTCTTGAGATGTTCGACCTGTGTGGAAATACCCTATTATTGAACATCCTCACTGGGATGAAGGCTTCCAATGTTCATCTCCTTTATAATTAGATACCATGCACTTCATGTTTTATTATAGAGGAGCTTTAGGAACCTCATGTCGCGTCTACACTAGTCTCAGCAAAATTATCTATCCCAATTTCCCCATCCATGGGTTTCTCCTTATTCAAATATCTCGTTGCTCCCAAAGGTGATCACATCGAACTCTACCTATGTTCTACACTAAAAATGCCTTTGTAGTGCACAAAAAATTGGTTGTGCCTAACAAGAATAGCAATTGTGAGATTAATCCTTGGATGAGAGACCCATGAGAGAGAATGATCCAGATGCTTTGAACCCACTTGGAAGGCTTTGAAAAAATTCCGTACAAGGAATTTTATTGTCCACATACGGGATACTTTCTATATCTTTCCCTACTTCCACACCTAGAATATTCTTCTTCTTGGACCATTGTTGCTTCAATTCAACTCTGGATTCAATTTCCAACATTCTTCTTTAGTGTGACCCTCAATGTTGCAATGGTCACAATGGTTATTAGGGTCCTTATACACATGTGTAGTGGGGAAATTATTTTTATTTTTCCCTTTCCCCTTCTTATTGTTACCCTTATTCGAAGCTACCTATTGGTGTAACTACCTCAAACTAAGTGGATGCCCCTTTTTCTTGTCAGATTGATTGTATTGATTCCATGGAACACATGACTTATATATAGTATTGGGATTGAATAACATAAATATCCACCTAGGTACTTGAGGACCACATTTGGGTTCTGAGGAGAGATCCCTAACTGATTGGATTGCTTCCAAAACTCTACAATGTACTCTTGTACACTTTTTCCTTTCCTCCGTCGATAGTTGTCCCATTGATCTTTTTTTCATCTTCACACCCAATCAGGTAAAACTAGGACTTGAAGAGATTTTTTAATACCTCCCACTTATTTAATAACATGTGTCCCTCCAACATAAGGGTCTCAATGTAACTATCCCATTAAGTATATGCATGACCTTCTAGCTTGATTATGGAAAAAACAATTTTCTACTCCTCTTGTACCTTATGCACATTGAAATAGACTTCTAACTACCACAACTAATTATGTCTACCTCACCTTCTAAGTCTTAATATTGAACTTTGCCTCCACTTTAAGTAAATGTTGAGAAGATTGGTTATTTAAGTTCCCATTTTTTAGCTCCAATTCTTCTTTCTCTTCCCTCAATTCCTCGTGATCTTCTAGTTTCTCATGAGAATCGGGATGCTCCAAAAGGGGGCGATATTTTTCTCAAGAGCATCCATAAATAAGGTCATACTCTTGGAAATGTAATTGTTGTGATCCTCCAAACTTGAAAATATTATCTTGTCTTCATCAATGTGTTGTTTCCTCTGCTCAACCACCATATTAGAGGATTACATATACTTCCTTACCCTTCTATTGTTGATCTCTGGATCCATAGGGTGTGTCTCTCCCTTGGATTTAGACTTTTTGAGTTTGGTAAGCATATATTGTGCTCAACCATATAAATTACCAAAGAAAACCTTCTCTAATACCAATAAGATTTGTAAACCACCCTAGATATCCAATGGTTGGATCACTATAACAAATTTGAAAAATCATTGCTACTATAATGAGCCTATGCTCTATTACATAGTTCTTATTTTTGTATTTTTAATGATTTAATAGAAATATATAGCACACCATATGAATTCTTTTACTATGAAATGAAAATAGAACTACAATATTAAAGATACATAATTAAATTTAGAAGAAAACTTGTTAATTGTAGTTTCACTATTTTTTCAATAAAAAATGAACTAAGCAATTGTTAGTTTGTCAATAGAATGCCCATAAATTAGTGAAAAAAATAGTTGATAACAAATATTATAAACAACAAATTGTAACATGATGACGCTATACTTAAAGAAATACGATGTAGTTTCCAAGTATAGTGAAAAACATGCATACATATACATATACATGCATACATATGTATGTATTTATTTATTTTCCACGGAAAATATCATTAGGGAAACACTCTAGGAACTTCCTCACATTCCATGAATGGTGCCAGGGTAAATGTTGTTGGAGTACAACATGTACTCCTAACCTAGAGGCATTACATGAGACTTGAACCCATGACCTCTCAATGATCTCTGCCTTGAAACTAAGCAATTCAAATCGATTGAGCTAACCCACTAGGTTATTACCTTCATATAAAGTACAACATGAGTGGGCATAACAATTAATAACATATGTTTCCTCCTTAGAAGTCACAAGTTCAAATCCATAGGGGGGTAGGGTTTGTACACCTTCGTAGATTAAGTAGTCAGATTGTTGTGTTGAAGGGGTCCCTTGTCCCACAAGCAAGGGGGTCTTATGCGTCAATTTAGCATCTAGCTAGGCTATGAACTTACATTGGATTATACTTCACCTTGAGACTAGGTAGTTCAAATCGATTGATCTAACCCACTAGGATATTACCTTCATATATAGTACAACACATGAGTGGGCATACTAATTGAGAACGTATGTTTTCTCCTTAGAAGTCATAAGTTCAAGTCGAGAGGGGGTAGGGAATGCACATCATCATAGATTAAGAAGTCAAATTATTGCATTGAAGGGGTTCCTTGTCCTACAAACAAGGGGGTCTCATGTGCCAATTTGACATCTAACTAGGTTGTAACCTTAAATTAGATTATACTCCACCTTGAAACTAGGAAATTCAAACTGATTATTGAGCTAATCCACTAGGATATTACCTTCATATATAGTACAATATGAGTTAGAATAATAGTTAATAACATATGTTTCCTCCTTATAAATCACAAGTTTAGAGTTCGGAGGGAGGTGGGGCATGTGCAACTTCATAGATTAAGTAGTGAAATTGTTGCATTGAAGGGGTCCCTTGTCCCACAAATAGGGGGGTCTCATGAGTCAATTTGACATCTAGCTAGGTTGTGACACACACACACACACACACACACACACACACACACACACACATATATATAAAATACACACGCACACACACATATAAAGAAAGAAAGAAAGAATCATACAAAGGGAATGTTAAAAAAAAAGGAATACATTGAAATTTGGTTTGACCAAATGTCTAAAAAAGATTAAATACATGGATATAAGATTAAGCTCTCTGAAATATCTATGAGAAATATGTAAAAAAATGTTATTTCTTAACATTTTAGGTTGAGAAGAAGTGATTAATATGTCCCAACAAGCTATGTGCAGCTTGTGCGCTAAATTATAAACAAGATTAGATGTTGAGTGCACCTTGAAAGTCAACAAGATCCATGTATCTCTTTGATGTGCTTAGACAATGGAATAGTAAACAAGTTGTTAGTTTGTCATTAGCATGCCCATAAATTAGTGAAAAAAATAATCGATAGCAACTATTATAAACGAAAAATTTGTAACATAATGACACTATATTTAAAGAAATATAGTGTAGTTTCCAAGTATAGTGAAAACATACATACATACATATACATATTTTCCAATGGAAATTGTCATCGGGGATACACTCTAGGAACTTCCTCGCATTCCGTGAATGGTTTCTGAGGTAAATGTTGTTGGAGTACAACATGTGTTAAATTTGGCAGCATCGACAGTCATTATCCAATGAGAGGCCATATGGGCCACCCCGAGGCTAGCCAGAGAAATTTGGAGAATCAACTAGTCTTGTGAGGTATTGACAAAAGCCAAGGGGAACGTACAACCTTTGTGAGTCAAACCAAAAGTCAGGATGAACGAGACGCTATGTGAGTCTAATGCAAAAGTCAGGGGGAACATACAACCTCTGTGAGCATAGACAATCTATTGCAAAAGTCAGGGGGAACATACAACCTCTGTGAGCATAGACAAACTAGTGAAAAATTCAGGGGGAATGTACAACCTCTGTGAGCCTAGTCAATCCTTGTGAGCCATGAGCAAAAGTCAAGGCATCTAGAAAAAGTTAGGTTGAATATAAAATTCCTATGAGCTAGAAACAAACGATATTCCTAATATTGCAAATGATATAAATGTATTGATCTAGTGCGTTGGCACGTGTAACATTATCCACCATGAAGAGAATTTTGAATTTCCTTGTAAAGACTCGAGTTGTAACTGAAGTCTCAAGTCTAGTTCTATTTTAGAACTAAAGTGTAATGCTAAGTTGTAACTGAAGTCTGAAATCTAGTTCTATTTTAGAACTAAAGTGTAATGTTGAGTTGTAACTGAAGTCTTAAGTCTAGTTCTATTTTAGAACTAAAGTGTAATGTTGAGTTGTAACTGAAGTCTTAAGTCTAGTTCCATTTTAGAACTAAAGTGTAATGTTGAGTTGTAACTGAAGTCTTAAGTCTAGTTCTATTTTAGAACTAAAGTGTAATGTTGAGTTGTAACTGAAGTCTTAAGTCTAGTTCTATTTTCTAACTAAAGTGTAATGTTGAGTTGTAACTGAATCCTCAAGTCAAGTTCTATTTTCGAACTAGAGTATATCAGTCTCAAGTCTAGTTCTAAGTTTGAAATAAAGTATGAAGCTGAGTTATGATTAAAGAACACAAACAAGTTTTTATTTCAAGCCTCTCCTCTTCAGCCTATATAAGCAGAGGTCGACCCCTCTCTTCAACACAGTTTGATATGCAGGTTAAGGGTGAACCAATAGAGAAGCATATTAGTGATAAAGAGGCAGCATACCAAAGACGCATATCAATGATGTATATCAACAATAGAGGTTGCATATCAAAGGCATATATCAGCAGCATATCACTGTTGTATATCAACAATAGAAGCATCATATCAGAGGTGTATTTCAGCAAGGTCTCTTAGGTCTTTGTCAAGTCAGAGTCATCTTGGCAAGCTCTTTAAGAGTAGAACATTCATGTTGGATATTTGTAAGTGATCTTACATTATTAATGCAATAAAGGAATATTGTTTGTTGGGGTTTTTCTCCTTGTACAGGGTTTCCCCAGGGTATATGTGTTGTCGATGTGCATGCTTACTTATCTACATAGTTATTGCTATTCGGTTATGATTTGGTATTGTTGAATTGTATTAAGCTGGAATCAAAGTATTGAAGAAAACAAAAGAATTAATCCGCATAAGAAATCAAGCTCATAATTTAACAATATGTGCTCCTAACCTAGATGAATTGTATGAGACTTGAACCCATGACCTCTCAACTATCTCCACCTTGAAACTAGGCAATTCAAATCAATTGAACTAACCCACTAAGATATTACCTTCATATATAGTACACCATGAGTAGGCATAATGGTTAAGAATATATGTTTCCTCCTTAGAAGTCACAAGTTCAAATCCAAAGGATGATAGACCTTCGTAGATTAGGTAGTCAATTTTTTGTGTTGAATGGGTCCCTTGTCCCACAAACAGGGGGGTCTTATGTGTCAATTTGGCATCTAGCTAGGTTGTGACCTTGAATTAGATTATACTTCATCTTGAGACTAGGCAATTCAATACTTCATCTTGAGACTAGGCAATTCAAATCAATTGATCTAACCCACTAGGCTATTACCTTCATATATAGTACAACACATGAGTGGGCATAATGGTTAACAACAAATGTCTCCTTCTTAGAAGTCACAAGTTCAAATATATAGGTGTGTAGGGTATGTACATCTTCGTATATTAAGCAATCAAATTGTTGTGTTGAAGGGATCCCTTGACCTACAAACAAGGGGGCTCATGTGTCAATTTAGCTTCTAGCTAGGTTGTAACCTTAAATTATATTTTACTCCACCTTGAAACTGTGCAATTCAAATCGATTGAGCTAATCCACTAGGATATTACCTTCATATATAGTACAACATGAGTTAGATATAAGATTAAGCTCTCCCAAATATATATGAAAAATATGTAAAAAAATGTTATTTCAAATCGATTGAGCTAATCCACTAGGATATTACCTTCATATATAGTACAACATGAGTTAGATATAAGATTAAGCTCTCCCAAATATATATGAAAAATATGTAAAAAAATGTTATTTCTTAACAATTGAGGTTGAGAAGAAGTGATTGTTATGTCATAACAATCTATACTATGTGTAGAGCTTGTGCTCTAGATTATAAATGAGATTCGAAGTTGAGTGCTCCTTGAAAGTCAACAAGAGATCCATGCATCTCTTTTGATGTGCTTAGACGATGGAACAATAAAATATGTTGTATTTAGGGATGCATGACAATTGTTGGAATTGAGTAAACTCTTTAATAAAGGTGGCAAAAAGAAGTGATTAATATGTCACAACAATCTATACTATGTGCATAGTTTGTGCTCTAGGCTATAAACAAAATTAAATGTTAAGTGCTCCTTTAAAGTCAACAATATACATGCATTTATTTTTTATGTGCTCATATAATGGAATAATTATGCCAAAGGCATTCTTTAGTGTTAAAAGGCATTCTTTAGTGTTAGGTTTTGTAGAAAACCTGTCAATTGGTTGATAGGATTTCTAAAACCATCATCCAAAACCACCTTTGTACACCTGTACATGTCCTCCCACACCAAGAAACAAGCAAACAGGTGAGAATGTGAGTTCATTTAAAAATATGTCAAATCTATCTGCAGTCTGCCTTCTTGATTGCATCCAACTTGGCACCTATCAGCTCCACACCATATTTCTCCAAGGCTCCCCGTATCGCCAGAGCCACCGCCAGATTCAGTGCAGTCTGGCCCCCCATAGTTGGCAGGAGTGCATCGGGACTCTCCTTCTCCAGGACTTGCTCTACTAATTCTGGGGTCATGGGGGTAATATATGTCCTGTCGGCCAAATCTGGATCCGTCATAATAGTGGCACGATTAGAGTTAATTATAATGACCTCATAACCTTCTTCCTTCAGGGCATTGCATGCCTGAGTTCCAAAGTAATCAAACTCAGAGGCTTGGCCTATGACAATGGGTCCGGCCCCCAAGATCATAATTTTCTTCAAATCCGTGTGCTTCCCACTTGTGGGTACATGCTTCTCCCTCTTCTCACTGACGGAGATATCCTTCACCTCCACTCTGAGGCCTGTTCGTATGCATTTGCTGAGAATTCGGTGACGGCCTGATGCATTTTTTATGCAGGGGAAGCGTATGAAAGCGCTGAACAAGCTACGGGATTGGAACGAAAAGTGGGTGATCAATTCCAATTTGTTGGACAGGTGATGATTCGCAAAGGAATGAGATCCGAACAATGCATCATTCATCGTTTCGAACTCCCAATTTTTCCACAGTTAAAATATATCCGTCCAGCTAAAACCAGCTCAATCGACCTCCTTACGTTGTGAAGCCGCAGTTATCTTGTGAAATACAGGGTTTTGAGGACTATTCACCGAAAGAAATGAGGATTCTAGAGCTACAACACTGTAATCTCTTCGTCTTGTTTTCGGATAATCTGTGCTGGTAAGCACAGTTTCTTTACAGACATGCTTTCAGAGAAATAATACCCTTTACAAAATTAATCGGCTGCAATGCTTGAATCCTCAACGATTTATGGAGAATATGGACTTTTTTTTAAGGAGAATCTTTGTTTTTTTGTGATATAGAAAATTAAATTGGTTCTGTATTCCCTAGAAGTCTGGAAAATATAAGTGGAGATGGATCCATGGCCCATATTGGGAAATTAAAAGTAAAAACTCTTAAATAAACTTAAACGACCAAACTTCTACTTAATTTTAAGGTTTGAGTGCTCAATAATACTACATATTTCCAGTAAGCGATGTGTGTACATTCCTTGAGCTTGTGAAGGTCGTTTGAAGAATTTTTCACACCTATCTTTTGGTAATTTAGTGGAGTTTTTGTGCGACAAGTTCGACCAAGCTTATGAGGTGAACAATATTCGTTTGTTGCAGGTGATTGAGATGTTCATTTAACTTTCTATTCGGTTGGTCAGTCCACCACTTTTTTTTCTCTTTTCTTTTTTTTTTGGCACCATTTGTAGAAATGCCAAAGGATAAGTAGAATGGAGGTAACTTCTTGTTTTATAAAAATTATTTATGAGAAACACATTATTATAGTGGATTTAGTTGTTTTTTATACCCGATTTCCACACATGAGATCTAAGCAGTACCCTTATTCAATATCTTTCTGTTTTTAACAAGTGATTGCTTCTGATACTACTAATTTTTTTTTTTTTAATTTGATCAACTCTTTAGATTTATTCTTAATGATATGTAATACCAGGTAATCTATGATTATTGACCATGCTTTCATGTCTCTCTGAATGTAGGTTTCCAATTTGTGTGTTTGAGCGGATTGTCGGGATTTTCATTTTACAAGCAATTGTCCAACAATTGTCCATTAGATAATAATAACATCTTCACAATGAATTTTTTTTATCAAAGTCTGAAGGGACAGATCATAACATAGGCTAGAAGTGCATAACATAGTGTTTCTGTGTTGTGCTTCCGAACCTTTGGTTCACCTCGAGAAATATTGGCTCAAACACTTTGTTTTTAGTTTGAAAACCTTTTCTACATATTGTTGCATTTTCATCTTTTCAACTGTTACAGGAGTTAGACCTTCATCTGACCATGAGTCGCCTACGTGATGGCCATTCGATGTCCTCGTTCTTTGGATTCTTTGAAAATCGTTTTAGAATTTTTATCGGTAAGCATCATTCAATTCCTCTGTAAGGCTTAATCAAATAGTGACATGTTTTGAGACTGTTTTAGAAGAAGATTAGAGCATCTCAAGATGAATAAGCCAAAGAATTTTATAGATCTAACATGGATACTACAAGCCATGGAAATCTTATTCTCACTGCACACTGATCTAAAATCCTTAGTTGGGGATCTCGGGTTTCCTATAGCAAAATGGGATGAAAAATGGATTGATCAGTATATGGATGACACTGTAAATCTGCTTGATCTTTCTATTGTATTGAATGCTGAAATCTCATGGATACTACACTGCCATCTTATAGTCCAGTATGTAGTACATACTGCATTTGTTGAATTTCTCTGATGGAATGCAATCATCTGACAAGATCCATATTATAGTCTAGTACGTAGTACGTATTGCATTTGTTGAATTTCTCTGATGGAATGCAATCATTTGAAAAGCTATACTTCGTGTCAAAGATCATTTGGGAGAATTCATGGGAGAAACAAAATCCAAGGAGAAAAATGGTAAAGAGATGAGAAATACTCAGTTGCATAAAGGAAGCTGATATCCACTGAACAAAAACACTGAATAGTGAAAAGTTGCAGATAAAACTAGTGGAAAACAAAAATGAGAGTTGGGTAAAGAGATTAGAAATACCCAACTGCAAAACAGGGTATGACATTCCCCAACAAGTTTGCGACCAAATATGCATTTTTTTGCAGCCCTCGGTATATACAATACCTGCAACTACTGCAAGTCACGGTTAGGATAGAAAGAGAAGAGGGTGCATTACATGTTTCCATTACTGATTGTAGCTATGATTATCAGCAACCGTCGAAATTTCTATTTCAGGAATATGCGATAGAGTAGATTTGGCTAAAACATACTACGAAGGATTAAGCCAGTCCATGATAAGGTAACGAAAAATATGTGTGATACACCCCTCTTTTATAATTTAGTAATGGGTATTTTGTAGTTTGATTTCAATATGCAGTGTCAAATGTAGTTATAAACATAAAAAAAGAGTGTTGGGATACATTTTCATTATCAAATTTGAGGATACATTTTCTTTATTAGATTTAGTATCTATTCAAATTCGCTTGAAATTTGTCATCTGAATATATAATTCAACTTAGCCCTTTCTTTTGATATTTTTTCTCAATAGCCAAATACAAGCTTCTTTCAAATACTCAAAATATGAATCCATTTATATTGCATAACTTACACTTCCTGAACGCATTAAAATATACTTGAAATAGTTTCAAAAATCATGAAAATGTGTAAACAAAATGAAACAAATATTTAGAAAATTGAGTTATCACTATCAAACAAATTAAAATACAATGAACTTAGATAGCAAATGCATTCAAATATTTCAGGGAATAAATACATATGTGAACATGTGCAATTATTCCAAAGAATAAAAAATATGACATTTACAAATTACCTTTGAAAGTTGAATTGTAGAACATAACTATTAGGTAACACATTGATTCATGATTGATCAGATTATGACACAACGAGATGCACTTACTCCTAGCGACCTGATTGAATGCGAGTATTTACACTGGTATGTATCCATATTCTCTGGTATTGGAATTATGGAGTCTAAACATTCAATCAACATTGCCACTTACATCGCTTTAAAACTTGATCTGATGTGCAGGAGTGTTGCACAACATAATTTATGCTCAAGCTTATGAGAAGCCATCCATATGTGAATGCAGCATTGTCATTAGACTAAAGCATCAATTGCAACATTTTCATATCTTATTAGACTACAATGATTGTGTAGGGGCGTAAATTAATATGATTGAAAATTAATCTATATGGTCATAAGAGTATTTTTGGTCAACAATTTACTTATTTTTTAAATTAAATTGTGAAGGTTTGACAAATATAAAAACAATAATGCATTATAGTTCAAACTGATGACAAATCTAAAAACAATAATGCATTATAGTTCACAACGAGTGATATTTACTCTCATCACTTCCATATAAATGAATAATTTAAAAATGTTTTTTTAATAAAAATAATAGACACTTTTCATAATTAAAAAGAGATTTTTAAAT
>ML777103.1:2783421-2795229 GCA_009831015.1 Picea engelmannii | reverse complement strand
TTTTTTTTCCAAATTCACCCTAGTGGTATCATGGTCAAGCTAGGGGGTGGCCAATTGCAAAAGGAAATGTGGAGTTGAGCCTATTGTTGGGTGGAAAAGTTCCCACCCTCAATCCGTTGGTTGGGTAACTTTCAAATTTCAAATAAGTGATTTTACCTGGTTAAAAGTTTACATACAATCTATGTAATATGTGAATTGTACATGAAATTGGTATGGGAAATATATTGGTTTGAGCCTTTTAGAATTATAATTATAATGGCTGTAAAATTTCATGATTGTGGTAACATGTGTGAAAAGGAAGTTATGCATGCCTAGTTGCATGGAAATATTTTCTTGTTGCCTTAGGAATTTAGCATGAAATTTGTGTTTGCTACTTTGGAAATGCATTTGAGCTTCTTGTGGATGTTGTTCATAGACTCTATTTCAGACAAAGCCTTTCTGCATGTCTTTGAATAATAATTTTATGCTTAAAGTTTGGTTTGAATCATCTTCTAGAAGCATATCTTCTTAAGGACTTTAAGTTACAACACTTAAATAGCCTTATGTTGTCTAACCTATGTGTTGAGGACAGTGCAATGTATTTACGATTAGTGTGATATGTTAATGGTTCTTGTTTGGAGGCATGATGTTATATGAAGCTAGAGGCATTGTTGTGAGGGAATCAAGGAAATGAATAGCTTACAATCCTAGCAACATCTTTGCCTACTTGGACTCATGTCTCATAACTTGTATAATCTTTATCTTGGTTGTTTTGATGAGTTATCTTGTATTTGGTTCATGAAACTCATCAGAGTAATTATTGTCTAGTTTATTTGGAATAAAAATTCCTATATAAAGAAGTGATTTGGTTGCATAGACTGAGATTTTCCTTGGCAAGGATTGCGCAATGAATTAGCATGAGAAATTCTTCTAGTTATTATAGAGCTGAGGAAGTTGAGTCCCTACCTCATTAACCTTTGTTGTTGAAATTCATATATGCATTGATGGGGCCGATTGCCATGTATTTACTAGTTTAAACTTTACACGAGTTTATTGGATGGTGCATTTACTTAATTGTATGTATCTGCATGTATTAAAGAAACTTGTTAGTATGATATTAAGATTAAGTTTGTAGGTTCTTGGGACCCTTGTCATCCTAGACCAATCTTGGAAGGGTGCACTTATATTATGTAAGGATGAAATCCTTGGAGGCCTAGCCATCCTTCTTGAGAGAAATTTCTCATTATGAGCCTAACCTTCGTCTTTATATTTGAGAAATTGTGAATGTAATTCTTTAGATCCCTCTTCATAACTTATGAGAGGTCAATGGGAGCCTTGAAGAAGTTTTTTTCCTTGAGAGAAACACAATTTTTTCGGAAAAAAAATATAGGAAATTTTATGGAAAATTGGCTAAGTCTTGCGTATTGTGAGAAGTTTATTTTCTTGCGATAAAGGGTGTATCACATGAAAATAAAATTCATGTGATATAGCTTGTATTTCAAGAAGAAAGTTTAGGAATGATATGGAAAGCTCAAAGAAGTTTGGGGAATTAGAAAAGTTTTGGAAGAATTTGTCTTATCGCAAGAAGTTTGAATTTCATGCAATGTGGTGTATCACATGAAGATAAAATCCATGCAATACACCACAGGAAGTGAAGGTTTTCAAATATGTGATTAAGAAATAAAGGAATTCATTTATCACATGAAAAATATGTTGATGTTTTGGTAGTTGCGAGAGGTATTTTCCTCCTAGACAACCTTTCTTAGAAGAAGAGAAGATTCCAAAAGTCAAAGGAAGACCATTGAACAGTAGAAGAACACCCCAGAAGAGAAGTCAGCCCACTGGAAAAGAAAAAAGTGAACTTGGAACCTCTAGAAAGAGAAGTCGGCTCACATGAAAAGATAAAGGGGAAATAGAATTTCCCATAGAAGAAGTCAGCCCAGTTAAAGTGACTTGAAGACTATAAATAGAGAGATGTCTTTCTCATTTGGATGCACTCACTCATTCATCTCTCACTCAAGAAGAAGGTGCTAATATGAGGCAAGGAAGGAAGATGCAGTGCTGCACTCTTGGAGATTCTTGGTTGGTTATTCTTGGTGGTGATTTTCTCTTGTGTGCTCTCCTTGGAAGAGGTGCACTATATCTGTATGGTGTTGCTGGTGCAGCTATCTAGTTTTCTAGCTCTCTCTTGTGCACTAGCCTTGTGCTAGGGTTTCTTCATTATCTGTTTTCTCTTAAAATTTGGTTCATGGTTGGATTATTTTGGACGGAATCTATCTAAGAAAGGTTGGCTGGGTTTTACCCCCGTTTGGGGTTTTCCATGGATAAACTCTTGTGTCTCTTATACTTGTTTATGTTGCTCATATTTTCAGCACACGATACAATTGTTAATGTAAAATAAGATCTAAAAACATTGTTAAATATATTGTTATAAAAATTAATAAAATCTAACATGGTATCAGAGATGGTTACCTTCAAGAAAGTCTAACAGTTAGAAGGGAAGATCTTGAAATTTGCAGCTACACAATTACTTTGTCAACCTTGTTGAGCACTTGTTCCAAGGCGTTGAGACAAATTTCACCCTAGAAAAACTCTCCCAACCCTAGCAC
Source organism: Picea engelmannii (assembly GCA_009831015.1). Taxonomy (NCBI): domain Eukaryota; kingdom Viridiplantae; phylum Streptophyta; class Pinopsida; order Pinales; family Pinaceae; genus Picea; species Picea engelmannii. Next base: position 2,792,641 of record ML777103.1, on the reverse strand, counting down.
ACCTCCTGCAACACTCAAATTATTGTTTGGTGGAGTTTGAATTTTTGGGATTTCTCAGTCCTAGAGTTTCTACCAGTGAAAATGATTACCAATATGAGAGTTGACGATAGACTAGATGGAGCAGATAACTTTAGATCATGGAAGCATAGAGTAATCCTCATTCTAGAAGAGAATGATTTGTTGGGTCATGTCAAGAAAGTGCTTCCAGAGCTAGAAGAAGAAGAAGCCAAAGCAAATTTCAGGAAGAATGAAGTCAAGGCCAAGAGAATCTTGACAGACTCGATTAAAGATCACCTGATACCCAATCTATCAAAACTGAAGCCTCTAAAGGAAATGTTTGATGCCCTAACCATACTTTATGAAAGAAAGAACACCAACTGGAAGATAACTCTAAGGCATCAACTCAGAAACGTGCTGATGAATAAGTTAGAGATAGTCTCCAATTACTTCATGAGAATTTTGCAGATCGAGGACTAGCTAGCATCCATTAGAGAATCAGTGGATGAAGAAGAACTTGTAACCACTACACTTAATTTATTTCCCTCTTCTTGGGACCCATTTGTTCAAGGAATTTGCGCAAGAAGTAAATTTTCCAAATTTGACAAGCTATGGACAAATTGTACCCAAGAAGAATCTAGATTGATATCCAAATCATAGAAGAAAAATGATGAAGAAAACCAATCTCTTGTTGTTCATGTGAAGAAAAGGAAAGAAAGGAAAGAAGCCAACCCAAAGAAAACTAGAATACCACACCATAAGAAGGATGTATCTAAAATAGGATGCTACACTTGTAAGGAGTTGGGACATTATGTCTTTCAATGTATTCATAGGAAAGGAAAGAGGAAACATCATGCACATGTATCAAACATAGAAGAGCGCGCATCTCAAAAGAAGGAAAAGGAATCAAAGGACAAAGAATATGTATGTGTTTCAACCCTCACAGGTACTATCACTCAAGGAAGTGATATTTGGCTCATGGATAGTAGTGCTTCCAAGCGCATGACCGAGTTCAAAAGTTCCCTTACAAAATTGATAGATAAGAGTTCATCCCTTCAAGTGGATCTTGGGGATGATTCCAGACACGCAATCAAAGGAGTAGGAGAAGCCTCATACCAACTTGATTCAGGTAATTCTATCTCAATTAAAGATGTATTGTTTGTACAAGGCTTGAAGAAGAATCTTCTTTCTATTTCTGCTTTATAAGATAAAGGTTTTAGGGTGGCTTGTGTGGATGGAAAAGTTCTTCTATGGCCCAAGAATTCAAGCATAGATGCTACTATCGTGATTGGTGTCCGAGAGGGAGGATTGTATAAGTTGAAAGGACACGAAGAACAAGCCTTTGTACACAACAATGTTAACTCTAGTGAGTTATGGCATCAAAGGCTTGCTCATCTAAATTACAGAGCATTACTAGTCCTGAGCAAGATGGTAACAGGTCTACCGGATATGCAAGTAGAACCTGATGGAGTTTGTAAAGGATGTGCACTTGGAAAGAATGTTAAGGGAAGCTTTACAAGTAGTGATAATAGATCCAAGGGGATCTTGGACATCATACACTCAGATGTATTAAGACAGATGATGATGCCATCCCTAGGTAACTTTGTATACTATGTAATTTTTATAGATGATTACTCACGTAAGACATCCATCTACTTCTTGAAAGATAAATATGAAGTTTTCAAAAAGATTCAAGAGTTTAAAGCTTTAGTTGAGAATATCTGTGGAAGGAATATTTAAATCTTGGGATCTGATATTGGAGGTGAATACACCTCAAATGCGTTCAAAGACTTTTTTAGAGAAGCAGGAATTAAGAGGGAGTTGAAAACCCCCAGCTGAATGGGGTTGCAGAGAGAAAGAACAGATCTATTGTGGAAGAAGCTAAAGAATTTATGCATGACCAGAACCTACCCATGAACTTGTGGGAAGAAGCATCCAGTACGACTGTGTATGTTTAGAATAGAAGTCCTCATAATATATTGGGGAACAAGACACCAGAAGAATTATTTACTGGAAAGAAACCAGAAGTTAGCCACTTAAGGATATTTGGTTGTCCAATGTACATACATGTTCCCAAGGAAAAGAGAACAAAGTTGGATCCTTTAGGAAAGAAGGGCATCTTCGTTGGATACAGTGAGACTTCAAAGGCTTACAAAATATACATTCCCAGACAAAGACAGATTGAGATCAGCCAGGATGTGATATTTCATGAAGATGAAACCTTTAGAAGATATAGGGAGTCTCACATGGATGAGGACCGAGAGGAGAAGGATGCTCCAAGGGATGTAGTCATGGTTGACTCTACTCCAGAGGAACCCATTCTAGAAGACTAGAATGAGACGGTAGAGTCAGATATACTTGTAGATCCACCCCGATATACTACAATTACCCGGAAGAGACCAGCATGGCTCCGAAAAAATTTCTAGGAAATTGAAGGACATGTAGCTCCCAAAGGATCTTTTAGAGAGAGCAAGAGACCACACAAGTTTTCAAGCTATGTGGCGTCGATGAGTAAAATCATTGATTTAGAACTATTCACTTTTGAGGAAGTTGCTAAGTGTTGGGCCCGAGATATGATCACTTTTATGATGGTTATTATACACTTTTGCCAAATGTATATATGTGTTTTTCACATTTTGAAGGAGCTTTTTGAAGAATTTTATGATAAAATAGTATGATTGACACTAGGTACGTATAATTCATGTTTAATGATTGTATCGAGTATAATTCATCATGTTTTTACACTTCCAAGGATCTGATTCATGTTTTTTTACGTTACAGGGCGAAAATGCACTACGTTTCTGCTTCCAGCACTCAGTCTAGCACTCATTCCAGTACTCGTTCCGGTACCCGATGCGGCACTCTGTCCAGCACCTCTTCCTGCACAAAAATGAAGGGCGATTTGGTGGTTATGGCATTGGTGACCAGTGGGGGGCGAATCTGAGACATGGGTTTTTCTCATGCTTATCCCCTCCAGCTACTGAACTCTTGACAACTCGATTTTGTGTTGTTATGGTGGGTGGTTATTGTCTCGCTCTGTTTCGGCAGTTAGGGCACCATTGATGAAATTTACCAATTTTAGAAGTGGTTCAAACCTCATGTGGTCAACCACTTGGTTTTTAAACATTATAAATACCACCGTGGTGGTCAGATAATTTTTAAGCAGTAGAAGAAGTCGTGTGTTAAGCAGTAGATAATTGGCTTTGTTTTTGCATTTTTCAATTGTCGGAATTGTATAAAACTGTATTTATGCGTTTTAATGGTGAATTCCTTTTGTTGAGCTTGTGGTGTGCTTTTAGGGAGTGACCATGACTTGTTGGGGGGGGCACCAGCAATCTGGTAACTCTCTCTGTGTTGTTCATGCATTTTATGATTTATTTGTATCTTTATTTCCTGTACATGCATTATCAGTTTATTAATTAGTTTGTTGTTGTAGTTTAAATTGTTTTGATTCTCTTTTGTAGGTTAGGATGACAGAGTGTGTTAGTATACATTAATCCCGTAGATTAGGAACAAATTTGCAAATCCCTAGACTGACCCCATGTGTAATTAGATAGTAGATTGTGATTTTATCTATGATTTTAGAATCCAATTTAAAACAGAGTTTTAATTAGAATAGAACAGAGTTTTTAATTGAGCTTTCTGTGACAAGGATTTGATGGATGGATAGAATCAATTTCAGTTTTTAATCATAGCTTGCTTATCTCATTTTTATATAGATCTTGTTCAATTAGTTGTTGATTAATGTAGTTGTTAGTTTGCTTTTTAAATGTCATGCTTTAATTTCTGTTTTTAGTCATTTCTTTATTGCAGTTTGAATTGTTAGAGTAGATATAGCATAGTTTCATTTGATGTAATTTCCTTCCTAGAATTAGATTGCAATTGTATTTTTTAGATTAATAGCTCGAGTTTAAGTATGAATTTTTCTTATGTAGTGTAGAAGTATAATGATGATCTCGTTATGTTTTTGATGGTTAACATATGAATATGCAGGGCATTTAACATTCACACAACCACCAGCATTATATTTGAATTGTCATAGGATTAAAGATAGTTTCTTGCTTTCGTAGGTTAAATATAGTTTCTTTCTTTTGTAGATTAGAAGAGATAATTTCTTGCTTTCATAGCTTAGGAAATAGTTTTATTGCTACTGTAGGATAGATAGACTTTGCTTTGATAGATTAGATAGTAGTTTGCTTATTATAGATTTGTATTAGTTGGTAGTTCTTCATGCTTTCAATAAAATAGATTTCCTTTCATGCATTAGAAATAGTTTTGCATTGAGAATTTAGTCCAGTTGCCTCTTAGATTTCCTTTCATGCATTCGAAATAATTTTGCATTAAGCATTTAGTCCACTTGCCTCTTAGGCTAGATAGTTGTTCAATGAGAAGTTTTACTTTGATTGCTTGTAGTAGGTAGTTGTCTTTGCTTACTTGTTTATTTTCTTTAATAGGGTAGTTAGGTGTCTTTGCTTACTTATCTATTTTCTTTAGTAGGTTAGTTAGGTGTCTTTGCTTACTTGTTTATTTGCTTTAATAGGTTAGATAGGTGTCTTTGCTTGCTTGTTTATTTATTTACTTTCATAGAGTAGTTACTCATTGAATATAGGTTGGCAAGTTAAAATAGTTTGCTTTTGTTAGTTGCTCATTGGTATAGCTTGCTTATTGCTTATTGTTGAACTAGTTTGCTTTACATAGGGTTTTTACTTGCTTTCTTAGGACTATCCATCAACCTTTGGCCCAAAAGTACTTAGGTTACCTAGTTTCAAGTTGCTTAGTAGGATTTGCTCATTAGATAGTTTTTTCTTGAGTAGGTTAACCATAGATAGCCACCTTCATTAGTTAGACTATACTTCTACTAGCCCTTCTACCTTTGGCATATAGTTTTCTACAACTCTAAGTTTACTTACCCCGGTTTGACAATTTAATTGAGGGTTTTTACTATGTTTTTAGTGCATATAGAACAGCCATCATTTTTGGTGTCGTTGCTAGGGAGTTGTCTCAAGGTAAGAGGTAGTTAGGAAACAGATCATTCTTAGACCTTAGCATTAGATTGGTGGTGGGGGAACTTTAAGACGAGAGGTAAGAACCTGCGCATCTGCTATTGCATGCTCCCCCAAACCCAATGGTAGTTTTTCTTTTTGTTTTTGTTTACTTTCATAAATAGGCCTAGAAACCAAATGGTAGTTTTTTCTTGTGTTTTTTCTTTCTTTCATGAATAGACCTAGAGATCCAAAAGTTAGATACATTAAATCTAAATCAAACCTTTCAACCAAGATTCCTTCCGACCTTTTTGGGGGAAGGAACGTTCCACTCATAAACTCTGCAAACTGATACCAAAAAACAGGAGTTAGCTCAACCCAAAGAGATAAAGCAGTCTCTAAAGAGACTAAAACAGGGAGCACTATAGAACAAGAAATTGAAGCATCAGTAATAGTGGGACAGGAGGCAAGACCACTTGAGCCTTCCGCAGAACCAAACAACACAACCTTTGTTTTCTTACCACCACTAGGAGAATGAATTTGAAGGTGAACATTAGTTTGGAAGAACTCTCTCAAATCCTAGCAAAAGCTGGGATCTCTTCTTCTCAGGAAGAACACATCTTGACAATAGCCAAGAACTTGTTTCCCTCTCCAGAAATATTAGAAGAATCAAGGTCCTATGAGCTACAAAATGATTTTCCTTGCCAAAATGCAAAGGAAGCTGCAAAATTATGGACTACATCCAGTGGAGAGCAATCATTAAGACCTGAGATTGAGGAGTTCTCAACATCCATCTCAACAGATCCTTTATGTACTTCAGCAATCAATCATCCAAAAGAAGAGGATCTGCATAGCATAATGAAGGAGAGCATAGAAATTACTGTTGATGAACATCAAGATTACATTGAAATTTGGTTTCAAGAGGTCATTAGGCCACAATTCTATTTTTTTCTTCAACACCTTCTGATGCCAAAACAAGTACATTGGTTTGTTCTTCATATCTAGGTAATCACTATGGTAACTTTTTCATATATGGATATGAGTATGTTTCTTATCTTGCTCCGCACATGGTTACATTGTAAGAATTCTTACACTTGAATAAAGATTTTCTCTTTCTTTTTAGGTAGGGTAGGATAGTAAATAAAAGATGAATGTTGTTAGTTTAGCTTAAAGTCTAATGCAACCTCATTTTACATTTTCTTTTAATAAAAAAACTATGAGATACATGTTCCTATGACTTGATCTCATTGACCTCATTAGTTTTAGAGTGTGGTTTTTTTTCAAACAATTTTAGAGATCTTTGTAGGTATTTATATCACCAAGGGTAGACAATTCCAAGGAAATATAAAAGAAGGATTTTCTTCAAAAACATTGCTAGATTTGAACCTTGTTGTCTGCTAAGCATCAAATGAATAATGAATTGTTGTAGTTAGCCATGTTTTTGCAAAGATTGTCATCTTCTTGTTCTTAAGGCATTTTAAAAAGCAGTTGCTCTTGAAAATCTTCACCACTATATAAGGAAGTGATACCATAACCATCAAGCCTAGAGGTCTCTCGTACAATTTTTCCAAGAAACCTGAGTAAGTGAGTAAAGTGTCTTTATCAAAGAGTAACAAGGAGGTCTGATTAGCGGTTAGTCATGGAAACGTCACAATAACTTACAAAAGAAGAGAGTGAGTTAAGCCTAGAGATACCTTTATGTTCTTTCTTAATGGTACCATCCACTACACACTAAATAGCTTGATTATATCATATCTTTAGATAGGCCACATCCACTTAAGTACCCCTTACATAAGGACAATCACTAAGGAATATATATAACGGAAATTCATCCTCTAACATAAATACCATCCCAATAAAAAGAAAGAAAAAAGTTGTTTTCAGAGTTGTCCCCCCATCTTCTTGCATAAAGCAATATTATACTAAAATCTTAAAAGATGGAGGGCCAGTCTCTGAGGGTGTAAGAGGCTAACCCGTCAGAATACTGAACAAGTCTGCTGGTAGCCGGTACTGGTCTATGGTATGACTAGGTAAACCTACCGGAGTATTGAACATGCTTGCTGGCAGCGGGGCATTCTACCTAGTGAAGATAGTAATCTGACAAAAAAAAATAATAATAAATTTAAACTTGTCCTGATGTATGGCATTACTTGCAGAAAAATCTGACATGAAGTATGTATGGTTAAGATAAGGTTAATGAACTCCATAAACTTTCCATTGGGAACTAACTCTGAGACTATCTTGAAACTCTCTTGCCTACCTCTTCTTATCTATATATAGGATCTCTTATCCTATAGGTGGGGCCATCTTCTAACCATCTCGTCAGACTAATCTGTGAAATTTATCTTTACACTTTACAAACTGTAAATCTTCGGCTATGGGGAGAACTGACTAGTTTCCTATATTTTTTATTGTGAGGTGTCATAATACTTAGGTGTGGGGGAGGGGTTCATGAGTTTACAAATGATAACATTGCCTAGAAGAAGTAAATCTTTGTAAAAATTCATGTATTGTTTTCATGATACAGGCTATTACATCAGCAGTCATTTTATTTTTGAAGTGCTAAACTCCTGTGTGCTATAAATTGTTGTATACATCCTTAATAGACCACTCTGTTGGTTTAAATTTGTTACAGGTTGTTCATTGTAGGTTTGACATTACATTACTCTTAGCCTGCCTCAACTCCTATTCATTGTGTTCATGGCCTCTGAGGAATCAATTGCCTCAGCCACAAAGCTCCCAAGAGTTGGAGACCATTGATTTAAACACCACCAGTTGCCAAGAGCAAGCCATAATAGGGTTTTCAAAACTGAATTTCAGATCATCTCTACAGCTAAGGGATACTCCAAGGAGTAGATAAAAGAGGAGCTAATCAACCCTCTCATAGTCATCACCAGATTGATTACATGTGAAGGTAGATATTCTCTCTTTAAATCCTGTCAATTTTGATTATTAACTCACTTTCAATTCAATAAGCCATTGTAACTTTCCCTTTTACTTCTTAAAGAGTCTTGAGAAGGTGTCTTCCCAAGTGAGGAAGGATGTAACCAATCCCCATAACAACCTATTTCACCACGGCCTTATCAAACTACTTGTCTTAAGCCGAGTTGGAAAAATAGGAGAAAACATGGGATGAGTTCATTTACCAATTTGCAAACCCTCATCTTAAATAAAGACTAGTAAGAAGACTCTTGATCTAGGGACTGTTACTCCACCCAAACCCTCATGCTCAAGTTATTCCTTTACCAGACAAAAAGTCCAAGAAACTTGTTGATACCCCTGCAGCCTCATCAAGCAAGAAGACCAAGAAGCCTATTGCTAATTCATGACACAGGGAAGTGCCATATATTTTGTCTGGGGGGAGTTTTCCTGAGCTAAAAATGATAAGCATTGCCCATTTGTATAGAAAACCCATGAGAAGAGGAAGTAGGATTTCTGTCAAAATTTTGTCATACTGTCTTTTTACAAAGTCTTGGGATATTATATCAGCAGTTGTTTGTATTGATATGCTAAATTATATACTGCTGACATCATTGTGTGTGTTATAATCTCCTGTGCATTTTTATGTTTATGCTATGGAAGACTGCTTATACTTAACTACTCTTTGTGACAAATACAGAGCGATTACAACTGCTAAATACTTACTATCATCTGTATTCCAAGCTTATGAAAAGAGGATTAGTTGTTTGAATTGTTACATATTGATGACAGGCAATAAAAATTCTCCTGTTCACCATGCCTACCAGTACAAAACAAGCCTTTTTTTGTCAGTTCTGTCAATCACCAGTGATCAAATTTACTCTTTCATGTGATTGATAGGGTTATTAGGTCAAATTGTTATATTTTCAAAATAAAATTATCAAATAAAATTTGAAATATATTGGTTGTAAAATTGGCATTGGTGTCTCTAGGTGTCATTACTACTCCCTCCACTCATCCAAGGTCATAAATTTTCATCATGGTCATATCATCATTCCTTGTCATAAATTTTCAGATAATTGTCTTGGTCAAAGTTCTACTTCAAAATTCATTTCTGAATTAAGGAAGATGAATTTGACAAAAGTGAAAGAGGTTTTTGTCAATCACAGACCAATAAAATGTTGGTTGTGGAGCCTGATTATCTTCCTGATGCAGAGGCCCTTTGCTTTCAGCCGTGTCTATACCCCATGAAGTATTTACACCCCAGAAGTATGTACACTCTTCCACGCGGGGGAGTGCAGAGGGGGGGTACCCCCTCTGCG
>ML777103.1:2765185-2779366 GCA_009831015.1 Picea engelmannii | reverse complement strand
TGTTGGTTGTGGAGCCTGATTATCTTCCTGATGCAGAGGCCCTTTGCTTTCAGCCGTGTCTATACCCCATGAAGTATTTACACCCCATAAGTATGTACACTCTTCCACGCGGGGGAGTGCAGAGGGGGGGTACCCCCTCTGCGGGGTCCGGGGGGGAGATCCCCCTGGTTGGGGGGTCTGGGGACAAGCGGGCCCCCAACGGGGGTTCGGGGGCAGCGTCCCCCGATGGGGGTTCGGGGGCGAAGCCCCCGAAGCAAAAATTGCCTTGTAAAAGTATATGTAATTTCATTGTAAATCTGGACTGTTCATTATAAGGTTGCAGATCTAACGGTAGAGATTATGTTAGGGTTTTTTGCCCTAGAAGGCAACCCTCTTTTATGAGTGAAATGTATTACGGCTATGGATTGGGTGGTGAATATTGTATTCTGAGCGAGGAGACTGTGAGAGAAAGAAGAGGAAGTTACAGCGGGTTTTGCTGTAGGTTGCATCTCTTCATTTGCTGGATAATAATAAAGGAAGGACCTGGCAATTTCTCTGGTGGACGTAGCCCACACTGGGTGAACCACGTAAATCTGTGTCTCTCTTGTATTGTGTGTCTTCTGTGTTTTGTTTCTGCATTTGTTTTATTTTATTGCTCCGCGGTCCTGTTTTTCTAACATAAAATAAAACGTCCTTAAGTTTATGCACAGGTGTTATCATTTGAGATAAATTCCCCAAATACAGTCGTTATAGGAGGGTTCTCTGCACATTTGGACAACTTGACTTCAAGTCAGTTTTTAAAGGGTTGGAGAAGGCATTTGCAGTGCTTGATGGTTCCATTGTGTATAATACATCATAAAATTTCCACCCATACCACTTTCAGCCAAAAAATCCTCTGGGAAGGTCTCCAAAATCGCTATCAAAGACCATGTTGTGCTTCTGCTAAGAGCACATTGTGCTTCTGCAAGTTTTGAGTAACCAACTTCAAGTTGAGATTATGAAAAAATGGGAAAGTAATTTTGAAACCTGGAGGAGGTTTTTGTTCATAACATACCAAAACAAAATAACTTCTCTCATTTTCTAAATATGCATTATGGTTTTGGATATATTCTATCATCTTAGAGGCCTATGCTTTCATAAAATAAAACACTATGTTTTTCCTTTTTAAGACATGTTTTCTTTTTGTGTTTTCCTAACAATTGGAAGTGAGTTTTTGAAAACAAAGAGAGGTTTTTATCAAGGACATATTAAAACACAATAACCTCTCTCATTTTCTAAATATACATTATGGTTTTGGATATATTCAATTCTCTTAGAGGCCTACTTTTCAGGAAATAAAACATTATGTTTTTCCTGTTTTAGTCATGTTTTCTTGGCGTGTTTTCCTAACAACTGAAAGTGAATTTTTAAAAACCAATAGAGTTTTTTTTCAAGGACATATTCAAAAACAAAAACCTCTCTCAATTTTTACACAGGTTTTATTGTCTTGTAGTTATAGGTGTCACTTTGATACCTATTTTTCACAAGTCTGCCAAGCTAGAATTGTTGCGCTTATGGGAAGTCACTTTTGGAACTAATTTTGCAGAGGTAAAATTGTTGTTTTGCATGGTTTAAAGGATAAAGGGTATAATATACATCTCAAGGCTTCCTCACATGTCATCAGCAGCCTCCAAAAACTCCAAACCCTCCAGTTCAAACTTAGATAGCATGAAACACTGAGTCATATTTACGCCATGATAATGTTGTCCTACAAGCCAAGATGAATTCTCTACAGCATTAGGTTGATGATATTAACTTTCACCAATAATATTCTTGGATGCAATTGAAACACCATGAAAATCCTAATTCAAAACCCCCCGGGCAAGAGGGAGAAGCTTCTAAAGCTAATCCACCCCCTCCTTCGCAAGTTAGTCATAAAGGGAAATTTCATTTTGTTTGCAGTGGGACCTGCAAAATCTTAGGTGTGGGGGTAATGTTGGGCCCGAGATATGATAACTTTTATGACAGTTATTATACACTTTTATCGAATGTATATATGTGTTTTTCACATTTTGAAGGAGCTTTTTGAAGAATTTTATGATAAAATGGTATGATCGACACTAGGTACGTATAATTCATGTTTAATGATTGTATCGAGTATAATTCATCATGTTTTTACACTTCCAAGGATCTGATTCACGTTTTTTTATGTTACAAGGTGAAACTGCACTATGTTTCTTCTTTCGGCACTCAGTCCGACACTCATTCCAGCACTCGTTCCAGTACCCAATCCGGCACTACGTCCAACACCTCTTCCTGCACAAAAACGGAGGGCGATTTGGTGGTTATGTTATTGGCGGCCAGTGGGGGGCGAATCCAAGATATGGGTTGTTAGGTGATTTATATGTACCAAAAAAGACACTAAACTACCCTCAATTAAATTGTCAACCCGGGGTAAGTAAATTTAGAGTTGTAGCAAAATATATGCCAAAGGTAGAAGGGCTGGTAGGAGTATAGTCTAACTAAGGAAGGTAGCTATCTAAGGCTAATCTACTCAAGAAAAACTATCTAATGAGAAAACCCTACTAAGAAAAATGAAACTAGGTAACCTAAGTACTTTTGGGCCAAGGATCGATGGATAGTTCCTAGGAAAGAAAATGAAAACTCTATGTAAAGAAAACTATTTTAACGATAAGAAAAAGCAAACTACTAAGCATAATAACAAAATAACAAAAGCAAACTTCTTTAACTTGCCAACCTACATTCAATGAGCAACTACCCTGTGAAAGCAAATAAATAAGCAAGTAAGCAAAAGCATCTGTCTAACCTATTAAAGAAAATAGACAAGTAAGCAAAGACACCTAACTAACCTACTAAAGAAAAAGACAAGTAAGCAAAGGCACCTAACTAACCTACTACAGCAAAAGACAAGTAAGCAAAGGCAACAAACTACTGCAAGTAAAACTTCTCATTGAACAACTATCTAGCCTAAGAGGCAAGTGAACTAAATGCCTAATGCAAAAACTATTTCTAATGCGTGAAAGAAAATCTAAATTCTCAATGCAATGCATGAAAGGAAATATATTCTATTGAAAGAAAGAAATGCTACCACTAATTCTTAATCTATGACAAGCAAACTACTATCTAATCTATCAAAGTAAAGTCTATCTACCCTACAACGACAAATAAAACCTCATTTTAATCTATGAAAACAAGAAACTATATCTATGAAAGCAGGAAAACTATCTTTTAACCTATGACAATTCAAATATAATGTTGGTGGTTGTGTGAATGTCTTCGGTGTCGGATGATATCTCGGTGGCACTTGACAACAAAGAACAATTCCAGTGGTATGACCTCAACACTAATCTCAATGGCAAAGTGAAAGGTATGGATTAAACAATCCAATGAGAGTTTAGCCATGACAAAACAATGTTAAATACCCTGCATATTCATATATGAACCATCAACAACATAACGAGATCATCATTTATACTTCCATACTACATAATCAAAACTAGATTCAATCATTAACTAAGAAATGTAACTGCAATTTAATTCTAGGAAAGGAAATTACATAAATGAAACTATACTACATTTATTCTAACAATTCAAGTTGCAATAAAGAAATGATTAAAAACATAAATTTAAAACATGACATTAAAAAGTAAACTAACAACTACATTAATCAACAATTAAGTAAGCAAGGTCTATGTAAAACTGAAATAAGCAATCTATCATCAAAAACTGAAATCAACTCTATCCATCCATCAAATCCTTGTTAAAGAAAGCTTAATTAAAAAACTATGTTCTATCCTAATTAAAACTCTCTTTTAACTTGCTTCTAAAATCATGAATAAAAGACATAATCTACCATCTAATTATACATGGGGTTAGTCTAGGGATTTGCAAATCCATTCCTAATCTACAAGATTAACTCATGTCAACAAAGTTCATCATTCTAACCTGCAAAAGAGAGTTAGAGCAATTAACTTACAGCAAACTAATTAACACAATAAAATGCATGTACAAAAAATTACAGCAAACTAACTAACACAATAAAAATGCATGTACAGGAAATAAAGAAAACAACTAAACTATGGAATACATAAACAATAGAAAGACAGTAACCAGACGGTTGGTGGGCCCCCCAGCAAGTCGTGGCTACTTCCTAAAATTCAAGCACGAATTCAACAACTCGAATTCACCATGAAAACTCAAAAATGTATTTCTGGCATAATCTGGCAATGTAAAAACTCAAAACAGAGTAAAAACATGTTTGCTCCTATCACACTATTGTATATGATGCTTAGCTTATGTCTAACCATCTCAATGGTATTTATAACGTTTACAGACCAAGTGGTCGACCACAGGAGGTTCAAACCACTTCTAAAATTGGCAAATTTCATTAATGGTGCCCTAACTATCAAAACTGAGTGAGTCAATAATCATCCACTATAACAACCCAAAATCGAGTTGTCAAGAGTTCAGTAGCTGGAGGGGATAAGCACGAACAAAACCCACATTTTCGATTTGCCCATCACTGGCCGCCAATGCCATAACTGCCAAGTCACCCTATGTTTTTGTGCAAGAAGAGGTGTTGGACGGAGTGTCGGATCGAGTGTCGGAACGAGTGCTGGAAGGAGTGTTGGATCAAGTGCCGGAACTAGAAATGTAGTGTGTTTTTTCCCTATAACACTAGAAAAATGTGAATTAGATCTTGGAAATCATAGAACATGATGAATTATACTCGATACAATCATTAAACATGAAATATGCGTACCGAGTGTCGATCATACCATTTTATCATGAAATTATTCAAAAAGCGCCTTCAAAAGATGAAAAACACACATATACATTCGGCAAAAGTGTATAATAACTGTCATAAAATTGATCATCTCTCGGTCCCAACATGGGTTTTGCTCGTGCTTATCCCCTCCAGCAACTGAACTCTTGACAACTTAATTTTGGGTTGTTATGATGGGTGGTTATTAGCTTGCTCTGTTTCGGCAATTAGGGCACCATTAATGAAATTTGTCAATTTTAGAAGTGGTTCAAACCTCTTGTGGTCGACCATTTGGTTTGTAAACATTATAAATACCACCGTGGTGATCAGATAATTGTTAATCAGTAGAAGAAGTCAAGTGTTAGAGCCAAAAACGATTTTGGCTCTGTTTTTGCATTTTTCAATTGCCAGAATTGTATAAAACTATATTTCTGTGTTTTAATGGTGAATTCCTTTTGCTGAGCTCGTGGTGTGCTTTTAGGGAGTGACCACGACTTGCTGGGGGGGCCACTAGCAGTCTAGTAACTCTCTGTGTGTTGTTCATGCATTTTATGATTTATTTGTCTATTTATTTCCTGTACATGCATTATCAGTTTATTAATTAGTTTGTTGTAATTTAAATTGTTTTCATTCTCTTTTGCAGGTTAGAATGACAGAGTGTGTTAGTATGCATTAATCTCGTATATTAGGAATGGATTTGCAAATCCCTAGACTGACCCCATGTGTAATTAGATAGTAGATTGTGCTTTTATTTATGATTTTAGAATCCAATTTAAAACAGAGTTTTTAATTGAGCTTTCTGTAACAAGGATTTGATGGATGGATAGAGTCAATTTCAGTTTTTAATCATAGCTTGCTTATCTCATTTTTATATAGATCTTGTTCAATTAGTTGCTGATTAATGTAGTTGTTAGTTTATTTTTTAAATGTCATGCTTTAATTTATGTTTTTAGTCATTTCTTTATTGCAGTTTGAATTGTTAGAGTAGATATAGCATAGTTTCATTTGATGTAATTTCCTTCCTAGAATTAGATTGCAATTGTATTTTTTAGATTAATAGCTCGAGTTTAAGTATGAATTTTGCTTATGTAGTGTAGAAGTATAATGATGATCTCATTATGTTGTTGATGGTTAACATATGAATATGCAGGGTATTTAACATTCACACACAGCATTATATTTGAATTGTCATAGGATTAAAGATAGTTTCTTGCTTTCGTAGGTTAAATATAGTTTCTTGCTTTTGTAGATTAGAAGAGATAATTTCTTGCTTTCATAGCTTAGGAAATAGTTTTATTGTTGCTATAGGATAGATAGACTTTGCTTTGATAGATTAGATAGTAGTTTGTTTATTATAGATTTGTATTAGTTGGTAGTTCGTCATGCTTTCAATAAAATAGATTTCCTTTCATGCATTAGAAATAGTTTCGCATTGAGCATTTAGTCCAGTTGCCTCTTAGATTTCCTTTCATGCATTCGAAATAATTTTGCATTAAGCATTTAGTCCACTTGCCTCTTAGGCTAGATAGTTGTTCAATGAGAAGTTTTACTTTGATTGCTTGCAGTAGGTAGTTGTCTTTGCTTACTTGTTTATTTGCTTTAATAGGGTAGTTAGGTGTCTTTGCTTACTTATCTATTTGCTTTAGTAGGTTAGTTAGGTGTCTTTGATTACTTGTTTATTTTCTTTAATAGGTTAGATAGGTGTCTTTGCTTGCTTGTTTATTTATTTTCTTTCATAGGGTAGTTACTCATTGAATATAGGCTGGCAAGTTAAAATAGTTTGCTTTTGTTAGTTGCTCATTGTTATAGTTTGCTTATTGCTTATTGTTGAACTAGTTTGCTTTACATAGGGTTTTTACTTGCTTTCTGAGGACTATCCATCGACCCTTGGCCCAAAAGTACTTAGGTTACCTAGTTTCAATTTTCTTAGTAGGATTTGCTCATTAGATAGGTTTTCCTTGAGTATATTAGCCGTAGATAGCTGCCTTCATTAGTTAGACTATACTCCTACCAGCCCTTCTACCTTTGGCATATATTTTGCTACAACTCTAAGTTTACTTACCCCGGGTTGACAATTTAATTGAGGGTTTTTACTATGTTTTTAGTGCATATAGAACACCCATCACTAAGCAGCAAATATGGAAGGATGCCATGATGGAGGAGTACAAGTCCAGCATGAAAAATGATGTGTGGGAAGTGATTTTAAGACCGGAGGGGAAGTCAATAGTGACTTCCAAGTGGATCTACAAGATCAAACATGCTACATATGGCAGCATAGAGAAGTGCAAAGTGAGATTTGTGGTTAGAGGGTTCTCCTAGAAAGAGGAAGAATATTATGATGAGACATTTGATCCAGTAGCAAAGTACACTTCCATCAGATCGATTATTGCTATTGCTTCCGTGATGGGATGGAAATTACACCAGATGGATGTCAAGACTTCTTTCTTGAATAGTGTAATTGAAGAATAAGTGTACATAGATCATCCACAAGGGTTTTTAATCCATGGGAAGGATTCCCATGTTTGAAAATTGAAGAAGGATTTGTATGGGCTTAAGCAGGAACCTAGGGCATGGTATGCCAGAATAGATAGTTATCTGATGAGCTTGGGTTTTACCAAGAATGATGTAGATCCCAACCTTTACTACAAGGTTGAAGATGGTTTCTCGTTTAGTTTGGTCCTATATGTGGACGACCTATTTCTAACAAGGGATGAGAAGCTCATAGTTAGGTGCAAGAGGGAGCTCACTTCAGAGTTCGAAATGGAGGATCTAGGTCTGATGCATTATTTCTTGGGATTGGAGGTGTGGTAGAGGCCATATGAGATTTTCCTTAACCAAGGAAAATATACAATTGAGATCCTGCAGAGATTCAGGATGATGGACTGCAAGTCCATGACCACACCTATGGTTACAAATATGAATCTCTTGAGTGATTCATCTTCATATTTGGTGGATCCCATGATGTACAAATAGGTGATCGTATCCTTGATGTACTTGGTTAACACCAGGTCGGACATATGCTTTGTAGTGAAAAGTTTGAGTCATTACATGGTTCAACCTAGACATTAGATAGCAACAAAGCATGTGTTGAGATACTTGCATGGTACAGTTGGATATGGACTTAGATACGTCTCGGATGGAGAAGTGAAACTGCATGGATACACAGACTCTGTCTGGGTAGGGAGTGCAGTGGACTGGAAAATCACATCAAGATGCTTCTTTAATTTGGGATCAGGTATGATCTCATGGTTTAGTAGAAAAAAGACATTAATGGCACTCAGTACAACAGAGATAGAGTATATTGCAGTCAATGTTGCAATTCGTGAAGCAGTGTGGATTCAAAAGTTGCTTGTAGGTTTATTTGATATAGAGTTGGAGCCAACTTTGATACATTGTGATAATCAAAATTGCATAAATCTTTTAGAGAATCCTATATTTCATGACAATTTGAAGCATATAGAGATAAAATACCATTACATCTGAGACATGGTGTAGAGAGGGGTTGTGGAGATCTGGTACATATCCACAGATGGGAATATAGTAGACATTCTCACCAAGTCTATGTCTAGAGTGAAGTATGAGTACTTCAGAGACAAGATTGACATGATGCAAAATGTCCACCCTCAATGAAGAGGGAGGTGTGATGTTTCTCCTCTAGCAGGCTTCCCTTTGGACAAGGGTTTCCCAGATCAGTCATATGGAGTGACTGAGGGAGTAATGTAGTAGTCTTTCCCAGTGTATGGGTTTGAATGGGAATACCAAGAGAGGAGAAACATCATAACATAGTCGTGAAGACTATGGGAGCATCTTTGTGCTACTAGATTCATCATCATGAGACTATAACTATGGTTGATGGCATGGTAGTAGGTGTGTGCTACTAGTTGATTGTTGTATAGTTATAGAGATTGCAGACTATGACTATGGTTGATAGCATGGTATTAGTTGTGTGCTACTAGTTGATTGTTGCATAGTCATAGAGACTACTAGATTGCATGGTAGTAGTTTTTACAACTACTAGTTGATTGTAGGTTGTGACTATGGTTGATGGCATGGTAGTAGTTTTGTGTTATTAGTTGATTGTTTCATAGTCACAGAGACTGGTGGACTGCATGGTAGTAGTTTTACAACTACTAGTTGATTGCAGATCATGACTATGGCCAATGGCATGGTAGTAGTTGTGTGTTACTAGTTGATTGTTGCATAGTCATGGAGATTATTGGAGTGCATGCAGGTGGTAGATTTTGTAGCTACTAGTTGATTGCAGACCATGACTATGGATGATGGCATGGTAGAAGCTTTGTGCTACTAGTTGATTGATGCATAGTCATGAGGACTACTGGATAGCATGGTAGTATCTTAGTGCTACTAGATGATTTTTATGTAGTCGTGACAGCATGGTAGTAGTTTTGTGTTGCTAGTTGATTGTTGGATAGCATGGTAGTATCTTAGTGCTACGTAGTCATGGAGACTACTGGACAGCATGGTAGTATCTTTGTGCTGCTAGTTGATTGTTGGATTGCATGGTAGTAGTTGTGTACTACTAGTTGATTGCAGCATAGTTGTAGAGACTATGGAAAAGGATGGAGCTACCGATGACATGGTGGTAGCCTTGGGGCTACTAGATGATTGTAGGGTAGTCAATGGAATACTAGAAGAAAACATCGTGGAAAGATACCTCCCTAGCTAAGAGGGAGTGTTGATGTTTTGGTAGTTGCGGGAGGGTGAAATCATGAAGATGGGTTACACTTTTGCTTGTTTTATGAGAAAAAAAAATGTATTTTCACAAGTTATTCAACTTCCATCATACAAAAGTATTTTTTTTATTTAGAATTTCACTTTACAGTAAAAACAAAACTTGTGAAGAATTGTGTTAGATTTCCAATGGCTATTTTTCAAAAAAAAATTATCACAATTTGATATGTCAATTTGACAATTGTTTAACAGTATGTTCCTTAAACATGAAATGAATGATAATGAGTTACTTATTTGTACAACAATGTATCTATTATTAAACTTATGTTTTTAAGAAACGAAATAAACTACAACAATCTACAGAGACTCTATTTTATTATGACTATAATTTTGAATCTAACGGATGAATATTATAATTTCTAGAATTTTTTTAAGTTGACCAAGCTGAAAACGTTGCATATTTTAAACACATGTTTTTCTACACGTTGTATCTATCTTAATTTTTACTTAAAACTAAAATATAAATATAGCCTTTTGAAAAGAACAATTTAAGGATTATGAATATATTTTTTTCCAAATTTTTCACTGTACATTTTTAGAGATACCGATATTTCATTTCACGAAATCATAATGTCTACTAAAAATATTATGTAGTGATTTTTAAAAAAAAATAAAGAAAATTAGATAAAAATAAAGAAAATGAAAACAAATTATACGAATTGAAAGTAGATTCAATTTTGGAAATGTTGGTGTCATTTTGAAACCAAATTCTCAGTATTTCCAGGAGTCTGCAACCTCCGAAGTTCAGTTAAGCTTGGGGCAATTCTCTGGTTTTAGTTTTCAATCCCAATTTCCTTTTTTCGGCCGAACTAATATTTCAGCCGAAAACCTAATATTTCGGCTGAAAGACTAAAATCTAATGAAAACAGTCAAAACTGAACGATTTCCAAGGTTTTCGACCGAAGGATTGTCGAATGAATTCTGTCCGTCAAAAAAAATGAAACGACACGTCATATTGTTTCCTTTCGCACCAAATTGTATAAGTAGGCTTTCGGCCGAACACATTTAACACAATTCATCGGATGGACAGATAGATATAAGCTCGAGGATAGGGATTTCAAAGCATTTCTATTACTGATTGCAGCTGTATTTTTTTCTTTCCTTATTTCTTCCCTCTGTTCCATAGGCTTAATCGAAGGATCGATATCGATACATGGTGGTTTTCTAGAGAACTTAAACAATGTTTCAAATCATATTTTTGGTTTTTGTTGAATAACGTAATTGATGTTTGTTCAAGTTTTTATTGAAATAACAATTTATATGTTGAAAGATAAATGTTGAGCATTTTTTCAAGGTGAAGTCTTTGTTGAACATATATTTTATAGATAACTATAAAAGTCATGGGAAACAAAATTTTGTGCAAGAGAAAATATGATCGCACTCGAGATGATACTCGCCAAATCGAAAAAAGGAAAGAGCTTTATCGGAGAAAGAAACAAGACCGTGCAAATATTGAAGAAAGAAATGATGATAATGTCAATAGAGATTTTCCACAAGAAGAAGTTAAACCAGGTATGCATACACATATGATGATCAAGCACACGACACATATTGGGACTGTATTCAGAAAGTACAAAATTCAAAGTATAGAATTCAAATTTAAAATATTGTAAATAATATAATTGATTGTAATTACAATTTGATGTTTTTCAAAAAACATAAATACATTTGTCTCATAATGTCGAAGAAGACATTGAAACCGAAATTGAAGCAGAAGACGTTGAAACCGAAATTGAATTAGAAGACAAATCACCTATAGGTATGTACATAAATTTAGATTAATACAAGATGAACACTCAAGTATATAGAACTTAGTGAATTTGTGTTCGGGTTATGTTTTTTAATATAAACTTTAAATTGAAATATGCAGGAGAATCTATCAACGTTGATGATGAAATATTAGAAAATGTTGATACTGACAAATTTGGGAAGAAAAAAGCTAAGCATTATATAAGATATCGAACTAAGAATATGTATAATACTTTTTTCAAAGATGAATCAGTAACAGTACAGGCTCAACTTTTACTTTGTCTATTAAAGTCAAGAAAGTTAAAAGAAGCTACATCATTATTGGGTATTCAAAAGTCGACAAAGAATACAAAGGTGCAACAGAATGTCTTTAACAATATAACTAGTGTATTAAAAGATTTTGGTAAATCTCGAAAAGAAGATGTCCATGTTGCACGTGAAACGTTACAAACAACAATTGTTTCAGGGAGAAATATAAAAGATCGTTTGACACTACACATTGCAAAAACGATGGGAATGTCAAGAAAAACATTGCACAAACATAGAAAATTTTGTTTCCAAATAGATGTAAATGATGAATTGGCTTGTTGGGCAGTGATTTCTAGACAACCCTACAAAGATAGACTTGTAGAAAATGTTAAAGAATTGGCCCGTAATTGTTGGTTGGAATAATCTCGTGTTTCACCACATATAAGGGATGTGTTGCGATGAAGAATAGCATGAAATCAATATGAAGAACATCCAAAACATATATTGCCAATGACACAAATAGAGTTGTTTAATAAGTTCAAAGAAGAGCACAAAGAAGTTAAAATTTCCATCAATACATTTGTGCAACAAAAACCATGGTTTGTTAGACCCATCAATGTCTATGACATGTGTTGTTGTCATTATCATGTGGATTTTGAGTTTTATTATGACACTTTTTTGGATTTTGGTAAAACTTTATGGCCAGTTTGACCTCCTCCTTCCACATTCGACGTTTTTATATCTGAAATTCTATGTGAAAGAGAAGATGATGATTTATTTTACAAAAAACAATGTGTTGGTGGAAAGAAATGTGATCGTTGTGGAAATCTAAGTTTGTTTCATTCAAAGTATCATATTCATATGAATGATCAATCATTTTCTAATATAAGAGTCAATTGGAAGAGATATGAATATATGAGTAGCACGACTCCACTTTCTTCAAATGTTATTTCCAAAAGGCTTGATTTGAAGGTAGATAAAATCTACTTGATAGAGTTTTTGAAGAAATTTGAGGAAGAAATCTATAAATACACCAAGCATTCACATAGATCTCGATGGAAAGATCTACAATTCAAAAAATCTCGTGAAGTGTTTCCACCAGGGACAATTTTGTCTGTAGTTGATTTTGCAGAGAATTACACATTCGTTGCACAAAAAGAAATACAGAGTGAATATTATCATTCTGATCAAGTCACCATATTTGTCCACGTTCTATATAGACATGCTCAACAGAGTCTTCCAAACATAGAAAGCACCAACGACAATCAACATGTTATTAAAGAATATCACTTTTATATAAGTGATGATCGAACACACGAAACACATTATGTACAACATTGTTTTGATAAATTTTATGATTCATTGAAAGAACGTGAAATCATATTCGATCGACATTAGATATGGTCCGATGGGTGTGCGGGTCAGTTCAAATCTACACGATCATTCTATTGGTTATGTCGTCTTCATAAAAAAATTAAACATTACACATTGTTGGAATTTTTTTGAGACTGGTCATAGAAAAGGAGAGCATGACAGTGCAGGGGCATGTATAAAGCGAGCACTTCGAAGGTCTCAGTTGAACCCTCATGCCGATCGATTTGAATCTGCCGAACAAGTTGTTGAATGGTGCAACATGGCGCTAAGCCATGAATATAATCCATCAAGGGACGTGCACAGGTGTGTTTATATATAAATATTACATGTATGTACACAAGATATATAAATTTGAATGTGTTCAAATTTATATTCAATCTTCCATCATTTTCTTGAGAGATTTCAAGTTAACAAGTTCTTGTCTTGTGCAGGTATTTTTGGCATGTTGGAATCGAATATGTAAATAGATCAATCTCATATGACACCAATACAATACCTGGGACAAGAAAAATACATTCAGTTAAAACAAAATGCTTTCAAAATGGGTTTACATTTGATAGATGAAATGACTCTTATTTTTGTTCAGCTTGCATAGAGGACACAGAATCCATAGATATTTGCGAGAACGAAAATGTAGGATATGTTAAAGCTTGGAGACATACTGAACTTAATGTAAAAGGGAAAATGCCACTTTCAAGCTCAGAGGAGATCGAATCAAATGAAACTATAGTGTCAATTGATGGCGATAGAGTTTCTGGTCTTGTTAGAGAAGGTAAATTTTTTATGTTTAAATTTTTTCAAATAACTTGTAGATACATACTTGTGTGATAATCTAACATGAATTAATTGTTGTCCAATATATCCAATTATTTGTAGGAGATGTTTTTGCCATGGTTGCACCTGTAGACAACACTGAAAACGTGAAATATTATTTGATGTGATGCACAGAACAAAAGATGAGGCTATTAGAACATTTTGATGATAACAGTTTTATATATGAAAGAGGATCCATTGTATTGAAAGGATGTTTTTTTCAAGAAACCCATCAAACTGATACTCATGTTCACTTTCAAGACTACCAGTCAGATGTCACAAGTTGTCAATATAGTCATTTGGTATGTGCAGCGCACATAAAGTTAATAGAAGTTCAATCAAAAAAAAAAAAAAAAGTTAGAAAATGGAAAATGTCCAAAGTCGATCATGAACGAATAATTGAAGATGGAATACCATTACGTTGTTTTTAAACAAACTTGGCACATGTGTACATTCCAGAATTTTTAATTTTTCATTGAAAGTACATTCCATATTTTGAT
>ML777103.1:2716351-2742968 GCA_009831015.1 Picea engelmannii | reverse complement strand
TTAGACTACAGAACTTTGACAACACAACACAACATGGAAGAAATAATGAGATTTTATGTGTCCAAATAGCCTAAGCATGTTCATAATATTGTGGTATTGCTTAGGGACCCTGATATGAGTAATAATGAGAGAATTTACTATTTCAAATAATAGAGTTTTAAAAAATTTAACATGATTTATTATATTTCAAATATATTTTGATATGCACAGTTATGGGTGCTTTTTAGATGTTCACTAAAATGCTTCACTTTCAACCGAATTCATTAAATCATTTTTTTTCATTTTTGAACTATTTTTTATTGGGATTTGCATTTTGACATTTTGGATCAATTTTTAGAAAACCTTTAAATCATATTTTTTAATTGGTGAAATTGCATTTTTAACATAATGATATTACATATAAAAACATGCTAGAAAGAACATTTGAAAAAGGGGAAAAATGTCAATAAAACAAGAATTGTAGTTAATGTTTAGCACTTTCCATCCATATGCAATGCATAGTTGTACATGGGTAAAAGGTGCATGTGAAGGTTCTTTTGCGGTGTACCTTTTGTCTTTTTATTAGATTAGGTGTTAAGTTGTAGACCATTTGTAATTGAGTGTACACTAGAATGTGTATTTCCCCTACACTAAGAGATAGGAAAGTGGATAGCACAGTTGGTAAGACGTGCAAATACTCTCTCGGTCGAGGGAGAGGTCACGGGTTCGAGCCTTGTGTCCCTGGGGTCGCAGTTTAGCATCCCATATCATCCACGAAGTGGGGAAGTATCAGGTGAGTTTCCCACGCGAAATTTCCCGTGGAAAAAAAAAAAAAAAAAAAGCTCTATGCTTTAAAGAGAAAATGTGTTAAACCACAACCTTGGGTATTTGATGCATTGCCTCAAATTCACTAGAAAGTAATCATCCTCTACACTTTCCTCCTAAGACTGGTGCATTGTTGGTCCCTAATTCCCCTTATGAGGTCAATGGGTAATGACCCTTATGGGATCCAATAGACAACTCCTTTGGTGGGTTTTTGTCACCATTGATACATGAAGTTGAGGGGTAGTTCCCTCACAAGGTTCAGGGAAATACCCTAAAACTTCTACAACATTTAGTGCAAAATGCATTATAGATGTGAAGTCCCATACTTTTCATGTGCAGTTCAACATCCCTATGTATTAATCTTTTAACATGATACACACATCTACAACACGCTTGATTGTGTGTGCCAAAATACGTTACATTACTTATTTTAAATTTTGAAAATAGAAAATAACTAAATAAGGATTAATTTACCCTTTTTCACATTTCCAAAATTTAATTTTTAGGGGGGGACTACTTTTATATAACAGTGTTTGAAAAATACTTTAAAACCAAAATTTAGTTTTTTGGGACCATGATTGCTTTCTAAATTGGTGAAAAACAAGGCATAGTTCATATTTATATAATATGATTAAAAAAGCATTTTAAAACCTTTTTTAAAGATATGGGACATAATTACAATATTTTTAACCTATTAAAATGTGTTTTTATAAAACATTTAATATGAAAGGGAATATAATCGAATCTCGCTAGTGCGATTGGATTTCGAGGGTTTCATTTTATAAGGAGGCCAAGGTTCGAAACTTGTGGTAGTAAGGAGGAGACACCCAAAAAAATACATTCATGTTAAGGGTTGGTGTGGCCTAGGCTGGATGTGATCCCTGGGTGATTTTGACAGCTTAAATGCCCCTGGGTCATGGTTTCTTAAACCACGGGCTAATCACGTAGGCAATGAACACACTAGCAAACAAAACAAAAAAATATGAAAAAAAATATAACAGTCAACAAAGTACTCCACAAAACTTAGCGATATCCATTCCATTTTCCTTTTGCAATTGGGGATAAAAATTAGTCGATGAACGTGTTGTCCTTGATTGGTGTTCATCCTATTATTATTATTAGTTAGATACAACTTTTAATGTAATCACCATCTTGAGTAGCATCCATTCCCAATTTTCATTTTCTCCCCTTCTAAAAGCTTTTACAAGGTGATCATCTTTATCCATTCATTTTTTTGTTGATAGGTGGTTATTCAATTATTTGTTTGCTAGCTTCTTATCAACATCTTATAGTGCATAAGCCTTGAGCAATGTCGGCCATTATGTCATTTTATGTTTTGTAGCCTCACGTAGCAAGTTTTGATTGGATGGGTATTTTGTATTTTGGCCTTAACTAGTTGTGGCTATTCTCATGACCCTTTTTTAATAAAATGCATGTATTATCTTTTTGTGTATTAATAAAAATACAAGGCATTTTATATAAAAGAAAATTGTATTAGAGTAAAAAACTTTGATAACACAATACAACATGGATGAAATAATGAGATTTTATATGTCCATATGTCAAAGTTTTTTCATAATATCATGGTATTCCTTTTGGGAGAGTAATAATAAGAGAACTTGTTCTATAGAATAATAGAGTTTTATAGAATTTAACATGAAATAATATCTCTCAAAGTTATATTTGTACATACAATTATCGGTATTCGATGCATTGCCTTACATGTACTAGAAAATACATATTCCCCACACTTAACTCCTCCAACCAAGCTATCATTGGTTCCTAATTCTTCTTACGAGTTCAAGGGAAAACTCCCTTGGAATCCTCCCATCACCAGTGATGGGTGGAGTTGAGGGAAGCTCCCTCACATGGTTCAAGGAAACACCCAAAAACCTCTACATCGTTTGGTGTAGATAACACTATCCAGTCCAAGTCCCAAAGTTCATGTGCTCACCTAAGCACCATGTGCACCCACTACAACATTCTTTATCCAATAGGGTATGCAAACCTACGACACCCTTTGTTGTGTGCACCAACAACTCTAGTCATGGCCATGAACGGTGATAGAACCTAATTGCCTTCAGTAATTGAGTAAGTGAATATATTCCTATATACATTATTCTTGTAATTGAATGAATCCTTGTATATATAATGTATGATATAAATCATAACATATATCAAGCTAGCAAATAATTAGTATTTTTTTTCCTTTCTCTTGTTCTTTATCACATCTTTATCACATAACATTTTGCATAACTTTTATACAATTATAAAAGCATGATTATGTTGAAATTGATCTTGTACACATTGTATTCATTCATTAAATCTAATTATAAAAGCATGTTTATGTTCAAGTTGATCTAGTACACATTGTATTCATTCATTAAATCTATTTTTCCAGAAGCACTCATAACTTAATCAACTTAATTTATTTAACTTATCCCTTGAAATGGAATCATTTTTGTTATAATCTTAAGCACAATATTCTTTTAGGTGTAAAGACCAAAGATTATTCAAAACAACCTTAATTATTTATCAATATATTTGATATTTAATTTATAATTTATATCATTTAAATTTTAGAATATTATTTTCAATATAAAAATTAAACCTGGTGATGAATTTTTCCTCCGACATAAACAAATAAGTTTGTATTAGATTGATTGATTTTGGTCGAACAATAAACTATGTAATACAAAATTGTTTGAGTTTTTACCCTAGACTTCCCACAAAAATGAAGATTGTTTCCTTCTTACTACTTCTGCCCAACTTATTCTAAAATTGTTATTCCCTATATGGCAAGTATATTGCCTAAAAAACCATTGTAAAATAACTACAGCTCAACAAAACATAAAAGACTAAGATCGTGAAATTATAATAGCATGCCCCTTGGGGCAGTTTCTACCAACTTTTGTTCATTTCTATTCATTGTTGTGCTCACTTCCTCGATCTTAACTGCCTTTCTCGAGGGTGGGTTGCTTCTTTAGCATCTTCCTTGACTTCTTCAAAGACTGCAAGGGTGAGTGCAATGACCATGCCAACTAAGGGTGGAGAAGCATCTTCCTCAATAGCAATATACCCAAATATGCCAAGACCTTGTCGACCTTATTGCCAATAGATCACAGAGATTCCTCCAATTCAAAATGTTTTTGTTGGTGTGAGTGAATAACGACCTTGACTTCTTTCATGTCTTCATTCTTCTCGATGCTTTATCGACAAATTATCCTACCAATAATCTTCCCAACACTATAATTTCATAATTATAATCCTTACAACTTCCTTGGTTTCCTCCATTTCCCTATCACATTTCTTGAGCCCTCTTGTAATTTGGAGTAGGTTGCAGGATGCACAACAACTATGAATGCAATGGCTAGTGTGCCATTATATTATAGGATATATGAATAAGGGAGAAGAAGAGGATCCTTGGATCATCAATTTCCTCCGATGTAAATAACAACAAGGCTCAACTTCTAACTAAAATGACAGTCTCACTTCCAATAAGTAGAGCACACATGCATATAAATGGATCATATATCGAGCCTTTATGATATCAAACACAAACATGTTAATCGATATGGAGTGTGTAAGATTTTTTTCCCTTGTCCTTTCATCTCACATGCACTTCCACTTATAAGTAATTTGATGCCTCGAACTTTGGATGGTGATGTTCATGGGATTAGCTTGTAGATTCTTCCCTCGTCTCTCTTGTCTAAGGTGCCTTCATTCTTACAAGTGCTAATGTTGGCTTGAATATCCACCTTTTTGTTTTGTGATCATCACGTGTTAAAACTCTATGCTCACAAAGTCTTTGGCTATGTCCAAGGATCTTTGAACAACTTTGGCTAGTCTTGTGTTCATTGGAATAATATGGGTCGAGAGGGCTTTAATAATGATGGAAGAGTCCTCCACTACCATTGTAAACATTATGCTTCTATCTTTTAACATATAAATATATTGATATATTGCAACGCTTTTGCTTCATTGTTAGTGGGGGTTCCCAAACTTTAAGTGATTTTTACTTTATTTTGTCCCTCAAAATCATAAATGATCCCCTCAGATATCATCCCTAGGATGACCAATTGATCTAGTCCCCCAATCCAACAGGTGGATACTCACTCAAGCTAGGATATTTATTGGTATCTTAGGATGCAATGGAAACTCCTACTCCCTGGTAGAGAAAGAAAATTTGGAAACAGAATTTCCCAGCAAAAGCCAAAATTTTCATGTGGATCCTCTTATATAACAAAGTAACCACATGGGATTGTCTCTAGAGAAGAAATTTCATTAGGCCTAGCAGATGTAGTCCTTGTAAATTTGCAAATGAAACGAATTATCATATTCTCTTGGATTGCCCCTTCTCAAAGGAAGTTTGGTTTGAAACAAAAAAGTATTTGGGTAATGTTTGTCAATGGGAGGGAGACTTGATTAAGTCCACCTTTAAACATTGGTTTAATAACTTTGCAATGAAACCCATTAAGGCCCTCCCCTTAATTTTGGCTTGGGGAATTTGGTTATCTCGAAACCACTCCGTGTTTGAATATTTGTTTCCCTCTCCCACCCAATTTTGTTTCTAGAGCTTGGTTGTCCTCTTAGAACTCCCACAAGCCCACCACAAGCCCCACCTTCCATTCCTAAATCCCCTTATTATGAATTCCAAATCCAAAAAGTAATCCCATGGGATTTCTTTGACAGGGTTCACAAGACCACCCATCCCTAGGAGGGGCAAGGGGGGATCATTTACACCTCTGATGAATCATATGTTTCCTTCTATGTGGGACTCGGGCATGCGAAAAAAAAATTCAATGATCTTATGGACCTTAATCTCACTCTTCTTCTAGAAAAATAACATGGAATCTCATAGATGCATATTTACAATGACTCTATTCTCACCATAAACTAGATGACTGGGGTGTTCCCTCTATAAAACTACACTCTTTGGCCGCTTTTTCAAGAAATCAAACGATTAGTTGGTCTATTTTCTCACCTCACTTTTTATCATGTTTTCAAGTAGTAGAACCAAGAAGCAAAGAGACTCTCAAAATTTGGTGTGGAGATGGTCAAAGGATCCTAGAAAGTCAACAAAAAAACCCAGATAACTCGCATGAATATCTTCAAATATCTTGGATACAAATTTGAATGGAAAAAATTGACAGATTTTTCTTCTTGTTTCTTGAGGAACGTTTCCAACATAACAATGAATTTCTTGTTATGTAATTATGAATATTTATAAAGAAACTACAGGACAATAGACCGAGGCTATAGTGATATGAAACAAAAATTGAAATGATACCAACATATATTTTTTGGCTTCTTTGACATCGAGATTTTTCATATGCATCCAAGTTGAACACACATATTAGAACTTCATATGGGTATTGTGCTCTCTCAACAGATTTATATTGGGCACTAGCCTCCAGAATTCCATGGGAATCTATGGATGTAATTTTATTATTCTTGTAATAAAATTACTTGTTTTTTTTCCTTGACTTCTTCAAAGACTGCAAGGGTGAGTCCAATGACCATGCCAACTAAGGGTGGAGAAGCATCTTCCTCAATAGCAATATACCCAAATATGCCAAGACCTTGTCGACCTTAGTGCCAATAGATCACAAAGATTCCTCCAATTCAAAATGTTTTTGTTGGTGTGAGTGAATAACGACCTTGACTTCTTTCATGTCTTCATTCTTCTCGATGCTTTATCGACAAATTATCCTACCAATAATCTTCCCAACACTATCATTTCATAATTATAATCCTTACAACTTCCTTGGTTTCTTCCATTTCCCTATCAAATCTCTTCAGCCCTCTTGTAATTTGAAGTAGGTTGCAGGATATACAACAACTATGAATGCAATGGTAGTGTGCCATTATATTATAGGATATATGAATAAGGGAGAAGAAGAAGATCCTTGGATCATCAATTTCCTCTGGCATAAATAACAACAAGGCTCAACTCCTGACTAAAATGACAGTCTCACTTCCAATAAGTAGAGCACACATGCATATAAATGGATCATATATCAAGCCTTTATGATATCAAACAAAAACATGTTAATCGCTATGGAGTGTGTAAAAAAAATTTCCTTGTCCTTTCATCTCACATGCACTTCCACTTATAAGTAATTCGATGCCTCGAACTTTGGATGGTGATGTTCATGGGATTAGCTTGTAGATTCTTCCCTCGTCTCCCTTGTCTAAGGTGCCTTCATTCCTACAAGTGCTAATGTTGGCTTGAATATCCACTTTTTTTGTTTTTTGATCATCACGCCTGTTAAAACTCTATGCTGACAAAGTCTTTGGCTATGTCCAAGGATCTTTGAACAACTTTGGCTAGTCTTGTGTTCATTGGAATAATATGGGTCAAGAGGGCTTTAATAATGATGGAAGAGTCCTCCACTACCATTGTAAACGTTATGCTTCTATCTTTTAACATATAAATATCTTGATATATTGCAACGCTTTTGCTTCATTGTTAGTGGGGATTCCCAAACTTTAAGTGATTTTTACTTTATTTTGTCCCTCAAATATCATCCCTAATTAAATTTAATGAAAAAATACAATATAATTTTCATTATAAATATTTCAAATTTAATAACTAATTAATTTTGTTTAATTAAATAAATAAAAATATATTTAGAAAAAATAAAACCCAAATCTAATACTTTTATAAATATTGCTAATTGAAATTATAAATATTGTTAATTGAKATTTGATAAAATATTTTAAAAGGAAATATAAAAGCTAAAGGAGTTGTTTCTTTTGATAAACATTTTAATTAAAGGGGAAAATAGAAGTGAAGGAGGTATTAATTATCCTAGTTTTGTTATTTTAAGTGTGTGCTTTGAGGGAGAATGATGGAGGGAGGTGACGACGAACCAGGGGGAGCTTTTTTCAAAATTCTTTGTGGGATTTAACCAATGGAAGCCATGGTAGAAGGCCTAAAACCTTCGTTTCGACTAGTCTAGGATTTGGAGGGCTTCGGTAGTTATACTCCTCCTTCTCTATTTCCTTACTGGCTAGGTTTTTAGTTTTTTAGATTCCCGGAGGTTTATTTGGCGCAGGGTACTGCTAGTATTAGAGGCTCTTTGGTGGGTGGTGGTATTTATTATAGTCATAAAGTTTTCTTTGTCGTTTACTTCCTTTCTATTCTTGGTAACTGTATCATTTCTTCCCGGAACAAAGAGCTCTCCTTCTTGTTTCATTGGGGTTTGGATAGTGTATCACAGGTGGAATGATCCCTTATTTTATAGTCAATGTTATACTTATTATCACTTTACCTTGGACTTTGGAGTGATTGTAGCCCTAGATTTGCACGTTTTGTTTTTAGTGTTTTCTAAGTGGAGGCTTGATGGCCCTTAATCAGTTGGAAAACATTAATGTGAAGGTTAACATATTAATGAACGAGTCAGTAGAAGGACTCTGGCAAGAGGATGAGGTTAATACAACCCATTTTTCTACAGGGATGCATACGGGTATACAATCCTTTGGTTTTCATTCTAGTGTTGTGTCATCTAATTCACAGGTAAAACACCTGAGCGGTGAATATGGTTTAGCACCCTCCTTAGACACTTTCTTACCTGCCTTGTCGGAGTCTTCACAAGGAGTTCTGAAACAGTGTTCAGGGAACAGTTCTCAGAAAGATGATAGAGGGATTGATACTACGATTTCTTGAAATAAGTTTCTGGGTCCTGCTATTGCTCGAAAGATCTGTAGATAGTGGGATGTAAATAAGGTTGGCAAAAGGATGGTCTTAGGATTGGATATCAGTATTGAGGACACTTGTAGGATGGCACTCTGTGTCTTAGTGGGGAGATTTGCATATGGAAACTTATGTGAGGAAAAATTAATTGTCTGGATGGAGCATGTTTGGTCACCGGTCTTAGGATATGTACCAGAGGTATTTTATTTAACAAAAGGTTGGATGGGGTTCTTATGTAACTACCCAAAAGATGTAGTTATACTTCTTGGAATGAACTGGGTAAATGGAGCAAGCAGCCTCATGTTAAAGAGGTGGTGGATTGCATTCAACCCGGATATGGAATATTTCTCCTTAAGACATATCTGGGTACTACTCCCAGGACTACCCTTGTATTTATAGAATGAAGGGGTGTTGGTGGCCACTGGAGAGTCCCTTGGTAAGTTCATTATGATTGAAAAAGTTAATCTCTCAGTGGCAACAAGAAAGGTTGGTAGGGTCCTAGTTGAAATGAATGTTCACCTAGGGTTGCCGGAGACAATAGAGATTGAGTGGAAAGGAAAACGCTTCCTACAGAGAATTGACTACCTTGGTATTTCGTGCAGATGCAGTTACTGTAGAAGTACTTCACATTTGTGGCATGATTGTAAAGGTTTTGGTGATGGTGATTATGCACATGAAGGTTCTGATCTTTTCTACACTACACCTGATTCCTCAATGGAAACGGGTTTCTATGGTTTTGAAGATGTCAAACAGGACCGGGACGATCCCAGCCACTTGGAGAGCTCTACCTCAGTAACCGGTAAGCTACAATCACATTGCCCAGTTTTTTATAATTCTTTTTCTATGTGGGAACGAGAAGTAATAAACTCTTTGATTGGCTTCAGAGTGTTACTACAAAATTTTACTCACCACTGTTAGCTGAAACTGGGGGTTCTGTTGATACTAGTCAATCTTCCGAATGTCGAGAGCCCTTACATATCTCATCGACGGTCCTCCCAGGAATGGAGCCAGTGGCTATCACTGATAGTCAGGAGTTGTCCTGTGTCAAGAATCCCAATCGAAGTCCTTCCCTGGAACCTTCCTTTCCTTCTGTGTCCACCTATATCCCGGGGACAAGTCAACTGATGACGGGTCATTCTACCTCTACACCTGGCTATAGAGAACCAGAAGATGAGGAGTCCTCCCTCTCTATTGTACTTGATTCATTGATCCCTTTCATCCGAGGTAATGATGCAAATTTACAATTATCAGTTTATCTTGGTAAATTGGTCATTAACCCTGTGGCTGGAAAAGGGGAGGCTAGCGGCTCACGGTCCACTATAGTAGAGGCCGAAAAAGAATTTGCTTGGTCTAGGTGACTGGGAATTGAACATTCATCGGTAAAGACCAAAAGTGCACGGAAAAAATCTACACTTGAGTCCTCTCTTGATACAGTTTCACACACTCCCACTGAAGGTGGGGCCCTTAGAGCATTGAAGGCCCTTTCAAGGTCTAAGTAATGTTACGACTCTCACTCAATTTAAGGGGGACTGGAGGCACCCTAAAATTATCCTCGGTTCGAAGTGTATTGGAAAAAACTCGACCTAACGTTGTTTGCTTTCAGGAGACTCTGGTTCACTATGAAAAAGCCTGTCATTTCTTTCATACCCTTCGACCAACATGGTTAAGTTGTGCGGTGAATTCTGTTGGCACATCCGATAGTTTAATGGTTTCTTGGGATCCAAATTACTTTGATTTGGTTCCTTTTCTTACATGTGGTGGGATTTTATTGAAAGGCTTTTGTTTAGAAATCAAGAGACAGATTACTCTTCTAAATGTCTACGAGCCATGTGTGGAGCATAAAATCTTCTGGTAACGGCTAGAAAATTCAGGCTTGCTGACTCTTAAAAATTTTATTCTAGTAGGGGATCTTAATTTGACATTATCATCCGACGAAATTTGGTGCGGTGTGTCCTCTTTGGGGTCGCTGGCAAGTTATTTCAATACTTATTTTCATAAAAATAAGCTCATTGACATAATTCCAGGGAAAGTTGTGCCTACTTGGTGAAATGGACGAGCAGGAGCATATTTTATTGCTAAAAGACTAGACATAACTTTCCTATCCGAAGATTTAATAGATACAGTTGGAATCTATAGAGCATGGGTGGAATACCCCTTCATCTTTGACCATGCTCCGGTATTGCTTCAGTTGGATTTACCTCCTCTCTTCAAGTCTTTTCCTTTCAAATTCAACCCTCTGTGGATTAAAGAACAAGGCTTTATATTGATGGTACAGAAACTGTGGAATGATCCAAAATATCTCAATGAGACTGGAAAATAGAAAAGGCTTGTATGGAAATTAAAAGATCTAGAAGCTATCACGAAAGTTTGGCAAAAGGACCAAAAGATTTGTAAAAATTCTAGACTTTATTGCCTAGAGAAAGAGATTTCCTTTACGTTACAAAACTTGGCCGAGGGTACCCGTAATACTTTTGTTGATATTTCATTAAAGGAGCTGGAACAAGAAAGAAATACTATACTTAATGAAAGCGAGGAGCAGTGGTGCCAACAAAGCCGTGCTATCTGGATCCACAATGGAGACCTAAATACTAATTTTTTCATAAATTCACGAGCTTCAGAAGAAACAGTATGTATTTTTGGGGGATACAAGATGAAGCGGGACATTTACATTGTGGACAGGAAAATATTAAAAAAGTTGCATTAAAACACTTCAAAGATTTTTACAAAGAACAGTTGGTACCTTCTACCAATGATCGAGTCAGGGTGGTTGCATTGTTTTCTAATATGTTGAATGACAAAGATGTTGAGGCATTATACAAACCTGTTGATAAGGAGGAATTAAAGAAGGTATTAACAAATTTCAAAGTGAATAAGAGTCTGGGCCCGGATGGCTGGACAGTTGAATTTTTTAAGCATCTCTTTGATATCGTAGGGGAGGATCTCCTCGAAATGGTTGAAGAGTCTAGATTAAAAGGATTTATCCTAGGGGATTTAAACTCGACTTTTATTACTTTGATCCCCAAAGTAAACAAGCCTCGTCATTTCGGAGATTACAGACTGATCTCTCTGTGTAATCTTAGTTATAAAATTATTTCCAAGATTATAGCCAATCGAATTAAACCGATTCTCTCTAGATCGCTTTTGGAGGAGAAGTTGGGTTTTCTCCAGGGGAGACAGATACAGGATTCCATCGGTACAGTTCATGAGTGCATTCACAACATAAAAAATAAGAAAAGAAAGTCTTTGGTATTAAAATTGGATTTACATAAAGCTTATCACTACAGTAACTGGGACTTGTTGCGTATGCTTCTTCTCCAAATTAGTATGGGCCTAAACATGGCAAAATGGATAATGTGTTGTGTGGTTTCCACTTCTTTCTCAGTTCTGATTAATGGAGAGGCCATTGAGTTTTTTAAAAGTGGAAGGGGATTAAGGCAAGGATGCCCCTTATCTCCTCTACTCTTCATCTTAGTTATGGAAGGACTGAGCCTCATATTGAAAGACAGTCAAAGAGAGGGTAAGTTGACTGGTATTAAAGTGTCTAGGACAATAAAAATTCTACATATTTTGTTTGTTGACGATGTGATCATAATGACAAATGCTACAATGCAGGAGTGGAGGGAGATTGATAAGGTGTTAAAAAAAAATTGTTTGACTCAGGCTTAAATATTAATGGAACAAATTCTACATTCCATCAAGCTGGACTAACGGATCAAGATCTAATGCCTTTCAAAGCTATTTTTCCTTTTATATTCTTGGAGTTGGATTCAGGTTTTAAATACCTTGGTTTTTTTCTTAAGTCAGGAGTACAACGTATTGAAGATTGGGGATGGTTAATAAAAAATATGGAAAAAAGAATTAACGATTGGTGTTATAGATGGTTGTCCTTAGGAGGACGTTTCACCCTTTTGAAAGTTGTGCTAGCAAGTCAACCTATATACTGGATGTCTCTCGTTGTTGTCCCATGTTCTATCTTGAATACTCTGAGGAAACTGATGTACAATTTCCTTTATGAGGAAACTGAGGAAAAGAAAATGTGCTTCGCACCAAATGCATTTGTGTAATTGGGAGCAGATTACTCTTCCAAAGTTATACATGGGCTAGGGAATTCACAACATCTTTGATTTGAGTAAATCATTGGCTGCAAACACCCTTTGGAGCGTTCTAATGGGAGAGGGAATTTGGAACAGGGTTGTACTCGACAAGTATCTTCATCATTCAACAGTGATAAATTGGCTTAGATCCCAATCCTTCCAACAAAATGGGGCATCTAGAATTTGGAGCGAATTGTTAAAATCCATTTACTTAATCATGTATGGGTTAAGTTGGAACCCAGGGACAGGTCATCTTATCGCTCTGGGTAAGGACTGGATCCCGGGGATGGGAAATAACTCTTTCCTCTCTAATAATCTTATGTCTGCTTTAAAACAAAGAAACATCAATACTCTTGCACAGGCCAGGAAATTTTCAGATGATTAGTTATTATCCTCCTACTGACTGTGTAGCAGTGATTCAGGATTCACGGGAGAACTTGCAAAGGAATGGGATTAGTTTAGGTGGGTGCTTATTGATTCTAGAGCTCTTATCCATGATACCGAAGACAAATTAATGTGGATAGGAGGAGATAATTCTAGATCTCCTTCTGTTAAAAGTTTCTATTGGAGCATAATTTCATCAAAAAGATTGTTGAAAGTGGAGACTTGGAGACAATCCATCTGGAAGTGGAAAGTCCAATTAAATATTAAATTGTTCATGTGGTTGGTTATGAAAGGAAAAATACTAACTTGGGACTCTTTGTAGAAAAGGGGATGGGAAGGACCAGCGTGTTGTCCACTCTGTAAACTCGATTCAGAAACTATCATTCATCTCTTCAAACATTGTCCATTTTCCATTTCAGTTTGGAATATATTAACCAAAGAATTAAACTTAAAAAGGTGTTGGTTTGGGAACACCCTATCAGAATGCATCAAAAACTGGTTTGAGGAAAAGACAGTCCCTACTCGGATAGCAACACTTATTAGTTGGTTCATTTGGAATGAGCGAAACAAAGCAATTTTTGAAGAGTCCAACCCTTCAATTCAGGCAGTGATTTATGTGACAATGGCATTACAAAACAGAACCAATACTCAACCGAAGGACATACTTCTGAGAGATATTTTGATCATTCATAAAAAGGATTTTGCATTTGCATGGTTCGATGGTGAAACACAAAGAGATGGCAGCATGTGTGGTGCAGGTGGTGTAATAAAAACTATGGATGCTACATTCATAAGATGGACCTTCAATTGCGGTAGAGGAACCAATACAAGAGAGGAACTCTTGGGAGCATGGGCCACCCTCATGCTAGCAAATCACTTGTATTTACCCCGCATCCATGTGTTGAGAGACTCCAAAGTAGTTATTGATTGGCTATTAAACGAAGGAAGACTTCAGGTGTGCTCTGTGGAAGGATGGAAAGCTATAATAAAATCCCTTTCAAAGAATTTTCATTTTATTAGCTTCCAACACATTTTCAGAATTTTAATACTGAAGCAGACAGGCTTTCAAAGCAGGCCTTTGAAGATTCAGAGGGCACTTTATCCTATCATCACTAGTCTAATGGAGCAGAAGGTCCTAGGAGACATATTAGAATCCATTAGACTTTTTTGTGTGGTGCTATTTTTTTATCGGTATTTTAGATTTTATATGTTTTGTAATATGGGAGATATAGTTTTTATATGGTGATGTCTAGCTTGAGATATCAGTTTTTGACTAGAAATTATTTGAGACTATTAGTTTCTTCATCTTTTTGATATTGTAAGCATGGTTTATAATATGTTAGTGTGTTTTGTAATGGATCCTCGAATATGAGAAGGAAGATGTCAAAAAATTATATGTCTAATATAATTGAGCCAATTTTCTCCTGGAAAAAAGGAGGTATTAATAAATCAATTGAAAGGAGAATAACAAAGTGAAGGTAAATAGGGGTGGCAGGTGCGGGGGGAGTCATCTATGATTTTGAGGGGAAAAAATAATCAATTACGCCTGGGGTCTGGGGAAGACAACAAATAACAAGGCAGAGTTTCTCACAGCCTATATGGGGCTCAAGTTAGCCTATGAACTCAATATCCAAACGCTTACAGTGTTGGGGGATTCTGAAATCATCATCAAGGAACTTTGAGGTACCTCTATATTGACAAAAGTACCGCCCCAAAACATATCCTCAGTTATTAATTTGCTCAAAAAAAAATTCACATGCTTGAGCTTCTTCCATGTTCTAAGAAAACAAAATGCGGAAGCAGATGCAATGGCGAAATTTGCTAAGACTCTGGAACAGAGCCACCTCCTCACCAATCAAATCTCTTCTAATGTTTGGTTACCATAGACCTGCTCACCCCTTGTCCCCCCTCATCTTCAAGAACAAGGCTCATTCTTGTCCCCCCCCTTTCCCTCGGCCTATCTTTCCGAGAGTCCCTCTCCCTTGCTCTGTCCTCTCCCTCCTCAAGCGTGCGATGTTCATAACACGTGCCTCAACCTCCCCCCCCACGCCCTGCCCCCTCATCACCATCCCATCCCCTTCCCTTCACACGAGCCAACTACTTAAACTGGCTCTACGCTTCAAACTCTGGATGACCCTCTTCATTCACCCTGTGTCAGTCAGACTCTCGCACAGGCTGAACCACCTCTCTTGCTCGTGGGAAATGATGATCCCTCCTGCGTATAGCGTCCTATTGGATCCCCTCTTCAGCCATGTTCTCCTGCCTCGAATTTCCATCAAGCCCTGCTGCCCCTGCGGCCCAGACCTCCTCATCCTCTTCTCCTCCCTCGACAGCCCTCCGCTCTTGCTCATCGCCCTCCTTGCTCGCAGTCCCACCATGCGTCGAAGATCTAGAGACTCCTGCCTTTGCCTGGCCTGTGCCCTGGATGATATGCGGGATCAATATCAAGGTCTACAGAATGAGTGCAGACGCAAGGAGGATCGCTTGGACTCCAGACACAGGGAATTGCAACAAGAAAATTGTGCAATTCGGGATAGTATGGCTGAGGTCCAAACTCAGATGCAAAGAATGGAGCTCAGACACAACCAGGAACTAGCAATTGTGCTTAGGGGAATTAATCGCAACATGAGGCAGATCAAAGAGCTCAATCAACGCCCAGGCAATCCCCAACAATAAGAATGCTTAGCAAGCACAGACGAGTCTTGGATCCCTTCCTCCATTCACTCGATGGCTAGTATCGACCAGCAAGTCCCAATGGCTCCTGAACATTCTGATCGTGCCTTGGAAGGAGAAAACCAAGTTCAACAACAAGGGGAAGTGACCCAAGCAAAGGGGACCAGTGTCCTTCCCACCCTTAGTACAAGTTCTCCATGGATAAATTTTAGTTTTTGCTAAATAGTTTCATAGCCATTTTTACATGGCAAGTTTGTAGTGCATATAGCACAATGGACTCTCTTCTTTCTGGCATAAAAAAGCTTATCTGCAATTACAGCATTAACAGAAGGACAAGATCGCAGCCTGCTCTTTTTTGTAATCTAGGCAATTTTTGATAATATACAAAATATCTGTTTCTGTTAAAAAAACAAAGTGAAAGTAAATATTAAGTGGTTATCTATATATATTAATTGAAATTATAAATATTATTAATTGAGATTTGATAAAATATTTTAAAAGGAAATATAAAAGCCAAAGGAGTTGTTTTGCTTTGATAAGCATTTTAAAGGGAATATAGAAGTGAAGGAGGTATTAATAAATCATTTCAAAGGGAAATTAAAAAGTGAAGGTATATATATATATATATATATATATATAAAGAGAGAGAGATTAGGTATAACTTTAATGCAATGAATATTTGTGGTTTTGAGTAATCTTTATTTAATTTCTTTGATAAACTTTTACACCATGTTAGTGTCAATTGTGTTAGTGTTAATGGGATTGTATTTAAGTGTATATTGATTTAATATTTATTTTTAAAATGGAATGTGTTTGTTAATAGTGTATATGAGTGTTGTATAAGTGTTAATTAGAATATTTTATTTTCATTGAAGTTATTTAATAAGTAAAATATGATTTTTGAATGATTTATTGTTGAGATTGTATTTTTGATATTTTTTATGGATTTGAAGATCAAATTACATTTATGAATTAATGAAATTACATTTTCAACATAGTAAAATTGTAGTTAAAAACATGTTTTTTTTAGATCTAGAGGAATCGGTAACTAACTAGGATTACTTGTGCAAGGTTCGAGTTCAAATCCATTTGGATGCCACTATAACCCCTAGTCTAATGTCAATAGCCCAGAAGTTAGCACCTAGCAGGAAATTTATGACTTAGCAAGGGTCAATATGTCCCAAGGCACATTGAAGTGGACCTTTATCCAAGGGGCATCTACCCTTCTAGCTTTATCACAACGAGCCAACATGTCACTTGTAGGAATTGAACTCGAGTGGGGAGGATAACAGTCATGTTGCCACACCATCTGAGCTAAACCGATGTGATGGCAGTTAAAAACATGTTGGAAAGAACATTGAAAAAGGGGAAAGAATGCTAGTGAAAAACGTGTTTTAGTTAACGCTTAGCGTATGGCATCCATATATATTGTATATTTGTACACTAGTGAAAGATAGTGAAAGAGACAAGTGAAGGCTCTTTCGTTGCATATATTATCTATTTTTATTAGAATTAGTGTCAAGTTGTAAATCATTTGTAATTGTGATCGAGTAGGTCGAGTAGGACATTTTGCTGTGAAATTTCCATATGCAAAAAGGGAAGATAGTGAGGACGAGGACAGTAATGATAAAGAAGAACAAAACAATAAAAGCAAAAAAATAAAAAGGCAATCAGTCGTGACTGGGTATACATCCCCAAAAACTCCAACAGATAAAAGAATTGAGTGTATATTTAAATGTGTTGTAAACCCTTTGTAATTGAGTGTAATAAATAATGATAATAATCAAATTTTAAGGTCACGACCAAGCCACACACCAAATTGGTGTATGAGACCCCCTTGTTTGTGGGACAAAGTACCCCCTCCGTGCAACGATTTGACTGCTAAAGTCTACAGAGGTATACATACCCTACTCCCCTCTGGATTTGAATGTGTGACCTCTTAGGAGGAAACACATGTTCTTATCTATTATGCCCACTCGGGTTGTATATAATCTATTTTTTAGGTCACGGCTAAGCGAGACACCAAATTGGTGTATGAGACCCCCTTGTTTGTGGGGCAAGGGATCCCCTCAACACAACGATTTGACTACTAAAGTTTACAGAGGTGTGCATACCCTACCCCCCTCTAGATTTGAACCTATGACCTCTAGATTTAAATAAACTGTGTATTGCATCGATATAAAGAGATAGGATTAAGATAAAGACTTGGAAGGGTTGATGGTCAACCCCTATGCCTTAAGAGTTAACATGTTGGACCACAACCATGGGTATTCAATGCATTGACTCAAATGTGCTACGAAGTACTYGTTGTCTACACTTTCCTCCTCTRGCCAAGGCACCCTTGRTCCCTAACTCYTCTTATGGRGTTAACGAGTTAGTGTCCCTTGTGATATTCAAGGCAYARTGTCCTYAATRRGTTTTTGTCATTRTTGATGAGTAGRGTCGTAKCATAGTTTCCTTGTGGCATTAAAGACAATAMCTTCAAATCTCTATGATATTTAGTACATAAAACATTATACACACCAAATCCTTTAGTTTACATACACATTTCAATATAATGTGTACTTTACCCTTAACATGATAAACACATCTACAATACCCACATTATATTGAAATAGTCGAGAAGATTGCAATGGAAAACACATTGATGAGGACGCTATGCAGAGATATATATATATCAATACACATCAAACCCTTTACTCCTCGTTTTTGCTGATGTCTGAACACGCGTTTTCGTAGTGGCCGATCATCAAGCGCGCCAAGTCTAGTTGGGGTAAAAGGAAATATACCTACTCCTACGAGCTTTCAATGTACAATTATTGAAGCGCGCCAAGCCCATATATGGTCAGTACTCCTACGAGCTTTCAATGTAGAATTATTGAAGCGCGCCAAGCGGATATGTGGTCAAAAAGAAATGTACATACTCCTACGAACTTTCAGTGCACATATGCAAGCGATCGATAACGACGTGGAAGGGACCACACTTAAGAGCAGTGAAGGACAAGACGCTGTCCACTTAAAAGCTGTCACCCACTGGAAAAGATTAAATGAGTGGACACCACTAACCTTTGTGAGTACTTTCTCCGTTTTTAATATGCCATTCATACTCCATATCCACAAAAACAATATATATTTTGGTTTTAAAATGTGCATTTTTTTAAAAAAATATAAAAAATTTAGCAACGCCTATTAATTCATCAATCAATCATGGACCAAAACACTAAATTTTGGATTAATTAAAAAACCACCATTGATGAAGTTCCCCTCCTCAATCATCATACTACAAGTTTGAAGGTATCAGGGGCTCTCAACGATAAGGCAAAGTGGACCAAAACACTAAATTTTGGATTAATTAAAAAAAATTAACTAGCATATCTCGGTTCACAAAAAGATTTCTTATCAAAGATATCACCAACTAGAAAGTCCAAAAAAATCCTTATGGGAACATCACTTACATACAATAGCTATGACAAAACAAAAACTCTCCAGTGTCCCATCTCTATGGGTGTCAAATATATCATCACTTGGAAACAAAATATCCCATATATGCCTGGACAATTTTCTTTCCTTTGCCTGAGAGCAAGAAGTTCTACCAACAAAAACATCCAACCGAATTTTCAGCAAATACAATCAACAAGTAAGTATACCATAACAAGTAAATGGGCTATGAGATCCCCCTAAAAGAGGTTTAAAAACTATAGTGGTCCCTCATGTTCTCCTTCACAGATGTAATAATATATTTTCCCTAGAGCTTGTTGAAGAGCACGTTTCGACAGACTATCTGCAACAGTGTTACCTTCCCTGTAAACATGATCATAGGTGATCTTTCGAAAGTGCTTTGTCATCTCCTTGATGCGAACCTTCCAGCATTCCAGAGCCACTACTTGAACGTGTCCCTTACCTTTCAGCCGGTCGATTATAATTTTTGAATCTCCCTTGATATGTATCTCCAAGATTGATAAACGAGAGGCCAAGAGGAGAAGTGCCCATGCCCCAAGGAGCTCGGCCTGTGTATTAGTGTCAGGCCCACCATTAAAAAACCATTTATAGCATCTATGTGTCCTTGTTCTTATAAATCCTCCAGCTCCACAGTTGTCGCCCGAAGCTTCAGCAACACCATCAAACCATCCCCCCACTCCATACTTTGCATCTGTAGTTGATAAGTTCCGTGGAGCCACATGTTTAAATATTTTTTTACTACTCTCCAATGTGATAAATGAGAGATATGCCACCTTCTGAAGATTTGGGATATGTCCCTCGAAAATCACCAAATTTCTCTCCTTCCATACAAACCTACAAATGATCGCTAGCAGACTGGGGTATAATAAATATTGTAGTTTTCGGGCCTTGAAACATTCAGCAATGGTGTTACCAGCCTTTCTACCGGGAAGTTTAATAAAAGCAGTAACCTTTTCCTAGACTTTTGAAACAAAAGTGCACTCCACAAATAGATGGAAGACTGTTTCTTAATTATTGTTACATAAAGAGCAAGTACTCGGGCCATAGAATCCTCGGCGCTAGAGTTGATCCCAGGTGAGAATCTTATTCTCAACCAGCAGCCAAGTGAATAAACGAATTTTTAATGGGCAAGTCCAGGTCCACAAAGCTTTCCTCCAACCTCCAATCACAAAACCCCATTTCTTTTTTTCCAAAGCCTCGTATGCATTTTTGACAGTTAATACCCCGGATTCATCGCCCCCCATCCATATGAGTTGGTCTAGATTTTCTGTAAGTTGGATACCATTTATTATAAGAGCACAACGGAATGTATTCCATTCCAAGGCGAGATCACCAACTAATCCCAAATCTTCACTAGTGAGCCAATTTGTACTACCCCCCCCCACTCGATCTTCACCAAGAGCCTGAAATAAATAATAAATTCCTTCCCAGTTGATAACTGTGATCAGA
This sequence comes from Picea engelmannii, assembly GCA_009831015.1. Classification (NCBI taxonomy): domain Eukaryota; kingdom Viridiplantae; phylum Streptophyta; class Pinopsida; order Pinales; family Pinaceae; genus Picea; species Picea engelmannii. The sequence goes on along the minus strand of ML777103.1, from coordinate 2,722,406 downwards.
TTACCTATCAGGATCGCCCCTTCTCCCATCCCCAAAATATGATCGTAGCCCAATAGAATCTTGTGTCCATACCCTAGCCTCCATGCGATCCATTAATATGATGTGCAATGCCTTTAAAAGGTACTTCCAGGTCTATGATCCTTGGACATATGTTACACTAACCATGTGCAACCATCTTTCCACTATTACATATGGAAAATATTTGTCTTTCAATATGCGGTGCCATAGTCCATCATGTACCATAGCCCTCCATAGTGTATTGGTCACCATCGCCCTACTAAAACTTCCCAATTCGCGCAGACCCCAGCCCCCGAACTTCTTTGGTCGTGTTAATTGTTGCCATGCACAGAGATGTATCTTTTTTTTCTTATTGCATCCCAACCAAAGAAAATCATATATAAGTTGTCTGATATTCTGAAGAGTCACTGAAGGAATATTTGCAAGTGCCAACCAATAAACAGGTTGGCTTTCTAAAACTGCCTTAATAAGTACACAACGCCCCCCCATGGAAAGCCACTGGTTGCACCAGTGACTGATCTGAGCTTCATATTTGTCAATCAACCATATCCAATCCACCGTTTTGTATCTATCAATCTTCAAAAAGTAACCAAGATATATGAAGCCACTAGATAGATCAACAAATTTATAGAGGAAAGTAACCTTTAGAGACTCCAGATCCTGTTGCTTCACTCCGTAATGCATAAAGGTAGTTTTCTGTTCATTTATTATTAGACCAGATGCTTTGCAAAAAACATCTAAGATTCTTTTTATTTCCTGCCATTCTGCAATAGAAGCTTTAGATAAAATAAGGATGTCATCAACAAACAAAAGGTGGATAATCTTATATAGCCTAGAAACTTTTATGCCAGTGAGAAAACCTTCAGGCTTCTTCTTTACTTCTTTTTAAGGCCAAACTTAAACCTTCCATGATAAGAATAAATAACAAGGGAGATAGAGGGAAGCCCTGACGCAAACCTCTTTCACTGTTGAAAAACCCCATGGGTTCTCCATTTATCAAGATAGCATATGTGGTTGATGTAATACATCCAATAATCCAATTTGTCATCGGCAAGCCGAAACCACATTGTATTAAGACCAATCTTAGAAAGTCCCAACTAACACAATCATATGTTTTTTTCAAATCGAGTATTAGGATCATTGCTTGTAACTTTTTCACTTTGATGTTGTGGAGGCATTCTTGCACAGTCCCTATAGCATCGATAATCTGTCTGCCTTTCAAAAAACCAAATTGCTCCTCGGATAAAACACGAGACAATATCAGTCTAATACGTCTAGCAATAATTTTAGTGAATATCTTGTAGCAAAGATTACACAGGGCTATCGGGCGGAACTCCTCATAAGTTGCAGGGCCATTTACCTTTGGAATGAGTGCTATAAAATTTGAGTTGATAGCTCTGTTTACCACACCTGTCTTGCGAGACTCCTCGATTGCTTCCAACAAATCATTTGCAATCAAATCGTAGAAGTGCAAGTAAAATTCCACACTCCACCCATCAGGCCCAGGGATTTTATCCTTGGCAAAACCCTTTAAAACATCCAAGATCTCCTCCTTTGTAACTGGTTTTTCAAGCTGGTTAACTTCCTCCTCGCTGACCGTCCTTGTAAACAAGATGGTCGAGGCTACCTTTTCCACCATCGTATTAGTTCTAGGCTCTTGATAGAAAGTGATAAAATAGCGTTGTGCTTCAGTCTTTAGTGCATCCTGACCATAATGTACCTGTCCCATTCCATCTTTGATCTCCCAAAGGTGTTTCTTATTCCTCCTGTAACTAGAGAAAAGATGAAAAAAAATTATATTCCTATCTCCACATTTAATCCAGATTGCTCTACTTTTTAACCTCCACATTTATTCCTCATCCAACAGTATCTTGTTTCTCTCCGCTTCAAGTTCTTTCAATCGGGTTCTAAGATCATGGTCAAGATCATAGTGCAAGTATTGTTCTGTTAGGTGTGCAATCTATTCTTCTAAAAGAATAAAAAGGGCCAACTCCTTTTTCTTTTTTACAACCAACCACTTCTTCATCTCTACCTTTAAACCCGTGAGTTTGCAAGACAGTCTATGTTTTTCTCCGTCCCCTTCAAACATCTGTTGTGAGCCCCAATAGTTTCGAACCAAATCACAGAAGGAATCTTCATGTAGAAATGTTGGATTGAATTTATAAGGATATGCAACAGGATTGTAACCATAATCCAGTTGAAGAACAATTGGCACGTGATCCGAAATAAAGGGTAGTTGAACCCATGATCTGTATCTTGCAGCATCAATTAGAAGATCTTCAGACACATAGGCTCTATCTAGTCTCTTATGAATTTCCTCCCTTCCTTTCTTGCCATTTTTCCAGGTAGGCAAAGTCACTTCAGGTTTGATATCCACCAATTTGTTCGTAGAGAAAAGATTTTTGAAAAAAACCGCCAACGGATCGGGCAATGCTACCTCTCCCCACACTTCTTCAATACTATCAGTGAAATTTAAATCACCCGCTAGGATAAGATTGTTAAGTGCCAACAACCCCTTTGCTTCCACTTGTTCCCAAAAACGCCTACGTCCCGTGCATGGCCCATAATAATTTATAAAACTTAAATTCCTTTTATCCGGAAGATGGATACCTGTCAAAAGAATTCCACCAAGGCTTAGAAAAGGTTGCAAATCGAAAATATTTGGATTCCAGGACACTAACAGGCCTCCAGATGTCCCAACGGAGCTAACAACAGTAGTAATCCAATCAGGGAGAATCCAACACATAAACTTTCTGGCTTTCTCCGCAGAGACCAAAGTTTCTTGGAAAAAAATAATGTCTGGTTTATTATTTGAAAAAAGTCATTGAATGGTGGGCATTTTTAGGAGGCCACCAACCCCTCTTATATTCAAAGAGATAAGGATCATATCTCAGCCCTTGCGAGGGCTTTAACACCTCTAAGCGCCCCCAATTCATGATTAATACCAATGTGTTGTGACTCCACGACAGGTGCAGTTTCTAACTTCTTGCGAGCACTCCGAGTCTTTATTGGAAAAACCTCCACCCCCAGACCACGTGACCAAGCCAATTCCTTTCCCTTTCCCACCTCTCCAGTATTCCTAGAAGAGCCCAGATCATTCCCAGAACTTCCCTGTTAAACTTCCGATCCCCAGAATGTTTGTAGTGGAATGGGGCTAATAGAAACATTATTGTTTGGCAACAGTGCTTCCAGAACCGTATCTAGTGACTGAGCATCCTCATGTTCTGTAGTGATAGGTTGAGCAGGAGTCCCTAGAACTCCCCCCAAAGCTGTGGTTGACACCACTGGTAATGAAGGTATGGGAGGGTCTGGTATCGAGGCCTCGAAAATCCTATCCCCACCTCGAGTCAACCCACCCAAAACCAGATTATTCTTGGCAGAGCTAGAAGTCTCGGGGAGAGAAAAAGTGACAGAGGAAATAGTCTTCTCCAAAAAATCCTTCTCCCAAGATGAAAGTTTAAAATATAAGGAGGGACAGTAATATTTAACTTACCGAGATATGAGTTGGAAAGGGTTCCTGTGGAATTTGCTTCCGACACCGATAGAAAAGACCCCACCTCTTCAGCATCCCCCTCGCTCATGTAAAAATCATTGACCTATGTGTCCATAGAGTCTTCCACATCCCCAGACCCATTCCAAGAAGGGCAACCATGTCTGAGGTGCCCAGTCCTTCTACAAGAACTACAACGAAAAGGCAGACCTTGATAGTCAAGTCGTTGCACCATCACTTGTCCTCTCCATTCTAGTTCCAAAGACTCCATAAGACCATCATGGATGTCTACTTCAACCAATATTTGCGCCATGCATTTATCTAGGTTGCGTAGTCCCTTTTCATCGTATTTGAGAAATCGTCCTATCAGATTCCCAATGGCCTTTAAGGCACCCTTATTCCAAAGGTTGAGTGGCAGTCCAGGTAACAGAACCCATACATGCCGAAAACTGAAGTACTCTGTGACAAGGTCAAAATGAGTGTGTCGCCTCTTTAACATGACACTACCACCCTCATAATCCCCAAAACCATTTAAAATGGTCTCAGCATCATCCAGGATCTTGAACACTAAACTGAACCAACCCGAAGGCAAGGTGAGGTAATCGGGTACGTACCCAATAATAGGTATCCAATATTTCTTCATCCACTCTAAGAATGATATCTCAGACTTTGTTTTATATGCGAACCTCCCGACTAAAGCACGGAGAGATAGATTAATTGTTTCTTCCAACCCCACATCCATGCCTATGACCAACCTCCTTCTAGCTTTTTTTGGTTTCCATACCCTAGTCACCTTCTTCCTTTGTTGCTCCTTAACCCACAATCTTTCTCTCTGTTTATTATCCTTCCTTTCGTTGGGAAAATTGTTGAAATTTCCAGTCTGTATTGGGGATGCCGCCACCCTGCAATCTTGTGTAACCACTTCTCCTAGAGGCTTCTTGTGTTGTTTAGAACACCTTCCCAAAAGCAAACCAGATATTGTTGAGGAATCAAAAGCAGTCGCATGCGAGAACTATTGGTAATGTGGTTGTTTCAATGGCTCTCCAATCACACCAGGTCATAACACATCCTGGAAAGTATTCTCCTCATCACCCTGCTCACTTAACCGATCTTCCTTGGAAGGTGATAGTAAAGGCCCTCTCTGTGCCTTGTCCGAGGTAAGGTATTATTTCATGTAGCGGATGCCACCTCCTTTCTTAATAAATGCCCCATTTGAAATGAAGGGATGTTCATGTGGTCTGTTTACCTCGTTTGCATCGCCCAGGGAACCTTGATTTCTTCCGCCATCCAGAGGAAGGATCAATGGTTTGGAAGTAGTAAAAAACAAGGAGTTATTCAAAATTTAATAATTGATCTTCCACCTAGACACCTACTTAACCAAAACATTTAAAACTCAAATAAATGAGATTTAAATCTACATTCTATGGAAACACAGAGATGCTCCGCTAATACTACTTGCCAATACCAATCTATCACTGCAAATACCCACTAAAAACTATCTGCCAATCTTCACCAAAAATAGTAAGAAACCAGGTCTAATAATAGAAATAACTCCATTAACCCTCCCAGAAGAGGTTTAAACCTTTACTAAAAAGGGAGTCCCGCCAAAATACCTTCATACCAGATTCTACAAAAGGTATCCCACCATTTACGACTATTTTGAATCAAGTTCTAGTGCTGCTAAAAAAGGTAACCCCGGAGTTCCATTCGCCATTCGCCATTCCCCATTTGCCACCATTATGGATGGATGCTTCGAATTTGAGAAAGGCAAAGCTTGAGAGAACATAATAGCATTGTCTAACTATTCTATGAATTTGTTTTTTTCGCTGGAATCCAACGACATAAATCTACGCAAAATCACTATTTTTTTGTTGTTTAAAATTCATTTTTGAATGTAGAAATGGATTCAACACGCTGAAAAACCCCAGAGGCACTTGGATAATACAGAAATAATCAGTCAAATCTGTGGATCTAACAATTTCTCGTCGGATTTCGGGTAAATGTCCCCAAAACATATTGTTGGCAAAGAGTCATTTAGTAGAATGTTTAGACTATGGCGAACGTAATAACATATTTTATGAGCATCATTATAATGGCACATTAATTTTGGCCCTCGGGTGTAGATTAGTTGGAGATGGAGTGTACTATTAGGGCTCTTTGTTATGTGCGGTCGTTGGTTCAAACCTCAACTTACCTCGTGTGTCGCGTGTGAGACATCATTGTACGAGCCTGCCCTAGTTGTTGATTCCGCCAAATACAAAAGAAAATGGCACATTAATTTTTTACATGCATAAAGGAGAAAATGAATAGTTAACTCATGCAAATTAGGTCGAAGTATAATCGATAGTAATTTGTTAACAAGTATTTGATGCACGCATTGTTATCAAATAGAAATAAATCAGAGGGACACTTTTAGTAGCATCACTAAGTACTAGTGAATATAGAACAACTGGCCACATAAGCATAAGCATCTAGAGTTTTGTGCCTTTCCCTATCATAATAGAAAATGGTAAGGGTGAGCTAAGGTTTGAGGTTGGATGTTGTAAT
>ML777103.1:2652727-2671365 GCA_009831015.1 Picea engelmannii | reverse complement strand
GAAACAACATGATGTATATTATCCATTCATGGGTGTTGTATATGCATGTGCATTTTCCTTCATGTCCAAATACCTTTATCAATCTTGCGGTCCAAAACCCATGACTAGGGTTGACATCAATGACAACAATCAATCTTCCAACAGATTTAACCATTTTTCTAGGGAATTCACATCTATCTGACCTTCAAATATGGGAATGTCAAAATTATCTTGTACCTTGAAAGGCAAGGTGCCTCCAAAGTGGTCGCTTGATGAGGACGTGCTTGCTGCTATCGACAGACATTGAAGGATGTGGGAAAAATTCTCCATCATTTCCTCCCTCTGTCGCGTGAGAGCTTGCTCAAACAACAGATTGATAGAATCTTTTGCTCCATCATTTTTATTTTCTTTCACCATGGAGTGTTTCTTCGGCATACGAGAGCGATTGTCCTCAAGAGATACAAGCTCGAGACCCAACTTGTTATACTCGGACCTCGTCAGGGACATGCACTGAAAAACGATCAAGAGCATCCTGCTATGATACTGTTGATTCGAATTATTTTTGAGAATGAAATGAAAGAAATAATATTACAATGAAATGCACATAAATATTGCATGAAACAGAGAAATACAATAATAGATGATTTATATTAATGAAATAAATGTACAGAGACTATAAAAATACAGAGTGAAAGACTCGCTAGAATGGTGGCAACTTATCTCTAAGAAGAGATGTGACGGTTACTCACATTCACAAGAAGATGATTTTTACCAATGAGGCTCCAAAGGCCCTTTTAACATAAGGAAAATCCAAAACCCTAACCTCGGAAGATGAAAAACCAAAAGGTTTGCGAGCCCCGATGGGGGTAGTTGATACCTCAACTTCCCGGGGGCGTAACTTTTGCATACGATCTCCATTTGAGATGCTTGATACACTTTTGGAAAGGTATAACCGAGAATAACGACTTTCGATTGGCTCAGGAAAGTGCCTATGGAAGTCGCCTGGGCCCCAAATTCCCAAAAAATGTCGTTTAGGGCCTCAAAACGGCACGAGAAGTTTGCGACCCAAAAAACTGCCAAAAAACTGCCAAGGTGGAAAACTGTTTTTCGAGCCAGTAGAATAGGTGGGTGGCCACAGATATCCACCTGGATCAATTAATATTCATTGTAAGTTATGTTGTTTTCATGTGAATCTCAGTTAATCCTTTGATTCACTAGGTGTTCATTCCAGAGAAAAAGAAACTGTGAAACACAATGTAATGAAACAATCAACATTTTATTACCAACAATGAATATATTTTCAGGCATTGTATGCTAATGGGTGCACATGACAAGATCTAATAAGATTGGAAAGAATTGACTCGTTCCAAGACGATCAATATGATGATGGTTTGGTAGAAGCCAAGCCATACACACTGTACTCTTGTACATTTTCTACTATTCGAAAAGCAACTTCATAATATTCATCACACAAAGAAAATAGATTGAATACAATGACGATCATTTATCGTTATTTGAGAAGCATTAATGCAATTGAAACAACATAAAAATACAAAATGAGATTATTGAAAGAAAAGGAATAGAGATGTGTACCTTAGCTGTCATTAGGCTGGACAAGGAGGAGGAGGAACAATGAAGTGTGGGGGGAAGGTGTTCGACAACAAAGGTATTCGAACAAAGGACGAACACCTTCAATAACCACTCACACAACCATATCAAAGATCAACACACCGATGTTTTGACGTGGTAAAACCCCTACGGGGAAACATCCATGGCCCCAGCCAACGTGGCCACTTGGAGCAGTTTATTAACACAAAAGAAAAATATTACAAATATATTTTACAAGAGAGTTTCTCACAATCGATCATCGACAAATGACTCCCCATGCTCTTTAAATAGAGATCATGGACCAATCAGGTGCTAAGCCACGAATCAATGGCTGTTAAGATCAAGGAGAATATGAACTGTCAGATCACTCTATGTCAGGAACATATCGTGACCATCATATTTCCTAACTACAAATGCATACTAATGCATACTAAAGAAACACACTAAGAAACACACTTTTAAATAATGACACATTAGACCAAGTAGATCTTAACGAACTCCTAAGTGTCTAAATATTCTAACAAAAGGTGCATTGGTAGTTGTAGGAGAATAATCATGTGGCCTTGCAGTCATGATCTCTTTAATCGATCCAGTGCCTCCATCTCCCACACAGAAGAGCCATGCCAACATTTGGAAAATCCCAAGCATTTAATGGCCATGTTTTCAACTTAGTGGAGGATGTGTGGAGTTGTGGTGATAGAAAGTTGAGGCGCCATTTGACAACCTAATGGGGTAATTGGATAATAGTAAAATAGTAAATGTGAAAGAATAGTTTGATAACCCTGCCATTTGATAAACCTAGATGGTAAATTTCATAATCCTATTAGGTAAATGTGAAAATGTAAACAACTTCAATAATGATAAACGTATGCATTGATAAATGCAAGGAAGTTAATTTTCAACATCCCATCCATTGATTTAGAGGAGACAACAAGAATATGCCAACATCTTTAATTCTTGACCATAAGATTAGAGTTTTTAATTAAAAGATTGATTCATCCACCCATTTTCAATAGGGGGGACGTCTATTGACATAATAAACATCATGGTTAATGATGAATCTCTATGCCTTAGAAGAAAACATGTTAAAGCCACAACCATGGATATTCAAGGCAATATCTCAAAGTGTACTAATATGTGCTCATCATCCACACTTTCCTCCTCTAACCACGAAACTTTGGTCCAAATTCCTTGTATAAAGTTAATGAGCAATTTGCTTACAACGAAACATGTTAAAGCCACAACCATGTATATTCAAGGCAATATCTCAAAGTGTACTAAGATGTGCTCATCATCCACACTTTCCTCCTCTAACCACAAAAAATTTGGTCCAAATTCCTTGTATAAAGTTAATGAGAAATTTTCTTACAACGAAACATGTTAAAGCCACAACCATCGATATTCAAGGCAATATCTCAAAGTGTACTAAGATGTGCTCATCATCCACACTTTCCTCCTCTAAACACACAAACCTTGGTCCCTAATTCCTTGTATAAAGTTAATGAACAATTCACTTACAACGTTCAAGACACAATGTCCTTGATAAGTTTTTGTCACCATTAATAAATAAAAAATCTTAAGGTGATTTCGTTATGACATTCAAAACGATGCCTTCAAACCTGTGTAACATTTAGTTAAAGAACATTTCACATGGCAAATCTCTTAATTTACATGCACATTTAAATTTTAGAAAATCGTTATGATATAGGCAATGCCTTCACACCTATACAACATTTAGTGAAAAAAATACACTATACATGCTAAGTCACTTATATGCACACTTAAAATTTTGAAAATATAAAATTACTAAATAAAAGATTAATTAACTTTTTTTTAACCAAAAGATTTCTATAGTTATAGTTTTATTGAAAACACACATTTTAAAACCAAAAGATATATATAATTTTAAAGATGGGATATGAATGGAAAATTCAAGGTGGACAAATCCCTGACAAAGTTGAGTGGTGTCCATTCATTTATTCTTTTCCGATGGGTGACAGCTTTTAAAGAGGACCATGTACATTTTTCGTTCTCTTGGCTTCCTTCCATTTTCCTTTAGCTGGCTTCATGTCCACGTGGTTATTGATCCCCTCGATTGTATAGTTCTCATCGTAATCTCTTAGAAGTCGGTCCATTTCTTTTTTACCCCAGATGGGCTTGGTGCGGTTTATTGTTGGCCACTACCAAAACGTGCATTCAGACATAAGCAAAAACGAAGGGTAAAGGGTTTTGATGTTTAATGCTATATAGAGATCTATGCATAGCATCAACATCAGTGTGTTTCCCATTGCAATTCTGCACAATTTTTCATCGCCCATAAGAAATTCCTAATCCTCCATTGCAGTCTAAATTTGACTCTAATCACCCACAAGTTTTAAGCATGAGTTCATTTACCAATTAGGAATTGATGAAAGAAGAAAAAATTAATGAGACATTATAGTAGCCATAATAAGAAATGCAGATTAGAATTTAAGCACAAAGAACAACAAACCATAACAACAAATTTGTTAATGGAGTTCGACGAGATTGCCTACGTCTCCGGGCCTTTATCTCAGGTGAGGCTTTCTTATTTCTCTTCAATGATTCAAAAGTACATCATAAAAGTATCAAAAGGATTACAAACTTCTTCTCGACCTCAAGAATCCAACACAACTGACGGCACTAAAAAATGCTAAGCGTAGCTCCCGAAATTGGCCCGCAAAGTTCCCCTCCTCAATGGCTTCCCTGCATAAAAATGGCTTTGGATTTCAAATTCCTCAGCATTTCTTATGTTTTGAACCTCTCACATGCTTCTAAGAACCCATGTTTAATATATATTTGGATTTGGTATTAACCTCTCAACTTCCTCCCAAGATTTGAGCTCCAGACCCCCCAATAATGGCTAAAATCCATTAAAAATAGGCTAAATCAACATAAAAATCATAATATAAGGTGTAAAATCCCAAATTTGGAAAAATACAGGGTGTAGCCCCCTTTACTTGGGCTCCTGGCCATATGGGAGGCACCATATTCCCATGGGATGGGCTTGTTCCTTTTCTTTACCCCCTGCGCTGGTCATATGGGCCATGTGGTCTGATGCTTATGCTCCCACGTGCCCTGAACTATCGGCTTAGCCCCTGGTCACATGCCTTGGTTGGTGGGGCTAGCCCTGTCAACCGGGTGCTATCCCCACAAATACGCCAAATGAAAACTCAAATATTTAATATGCCATATTACTAACAAGAAACACCCATAGCGTAGACGGTTAGCCCAAGGAGGTTAGTTTGTTGGCGCGAGCGGAGGTCGGGGGTTCAAAACTTGCGGGTAACAAACTTTTTTGACCTAGCCAACATTGGATAAATCTAGGGTGTCACGTGGTGCCCTCTGATTGGGCCACATGTCGCCCTGTGATTCGTCTGTACCATACAGTCAACATCCAGTCAGCATGCACAGTCAGCTGCCACGTCACCGCCGTACAACTCAGTGACTTGTCTAGTCAGTTGCCACGTCAACATCCATATAACCCAGTCACCCTTCCATGTCAACATCCATACATCCCAGTCACCCTGCCATTTCATATTTCATACAACCACTTGTCATCCGTACTACCACGTGTCAGCCTGTCATTGGGCCACATCATGTACAAACTATCACGTGTCAAATCCGTACTGGTCCAACTCAGCTAGAAAATACCAAAGTCGAGTGACACGTGTCACCTCCTGATGATTCCATGTCAGCATGATGATGTCATCATGACATCATGCTGATGTCACCTGTCGTATTTCTAACGTCAGAAGTACGACATGTTGACTTTGACCAGTTTGACTTTTTGCCTATTTGGAAAATTGGTTAGAACGCGATATCTTTCGCATATGACGTCCATTTGCGAAAAAAATTATATAGCTAGAATTAGTGTGACGAGCCAGACGCAATGGTGTTGGTTTCGTCCGATTCCGATAACTTTGATTTTTAGGATTTCCTGGATCCATTTTGGATCATGCCTCCCCACTAAGACCTTTTGGTCCTCCAAAATGGTATTAACTAGTCATCAAGTGTGGGATAGGCCACCCCACTTGTTATTTTTCTTTAAAATCTGTCATGTGCACCTGTCTCATCAATATCAATTGAAAAACAACCATGACAACTGACAGCATATTGTTAGCCACTTGTACTCTTTCACATCTTACTAAAGCCACTACCATCCATGTTGAAAATATTAGCAGCGATAACATCAGAAATATGACTGCAAATGAGCTAATATGTTTGAAGTACTTGCATGAAATTATCTTATCTTGAAGCAAAGTATGATTGAACTGCCATTCTACAACCATCTCATGTTCATGCTTAAGTGTTATAACCCTAAATTGCACTACACATGCTTACCAGGCATCAGGCCAACTCATATCCCTTCCTTGCCAAAGCCATGCTGAAAAAACTCTTGAAAATCCTCTTAAATCAAGTGACATGCGCCCTAACCCACTACTGCACGCGTTGGAACGCTGGCAGGCCTCTTACAACACGAGTTTGAACGCTGGCAGGCCTACTACAGCCCGCGTTTACCTAACAAAGCACAAAAACAGGAAAGTTGTCGATGGGACAAAAAGCTATGGGTCAGTTAACTGAATCTCCCAGCCATGCATGGCCGAGAGTTCATCCAAAACCCTAGCTCCTTCTAGCCTATAAAAGAAGGGGTAGGGGTACTATTTGGAGGAATAAAAAGATAGCAAAGAACTCTGCCCAATTGCCGAATCCATTTGTCCCAACCCTTTAGCCTTTCCTCAAGCCTAAGAAGAATTCAAGCAAAGCAATTGGAGGACAAAGAAGAGGAGGAGCCTAGGATTAGGATCAAGGAACGGTGGCTGATCTCTATCATTATTGTAAGTTGATTCATCTTGAGATTAATAAAAGAATTTTTTTCCAGTCCCAATGCATGAGTTATTTATGATTTGTGCAATATATTTTTAATTCCTAACCCTCACGTAGAAAAATAGCATGCATGCGTAGTGTTTTGTCTTGATTGCAGGATTGTCTTTGGAAGGAGCAGCGTTAGCAAGCGGACAAAAGTGCAACGGAGGATCTACACCAAACATCAGTAAAAAGGTTAGTAGGTCCTTTCCATGCTTGTATGAGAAAAAGGGTTTTGAGTTGTGGGGTGGTAGGTTAAAAGTGGTTTCTTTAGGGTCATGATTTGCATGCAAGTCTAACCCTAGCTTGCTAGTCCGTAGGGTATTATTTCCCAAAAACAGAATTGGCGACTCCACTGGGGAAGATACTCTTAGGGTTTCCGGATTTAGTTGAGGTCTTTGGGTAGTTTAAAGGATTATATTTTTTTTTTCTTTGTTTGTCTGTTTTCTGTTAGGTCAGAGCTAGCAGGGAACCTAGTTCTTTATACCAGTTTTTTCCTTGACTGTTGCTTGACATTAATTATCGGGACACACAGAGGTACACGCGATTTGCAGAAGGCCTGCACGCGTGTAACCCACGCCCTAACCTTCTACAACCCGCGTTTGAACACTTGTTGTAGTGGTTTCAATAGCGTGTAGGAGTCAGAGAGCTTAAGAGGCAGTCCCCTCTTCCCTGTCAGAATTATACATTCTCAGGGGGCTTTCTGGATCCTTTCTGAGTCTTGTTGGTTCACAGTCTTGTCTCAGTTTGCTTTATTACGTTTTGTTATTATTTGTAATCATTTTTTCTTTTCCGTTGGAAGAAGCATCCAAGCCTTCAAGAGACCCTGGTTGTCAATACCAGAGGCCTCTTCCAGGTCTGGGCTGCCTGTGTTTAATTTTTCTTGGATTTTATACCTACACGCAGCCTGTGCTAGTTTAGCCCGCGGGTACCTGTGCGCTGTTATAGCTCAACACGCATTTGCACGCGTGTTGTTTTAGTTACAGTAGAGGGCTTGATTGGGTGCTTTTCAATCAGGCCGGGGCAGTCATCCCCTCCTGTGGTGAGAAGTGTTCCTCTCAGGAGTTTGAGTCTAGGGTGGCATAGTCAATAGGTTAGGGCCTCTTATCCTTAGCTTGCTTTTTCCTAGTTGATGTTGGATAGAAAAGATAAAAAATAAAAAATAAAATTGTGTTTTATGGTTTTTAGACAAGCGTAAGAGTCGGTGCTTTCTTAATTGCCATTGTGCGTCTTTGCTCTGATTCTTTGTGATCTGCAATTTAAGCCAGAATTTTATTGTGTTTTATTGGTTTTGTGCTTGTTGGCATTTTCCCTTTGTTGCCTCATTTAGCACTTAAAAAAAAAATTATCTTCTTTATTTGCTTCTTTATTTGAAGATTGTGTTTCTGCATCAATAGCTAGGAAAAAGTCTTTTTTCATAAGTTTTTGCAGTGAATTTAGAGCATAAGTAGCTCGCAGATTGAGCGAAATTCTTTTATGTTTGCTGCATGAAATCTTAGAAAATTCGAAAAGAAAAAGAAATCTTTCTTGGTGAAAAGTTGTTGGTTTTTGCATTTTTGTAAAAGTTTTTGTTTCCAAGCATTTCTTATTCATTTTGCTTTGAGTCTTTACACACCATCAGTTTCACCTTCATACCTTGTGACGTAAAAAATCCCATAAAAGCAACGCTAATTTAAAATCTATTAGACTCTTTTGTTTGTAGGGTTCATACACTAGCTCAGGACTAGGGCCTTGGAATAGGTTGGAGAGTAAATTCTCCAAGGCCACTCAAACCAAACATTGGAGTCTGTGATAGGGAGTGTAGAAGTCCAGTTACGTGAAAGTTATCCGGGACCCCCCTCTAACACAGGGGCTAAACATGAGGTCGCGTAAGGAAAGGTAGCGGAGATAACCCCTCCAAAGCCGGACCGAGCGTAGTGGAGAACACATATCGAGGATTTGTTGAGGGATTCCGTCGTTTGCATTTGCCATGGATCTTCGTGGGTCTCGAATCCATTCGAGGTCCTCAGTTGTCTTCCAGACCATTTGCTCTTGATACCCTTGAAAGGTTTTGGGCTTGATACCCTGCTCATTGTGGTCTACCCGACTATCGACTGTACCCACCTGGTCACTGTTCGCGTGCTGGCAAACTAGTTGCCAATCTTTTTAGGGACATACACAGGTGACTGCAGGGGTATACCGCGGTACCTAGGATAGACATCGAGCCATGCTTTGCAGAGTATACCTGGAGGGTTCTTCTGTTTTCGAGTTGCACTTGCACCGGTAAGTTGCTCTAGTGTTGGTTGTTGTAACTGTTCTTCAAAATAGTTAGTGATTGCTTGTCTTATCTCTTAGGGGCTTATTTTTAGTGTGTGTTACTGGTTGAACATGTAGAATACCTTAGCGTGTCATGGATATTCTCATAGAGTGGAGGATTCAGAGCTCCGCTGGTCACGAAGGCTTCTAGGCCTGCCGCCAGTTATACTGGAGCCACCCCCGCCACCATTGAGGCGGAAGCTAGACCAACAAGGGTATTTCGAAGCAACCAGGTTACCAACCATTGAGCCTGAACAACTCCCAGAGGGATCAACCGCCAATCTTGGTTTGGTTGAAACCCCAACCAATGATACTTGGCTGCAATTTATTGTGCCAATTCAATTTTACGAACGCCTATCAGTGCCTCACACAGTTATGGAACCAAATTATGTTACTTCTTCTAGGATTTCTTCCATTCCCACCACCATTGCTACCATAGGAGAAGCATCTCCTAACTTGCCATCGTCGGTCCGGGCCACTACAGTCTCGGCCGCAACTACGTCGCACAGTGGACCGACCCCATCTATCGTGGCGGCCACAAATCCCTTCACACCTAGTGCGACAGGCTCTCCGTTCTCATACGGTATGCCTAGTTCAGGTACAAGTCTTGCACTCACTCACTCCACTTTACAGACTTTGGGTCTGGGGGCAGGGAGCTCTAACGCTCCTCTGGAAGGTCAACTTTGGGGCATTCTTGTCCCTTTTAATGATTTTCCTTACGCTGGAGGTCATATCTCTCCTTTGTCCCCTTCGCTTGGTGGTCTGCATCAGCAATCCACCGGGCAACCTTCACACACAAGTTTCTTTGGAGCCGGGAGTCAAGGAACACCTACGCAAACTCAGCTGGTAGGTTTTTCACCGTTTGTTTGGAACGGGACATTTGGTAACAACACTTTCGCATCCACTGCTTTCCCATCTGGGGGCACTCCCATTTTTGGACAGTCTACTCCGGCACAGGGTACTATTCCTGCGTCGGGGGCACATATACCAGGACCTTGGAACTCAGGACAAGGATCCGTTCCTTCCTCTGGAATGTCGTTCTAGCGTAATTCTTTCCACAGTCATTGGAACCCTGGATAGACTTCTATGCCTATCCCAGCAGGACCGGCATGGAGTAATCCTTCCCAAAGTTCGTCAAACACGATGAATGCCCAACATCCTATGTCCTTTATGGGGAATCAGCCAATGATGTCTCCACAGATGCAAAATCCTTACGCTGTTCAGGGCCATGGTTTCTACCAGAATCCGGGCCAGTAGCCAAAATTTTCCTCGCAACCTGGTGCCAATCAAACTCCAGGACCCTTTTTTCCAGGCTATCAGCAGCAACCCAAACTACCATTCCTGGCGACGTTACACTTGTCAGATTTGACACGGTTGTTAAATGACCCTATTTGTCATGATCCACATTGGCCTCCTATGCCAACGAAGTTGCCTTCGGACATTCCAAAGTTCGAGGCCAAGCCTAACGAAGATCCAGGTGATCACGTGACTACTTTCCACCTTTGGTGTTCATCTAACTCACTGAAAGATGACTCCGTCCAGTTGCGATTGTTTCAACGCACTCTTATCGGGAGTGCTGCGAAATGGTATATTGAGCTTGATCGCTCACGATATTCTTCTTTTGGCGAACTGGCTATGGCCTTCCTTAACCATTTCCAGTTACCTGTGAGATACGATGCAGGCACAGAGCTGCTTGCTAATTTTGAACAGATGACACCGGACCATATCTCTGATCATATCCAAGAGTGGAGATGCCAAAAGAGTCTAATCAAAGTACCAGTTCCACCAGCATTCCTGCTTGAGTGGTTCCTTAATTCTTTAGTACCGCAATTATCCAAAGACGTCGCAACTTCTGGGGTTTTCTCTGAGGAAGATGCCATCATGAGGGATAAACAGTTTGAGCTTATCTATTCTCAGTCTGGTTTATTGTACAACATCCTGCCGGATGCACCACGATCGATACTGGATAAAAATAGACAGAGAGTCAGACCACATGCTGATGGTATCGTTGGTTTGGCACAAACGAAGCCCACTGAGAAATTGACAAAACAATTGCAACAGTTATCTATACAACACTCAGCAGCCAGCCAGACTACTGCTTTGGCTGCTCCTCCTACCCAAACGTTGGAAGTACACTCCGTGCAGACGACTAACCCAAAGGCCCCTCAGCAGCCTCAAGGGAAGAAAAAACAACGCAAGAAGGGTAAGGGGGATAAAAAACCCACTGATAATGCTGGCGAGGGAACTATGGAAAAATGGAAGGCGAGGTATCTGTGCAACTTGTGTGCGGAAGACCACCCGACTCATCTATGTCCTCGACTTGCAGAGGCCCAAAAGTTTGTCACACAGCAACAACAAGTCGTGTTGACTAATCCCTTTCAGCATGGGCAAAATTTAACTCAAGCCTCTACAAGTGTCGAAGGGGGCATCCAGGAAACCTGCCCTCCTCTAAATAATTCCTCTTCCACGAACGTATATATGGTTAGGGGTGATTCTTTAATAACGACTAGAGCACACGACAATAGTAAACCAAGCGCCTCTGAGAAGGGCAAAGAAGCCGAGCTCCCATCTCTTCCTCTACAGATTGAGAGGACATTGGGAGAAACGATGACACGCATTCCCAAAGGTGCGTTTAAGAAAGCTTATCACAATCCAAACACCAGGGCTGCCCAGAACTACTCTGTGGTGGAAGATTTATCCCAAACCCCTTGTGCTATGTCCGCTTTGGAGGTCTTCCAAAGTTTTCCCTGTGCAGTTAGGAGGGAAGACCGTGTGCGTCGAAGTAGAGGTAGTTGATGCCCCCCTCGACTACAATCTCTTGTTGGGTCGTAGTTGGACTTATGCTATGCAAGCAATGGTCGCTACAGTTTTCTGAGTCTTATTATTTCCGCATGAAGGCCAGATAGTGACCATTGATCAATTGTCCTTCTCTAAACTTGACCCAGCTTTGGGGGCATCCACGGTTCCCATGATAGATAATCCTTAAGCCGGTGTCGTTAACGTAGGAGTTGGTTTGTGCCCATATTTGATGGGTACTTTCGATTACCCACCTCCTCATGGCGACGTCAAGTTTATATCGACTCACCACAAGGCTGAGATTTTTCACGTCTCGTCGTTCCGCATGACTTACTTTTAGGATCCGTGGATTCTTCCTTCCCCATCAGCCATGATGGATGAGACGGGGCACTCTGGCATGTCCATGCCCTTGTTGGCTGCTGAAGTAGCATACTCTTTGGTCCAGCAAACTTCAACTACCCCTGATCCAGCTCCCGCACAAGAGTTGGATCCACCTCTAGAACCTATCTGGGCTCAGGGTTCTCTCGCCAGCACATATTCGTTAGACTTAGTCTTGCCTTCTGACGAAGCAGTAATCGAAGCAATGACTAGTCTGGACAAACCTTGGGAAGATATTCATCACAGATCATATTTCCTCCCAGAGTTACATCGAATCGAGGCAGGAGAATTCACTATCACCATGATGGGAGATCAGTCGTGTCCTATTAACCTCTTAGCTACACAGGAAATTTATGTTGAAGGAAATATGGCGACTATCGCTGCCACTATACCTATCAACATCTCCCGAGACCCTGGCGTCGTGGAAAATGTCTTCGTCGGAGCGGATTGCTCCCCCGAAGAGGTTCAGATTTACACGGATATTTTCAAACAATTCCGCGACGTTTTTGCCTGGTCTTATGAGGAAATGCCAAGCATCGATCCAAAAATAGTTGAACATGAGATCACAACGTATCCTGATGCTAAGCCTATTCGACAGAAACTTCATCCAATTAATCCTAGGAAAGCAGCAACCATCAAGGCTGAGGTTGAGAAATTGCTCAAGGCAGGGTTCATTTACCCGATTCATTTGACTCAGTGGGTGTCAAACCCCGTGCCGGTCGATAAAAAACAAGGCACGATTCGTGTATGTACCGATTTCTGTGATTTGAATAAGGCATGTCCAAAAGATAATTATCCAACCCCATTCATCGATCAGATCATTGATGAATGCGTCGGTTGTGAAGCCTTTTCGTTCATGGATGGTTTTTCAGGATATAATCAAATCCAAATCAAACCTGAGGACCAACATAAAACGGCATTCATTTGTCCGTTGGGTACATTCGCCTATCGTAAGATGCCTTTTGGTCTCAAGAATGTTGGAGCCACTTTCCAGCGGGCCATGTCTTTTGCATTTCATGACCTCAAACATATAGTCGAGGCCTATCTATATGACTTAGCATCATGCTCTCGCAAGCGGAAGGATCATCCTATACACCTCAAACTAATCTTCGAACACTGTCGCTACTTCAAGATTCGCTTGAATCCCAACAAGTGCAGCTTTTGCGTCACATCAGGACGTTTGTTAGGTTTCATCATTTCAACAACAGGGATCATGGTCGATCCTCTTAAGGTGGAGGCAATAATTCAGTTGCCCCCCCCACGCACAATTTTACAACTTCAAAGTCTTCAAGGCAAGACGAACTTCTTATGACGCTTCATCGCCAACTATGCCGAAATCACCAAGGGCTTTATGCGTTTACTAAAGAAATATGTTCCCTTTTTCTGGGACGAAGCCACTCAACGCTCTTTCGACGCATTAAAACACGCCCTCACTACCGCGCCTCTGCTACGGCCACCTAATTATAACAAAGACTTCTTATTATATATGGCTGCCGCAGAGTCAACCATAGGCATGGTTTTAGTTCAGGAGGATGATTTGTTTTCCAAATACGTGATATATTACCTGAGCCGAGGCCTCGTAGGACAGAAACTTAATTATACTCATCTTGAAAAACTTGCGTTGGCAGCAGTTCATGTTGTTCAATGGTTCCGTCACTATGTTCTGTTTCGCAAGACCACCGTCGTTGCCATCGTGAAACCATTCCAGTACATGTTGACACGACGCGTTATCGGCGGAAAAATCAGTAGATGGATGGTAATCCTCCAAGAATTTGACTTAGACTTCATTTCAACCAAGTCCAAAAGGTCACTGGTCTTCGCAGAACTTATCTCGGAGCTTCCGGTTGAGTCAGGTGACGTTGTGTCTAAGGAATCGCCTATCCGGGGGGATATGTTTTTGATTGAATCTTTAGACCCCTGGTACGGAGATATATTGATCTATCTCCAGACTTTGAAGTGCCCCACCTCTGCTTCTCGTGATGAGCGTCGACAGATACGCCATCAAGCTAAGAACTATCTCATACTCAATGATACGTTGTATCAGAGAGGTGTAGACTGCATCTTGCATCGATGTCTCACTCATGAGGAGGCCGTCATAGTGCTCAATGACTGTCATACAGGAGCTTGTGGTGGTCACTTGTCTGGGTTGGCAACAACCCAAAAGATTTTACGAGCAGGTTACTTCTGGCCCACACTTATGAAAGATTGTATCGAGTCGGTCAAGAAGTGCCATCCGTGCCAAATCTTCTCACGGAAGATGAGGGCACATCTAGCTCCCATGTTTCCTATCATCACAGTTGGTCCCTTCACTAAATGGGGGATTGATTACACTACATGCAACCCCCCGTCTGCAAGGGGGCACCGCTATATCATCGTAGCTGTCGACTACTTCACTAAGTGGGTTGAAGCTATGCCAACGTTTAAAGATGATGGAGAGACTACAACTCTCTTCTTATTTAACCAGATTATAGCATGGTTCGGTGTCCCGAGAGAGATTGTCACTGACCATGGTAGTCACTTTCAAAACCAAATGATGTCTGAGTTAACATCAAAGCTTGGGTTACGACAAGAACATTCCTCACCTGACTATCCCCAAGCCAATGGGCAGGTGGAAGCTGTGAACAAAACGCTTAAGACGATTCTACAGCGAACTATCAACTCAGCCAAGTCAAACTGGCATTTGATGTTATACTCGACATTATGGGTTTACCGAACGTCAGTTAAGACTGCAACCGATTTCTCACCTTTCCAACTCGTTTACGGGATGGAGGCAGTCTTGCCCATCGAATGTCAAATTCCATCTATGAAATTGGCAGTATAGTTATTGCCAGACACTTCTCCGCTTAAAGAACGGTTAGTACACCTTGAGCAACTTGATGAGAAGCGTCGCGACGTGGCCCTGGCCAACGAGGCTCATAAACATAAGGTCAAGTGTCAATACGATAGGTCTGTTCGTCCTCGGATTTTTTCTGAGGGCGACCTTGTCCTGGTCTATGACCAAGATAAGGACCCCCTGGGGGCAGGCAAGTTTAAACCCATGTGGTTCGGACCCTTCATTATCAAGGAGGTTTAAAAGAGGGGCACTTATCATTTGGTCGATTTTGAAGGGAATGCTTTGGCGGAGCCTAGAAATGGGCTCTACCTCAAGAAGTATCACTCATAGAACGGTCACTGTGGGTAACTTTTTGTAACATATGTATAGTCTTTGTACTATTACTTTTTTACGTTTCTTTTAAAAAGTCTTATGGACGTGTCATTGATGTTATCTTTCGTCAATATGGCAGATGTCAAGTGAGTCTGAGGTGTTCATAGGGTATGCGGACGGTGCTAGTCGACACACGCGGAGGCTTGCTTCCGTGGCTTGGGTAATCTTTACACCACAGGGTCAGTTGTTATCTTCTGGAGGTATATGCTTAGTTATTGAGTTGCTTCGTGACACTTTGTCATTGGGTATCTCTCATCTCCAGGTCTATCTAGACGCTCAACTGGTTGTGTCGCAGCTAAACAGAATATACCGGGTGCACGACCCAACTTTACACCGACGATTCCTTAGGGTACATCTCTTGGAACGCAACTTTGATTATATCACATATTTTCATGTTCCTAGGAGTTTAAATCAAATCACAGATACTCTAGCTAATCACATTTTAGATTGGCATCTTGCTCACATATAAAAAGATCATGATCATACACATGTAAATACATTTTTGTACACATACTCCATAAGACACAAAAAAGAAGTAAAAATCATATATAAACATCATAAAATCCTCAGAGTACATAGATGGGCGCAAGCGCCTCAAAAAGTGGGAACAATAACGAGTCACTGGCCTTATGCCCTCAAAAACTATATACATATCAGTGCTCGTGGCACATAAAAGTCTAAAGTTTGTTTAGGGCCTATGGGCCCTGTTATAATCATATACAGCATGACCCAAACGCCTAAACAACCGGACCCATGTCCGAGGTACCCCTACAATATGAGTGTGCAGGGAGGGCGGCAAGTCCTCTATCTCTGCCATGGGCACTGTGCGAGTGAGCACAGTAAAGTTCCACTCAATTCGCCTCATGACCCTCTCGGCCTCTCCTGCTGGGAGGTTCCCTGCTACTGCTGCTCCTCTAGCGGCGGCAGCTGTGGCTTCTGGTCATGGGCGACGCCTGTTCCGTGCATAATCGGAAGGTCGCATGGGCCCCACATCTGCATGCAATAAACGTTCACCCATCAAAAACTATGTTATACAAAAACATGATATATATATCAAAAAAGACATAAAAATTACATATGCAAACAAAAAAACTAGATAGGTGGAGACTTACCCATCTCCCCTCGCTCCTCACCAGGAGGCACTAGTATCACTGGATCTCTGGAGAAGTCAATCCCCGCATATGGGTAGTCCTCAATAGTTAGGATCTGTCGTGACAGCCAGGCAAAAAAGTCATCATTGAAGGCCTCTATGGTCCTTCCACCACCCTGTCGCGACAACAACGCTGCCCATCTGCATACTGCAGGGAAAGTAGCCAGATGTCCTCGTATTGTCAGCCGAGAACTAAAACATGGAACTCTCTCAAAGAAAAATGAACACAAGATGGTCCCAAACCCGAAATTCCTGTGTGTCCACTGTCTGCAAGCTGTCAACTAACCCGTCATGCTCGCTAGTAGTGTGGTACTCCAATCAAAAATTTGTGCATTCATGCACTGGATTGCACAATTCATCTGTGCGTGCGAAGCCTGATGCACGGCTGCGGAGTCGGTAATCCACCCAACGAGCGATAAAATAGTCTGAAGGGCGAGGCTAGTAATCCTACTAATGAGTACCGAGGAAGATCTCTGATCGGTCCCAGCCTCACAATACTCCTCTATCAACTCCGAGACTTTGCTTGGCCCCGCAGGAAAAGTCTGAAAGTTGATTGGTTCCCCTCTCCTTGAGAGGCCAGTCAAAAAATAAATATCCTCGGTGGTGGGAACCAAGGATTGCCTCTCTATCATGAAAGCCTCTGCATCAGGGTGCCAATAGTCAACCAAGGCGTTTAGTAGCCTTGGTTGTGCGCGCATAAATGGATACAAAAAGAATTTCACTAAACCACACTGCGTCAGTACGGCCATAATGTTCGGATCTGCGGCCACTAACTCATTGGTGGCCTCGTGCTCCCTCTCCCTCCACTAAACATACATCCTGCCAGCACAACAAAGCAAAAAAGGGGGGTTAGGACTTGTTTAAATTAATTTTTTCATCATGCGGGGGGTACCCGCGGCCTGTCTAAGCGACAGTCGCGGGTACCCGCGGGAAGCTTTGGCTCTGCGCGCGGGTACCCGTGAGCTGTCCCTGGACAACCCACATTTTCCTAGGGCCGACCTCTTTGAGGTCGACGCCCACCCCCAAAACCAAATAAAAGCAACAAATGAAGTATTGAATAACAAGACAAGGGAGTTTGTACTTACTTGGTCCAAGCAGAAGTCTGTTTCGTCCACTGTAGCTCCCGGAATCACGATCTTTGGGAAATGGGGTCTTTTGGCTCCAGAGTCAATTTCCAAATCAGCAATGGTGATAATGAGCTGCCAGCTTCTATTTATAGACTTTTTGGCCTCTTTTGTCACTTTTTTGGGCCCCTTTATCAGTTTCTTTATACCAAAAACCATTTTGAGTGGTCCAGTAGTTATATGGGATGGATTTGATCAGGTATTGGGACAATTTTCATTGAGTTTTAAAAATATATATATATATATATATATTGACGGTCTATAATTTTTTTTTTTTTTAATTCAACTTGAGCATATAGGGTAGGATTTCATCCCAACTGTTGCATCTCGTTGCCTTTTGTTCTTATGATATAGGATCGATCCCATTCGGCTGTGACACAGAACCATCATATCTACTCTAGAAGTGTCGCAACTTGGTGGTAGAGCTTGCCAAAACATGGATGCCCTAGGTAGTTCTTGGTTGCATTATGGTGTCCATACCGTTTCTAACAACACTGTAGGCTCGGGAGTCCATGTAGTCTTTCCTGAATAAGAGTTTGAGCCTCATTCGCATGGGTCTTTTTCACTCTTTGTCTTACCCGCCGGACTCCCAAAACATAACGGGTCTCCTTTTAAGCCCTTTTCAGACCCTCTAAACATGAAAAGATTGTCGAGCGATCTTGTGACCTTTCATGCTCGTTAAACTGAGATTTGAAGTCACGTCTATCTGGCAGTAGTTTACCCCTTTTTCGGTCCAGATGGTCAACTGTACGAACAAAGGAATACTCTATTGAATGTCCATTCTTTAGAAGAGTATCCTCAGGTATAATTTTATTCCTTTTTTCGGGCCTAAGGGACTAAATTTACGAAAAAGAAACCCCCCCGGAGTCCATAGTTAAGCTCTTTTCAGACTTCCTAAAATTGAAAAGATCGTCGAGTGACCTTATTCTTTCGCACTCGTTAAAATGGTCCAGAAGAACATTCCTGACAGAGTCCATAGTTAAGCTTTTTTCAGACTCCTTAAAATTGAAAAAATAGTCGAGTGATCTTGTCCTTGTCACACTCGTTAAAATGGTTTTGAATTGATGTCTAATCGATGCTAGTTTACCCCTTTTTCGAACCGACTAGACTATTGTCGAAAAAGGTACCCCAATGGAGTTTCCTTTTATGCTTTTTCAGACTCTCTAAATATGAAAAACACCGAGCTTACCTTCTCTGGGCTCGTTAAACTTACATCGAA